>CAWVRF010001273.1:0-67612 GCA_963932465.1 Maratus speciosus
TTCATTTACAGCGACACACAAAAAATTCGGATACAGTATTGTATCTTTCTATTAGCGATAATTGCTGTAAGTGTAATTTCGTTTTTGACATGCGTTTTTAAGTTTAATTAAATCTTTGCTTAGTATGCGGTATGTATAACTGATATAGATCATATACAAGGCTACACAAAGAGTTTGTAAGCTTTCGGGAGTATCAGCGTGAAAAGCTTAAAAGAGGCTTTTAATTGAGTTATGCTCTTTCAAGCTGAACTAGATTTAGTATACTAAGAGAGAGATGTTTCTATAATATAAATAAAATCATATACAGGGCCACGCAAAGAACTGAATGCATGACCTTTCGGGGATAATAATGTGTGGAAGTATGATTTCAGTGGTTTTAACCACGTTTTAGCCTGAATTAAATTTTAGCAGAATATGTGCGGTGAGGGATTTCAAAGAACACAGTCGAATATATTTACTTCGAATCAGAAATATGTCACGTCAATTCAAATAAAGGATATGCGGAACAATTTTATCTATTCATGATAAATCAACAGAACGATTTTTACTCATTGAAAGTAAATCAGCACTCAAATAATTAAAATCTCGAAGAATTGAATATTAATATATTTATTATTATTACCAGGCAATCCTGGTTCAGATCTCATATAGCGGAGATCGCTCGCTTCAGAATTTAAATTACATCTATCCAAATTAACAAACTGAAAAATATTAAAGTAAAAAATAGGGTTTCCATAATTCTTGGCGGTGATTGATTTTCGCCAAGTCAAACAGAAAGAAAGGGGTGGTTTTAACACACTGCCCCCGGATGAACAATTACTATTGTTAATCATTCAAACTAAATTTTTATCAAAGATTTCAAATTACATTAATAAGACAATTAAAAGTTAAAACATACTTACAATAATGAGACATACAATTAATTCTATTTTCACAGGAACAACTACTGAAACTAAAATATACAAAATACTAGATTAGAAAAAGTTAAAAAATGAAAATGTAAACAAATTGTTCTTAAAAGTGAAAAGTTCAAAAAATTAGTCCGTAATATCAAGCTCCAGTTTATGAATGAGTTGGACCGGTATTTTTATCAATCCAGATTCAGTTTGTATTGAACAAGATCTAACTTTCGAATCTCTTCCTAAAAAGAGCTCTGTAATTCTGCCGCATTTCCACATGTGCCTTGGAGTTTTATCTTCATTAATTAATACAACGTCACCAAGTTCGAATTTAGTCGGAGCTTTGACAGGAACTGAAAAATTGGCGGAACGCAGTTCTAGCAAATATTCCTGCCTCCAACGTTTCCAGAAATGGTTTAAAACTTGCTCTCGATATTTCAATATTTTTGTTAACGTTATTCTATTCGATTTAGGTTCAGTAACACAATGAAAATCTGGTAGAGAATTTATTCGCTTGCCGATCAGGAAATGTGAAGGAGTAAGTGGAAGCGGTTCACTGTTTTCTTCATAAACATAAGTTAAAGGGCGACCATAAATCATTGCTTCGATTTCAGTTAAAGTGGTTTGTATTTCTTCATATGAGAGACAATATCTTCCGAGAACTTTCTTCAAAGGAGTTTTCACCGAACGAACCATGCGTTCCCAAAAACCGCCCCACCAGCTGGCTCTTGGAATAATGAATTTCCATATGATTCTATTTTTATTAAAATATCGTAAAACTTCCTCTTTCGATATTCGGCTCCAAACTTCTCCAAGAAAATTATCAGCTTTGATAAATGTTTTCGCATTATCACTGTAGATCGTTCGACAAATTCCTCTACGAGAGATAAATCTTTTAAATGATAAAAGGAAAGTTTCTGTCGTTAAATTGGTACATAATTCGAGGTGCACAGCTCTAGTGACTGCGCACGTGAAAAGAACTATATAGGCCTTTTCTTGGCCAGTTTTTGCTTTGACATAAATAGGTCCTGCAAAATCTACAGCACAGGTATAGAAGGGTGGTGATTCAGTAATACGATCTCTAGGTAATGGTGCAATTTCTTGCTTCCCAGGAGAAGCTTTAAATTTTGTGCAAATAAGACAGTTTTTCAGTACAGATTTTATCATTTTTCGTCCTCTAATTATAAAATAATTTTCTCGTAAGTGAGCTAAAGTTGTTGCAATTCCATAATGGAAAACCTTTTCATGGGCGTTTCGAATTAAAAATTTGGTGTAAGCACTCCCATATGGAAGTATAAAAGGGTGCTTTTCCCTTTGAGATAATTCTGAAAATTGTAATCTTCCAGATAAAATTAACAAATCATTCTCATCCAATTTTGGATTCAGACTATACAAGGTTGAATCTTTATCGATGGGCTTTCCCTTTTTTAGTAACTCAATTTCACGATTAAAGACAGATAACTGGGTTTGTTTTAATCAGTAAAATTCTGCCTTTTCAATTTCTTGAGCTGTGAGCTCACCTGAAATTTTAGGTTTCAATTTATTGATATTATTTATAAATCTTAAGATCCAGGCTGTAATATTAAGTAATTTGGAAAGAGAACTAAAATTTTCTAATTTTAACAAAGACTCTGGAGGTACAACACCTACAGTACAAGATAATTGAGCAGAACTCAAATTTGTTGATTTTCTTTCGTTCGAAATATTTTCATTAAAATGTATCTTTTCAGGTTTCGGCCAACTGTCCTTTGGTAATGACAACCATTCAGGACCGTAATACCATAATTTATTTTCTATGAGGTTATGTAAATTTTCGCCTCGAGTAGAACATCACTAGGATTATCCTTACCCGGGATATATTTCCAAATTTTAGGATCAGTTAAAGATTGTATTTCTATAACCCTATTAGCCACAAAGGGCTTCCAATCCATGGCTGATCTCTTGATCCAATGTAACGTAATTGTGGAATCTGACCAGGGATGACAGGGATGACCGCCCCGGGAACCCAGCTTTCGCTTTAGAGCATAAGTGTAGTCCCGGGGGGAGACTCAAATCCACTGCATATGGTAAGATACATTAACAATGACAATAGTTTTAAAACAGTTAATAACATACAGAAAAATAAGTTCAGTTTGCTGTTTTTGACTCTGAAACTCACAAGAAGTGTCATCAGTACATACATTGACAGCAATTGCACTATGTTGTATACATGCATAAACAATTACAAGACATGTTTTTTGAATTTTAGAGCTGAAAAACTTTAAGTGAAATGCATTTGCTGATACATATAATAAAAATACTAAATAAACAAAAAAAAGGAAATAAAACAAATATTAACATTATGTACAAAACAGGGGCTCCTGTCTGAAATGGGAGCTAAAAACAATGAGTTTGCTCAGCTAGCTCAGAAAGGGAGGGGATTGGTAAGTATAAATTCGTTGTCTTCTAAAAATTTCATACAATCCGCTATACGTTGCAGGAGAACTGGACGGTCGAGCAGGTAAGTTAGCCAGTCAGGCAGTGTCATCTGTTGTGGCTTTTTAACGTGATAGTGGGACGTTAATGTGCAATGTAAAATATAGTGTAATGATGTTGATAAGGATCCACAAATGCAAAGAGGTGAGTCTCGTTTATTTATGGTATATAAGTGTTGTTGGAAGGGTCCATGATTTGTGAGAAAGAGATACAGGTATCTGTTACTTATGAAAATGTTTTGTGAGGCCTTAGGTATGAAGTCACGCGTGTATTGACCCACCTGCACTGTAGACCAACGTTGTTGCCATCGGTGTATTATTTGTTTTTTGAGTTCTAATTTCAATGTTGATCGAGGGAATGGAAGAAATGTTAGTGGTAAAGTTAAATCATCGACTGCCGACCTCGCCAGCTGATCGGCCAGTTCGTTGCTCGTTATACAGTCGACTGATTTATATGTTGAGCACCGGACCCATGACGCTTCCTGACACAATAGGGAAAAAACACAAGAAAAAATATTGAGTTAAAAGTGGTTAGGGGGGGGTTGGAGAATTAAAAAGAGTCGGCGAGGGGGGGAAACTCCTGTTTTGGACTGATTTTGGATCGTGTCATGGGTTTCTGGTGCCGTGGAGTGAGTTGTGTGGAGTGGGTTTCAGAGTTGTGACTATCGTGGAGTGGGTTTCAGAGTTGTGACTATCGTGAAGTGGGTTGTGTGGAGTGGGTTTCGGAGTTGTAAATATCGTGGAGTGGGTTTCAGAGTTGTGACTATCGTGGAGTGGGTTGTGTGGAGTGGGTTTCAGAGTTGTGACTATCGTGGAGTGGGTTGTGTGGAGTGGGTTTCAGAGTTGTAAATATCGTGGAGTGGGTTTCAGAGTTGTAAATATCGTGGAGTGGGTTTCAGAGTTGTGACTATCGTGGAGTGGGTTGTGTGGAGTGGGTTTCAGAGTTGTGACTATCGTGGAGTGGGTTGTGTGGAGTGGGTTTCAGAGTTGTAAATATCATGGAGTGGGTTTCATATGTTTTGAGTGTGAGGGTTGATTTCAGTGTGAAGGTTTCAGAGTTGTGACTATCGTGGAGTGGGTTGTGTGGAGTGGGTTTCAGAGTTGTAAATATCATGGAGTGGGTTTCATATGTTTTGAGTGTGAGGGTTGATTTCAGTGTGAAGGTTTCAGAGTTGTGACTATCGTGGAGTGGGTTGTGTGGAGTGGGTTTCAGAGTTGTAAATATCGTGGAGTGGGTTTCAGAGTTGTAAATATCGTGGAGTGGGTTGTGTGGAGTGGGTTTCAGAGTTGTAAATATCATGGAGTGGGTTTCATATGTTTTGAGTGTGAGGGTTGTTTTCAGTGTGAAGGTTTCAGAGTTGTGACTATCGTGGAGTGGGTTGTGTGGAGTGGGTTTCATATGTTTTGAGTGTGAGGGTTTCAAAGTCGTGTTTATCGTGGAGTGGGTTGTTTTCAGTGTGAGGGTTGTTGTCCGTGTGAGGGTTTCAAAGTCGTGTTTATCGTGGAGTGGGTTGTTTTCAGTGTGAGGGTTGTTGTCCGTGTGAGGGTTTCAAAGTCGTGTTTATCGTGGAGTGGGTTGTTTTCAGTGTGAGGGTTGTTGTCCGTGTGAGGGTTTCAGAGTCGTGTTTATCGTGGAGTGGGTTGTTGTCCGTGTAAGGGTTTCAAAGTTGTGTTTATCGTGGAGTGGGTTGTTGTCCGTGTAAGGGTTTCAAAGTTGTGTTTATCGTGGAGTGGGTTGTTGTCCGTGTAAGGGTTTCAAAGTTGTGTTTATCGTGGAGTGGGTTTCATATGGTTTTCCGATGTTTTTATAGGGGTCCTTTCATAGAATGGGTTTCACAGTTTTGTTTTGGGGGAGGTGCCCTCTGTGGTAGGGTCTTTTTCGAAACATCCCAACTCGTATTCACGCTCGAGGTCGAAGGAAAACCACAGTAAAACCTTCGACGGTTAGGCGGACGGCCACCACCCCCGCCGAAATAAAAAAAAGGGACTTTTGTGTGTGGGGTGCCCTCTGTGGCAGGGTCTTTTGCGGGGGGTGGACCTAACCCGTATTCACGCTCGAGGTCGAAGGAAAACCACAGTAAAACCTTCGACAGTTAGGACCCGATCCCTGAAAAAGAAGACTTTAATCTTTCTCTCACCCTGAAAAAGAAAACATCGCCCTGAAAAAGAAAAACTTTCTCTTTATTCTTTCTCTCTCTCTCCCTGAAACCCATTTTATACTTTTCTCTCCCTGAAAAAGAAAACATCGCCCTGAAAAAGAAAAACTTTCTCTTTATTCTTTCTCTCTCTCTCCCTGAAACCCATTTTATACTTTTCTCACCCTGAAAAAGAAAACATCGCCCTGAAAAAGAAAAACTTTCTCTTTATTCTTTCTCTCTCTCTCCCTGAAACCCATTTTATACTTTTCTCACCCTGAAAAAGAAAACATCGCCCTGAAAAAGAAAAACTTTCTCTTTATTCTTTTTCTCTCTCTCCCTGAAACCCATTTTATACTTTTCTCTCTCTGAAACATCGCCCTGAACTTTTATTTTTTTTCTCTCTCCATCGCCCTGAAAAAGAACTCACTGTATTCTTTTCTCTCGCCCTGAAACAAAAAACAGAGTCAAAGAAAACACACACACTACAGAAAAAAAAAACATTTTTTTTATTTCACCACCTACCTTTCAGAAGGGGGGGGGGGGTGGTCTCGAACGAATCCAGCCCGGATTCGAGCGGCCCCAAGTTTTTCTGACCCCCCCTCCCCGGCGCCAGGGAGCGGGGGGGGGGGGATTCGGTGGCCCTCGGCACTCGAAGCGACTCGAGCTCGGGACCCTCCCCCTTGGATCCAAGACTTTCCGTCACCTACCTTTTTTCAGATGCCACACACGGAGAGGGGGAGTATGTCCGGTGGTCCTCGGCACTCGAGCGAATCTAGCCCCGGATTCGAGCAGCCCCGCCCCTGAGGGGGGAATTCGGTGGCCCTCGTCACTCGAAGCGACTCGAGCTCGGATTCAAGCGACCCCGCTCGGACCCCGCTCGTGGTGGGAGGAGAGCGAGATGGGTTTTTTTTTTGGGCGAGAGGAGGGCGGGTGGCCCTCGGCACTCGGAGCGAATCAAGCCCGGAAGACCTTCCCCACCCCGGACAACCGGTACAAATGAAAATGCAATATATAGATCTCTTTACTATATATGCAGGTGTCGGGGAGGGGGGTGGGCCCTCCGAGCGACTCCAGCTCGGATTCGAGCGGCCCCCTGTCTCTAATGAAACTCTCGATCCCTCCAATGCCCCCCGGGGCTCCCTTCCATCTTCTTTTTCCCCTCTCTCTCTATCCAGCGACCGTGGCCCGTCCTTTCCTCCTGCGAACCGCCGAAAGGGGTCAAGCGACTCTTTACACCACGGAGGTTCTCCCACTCCATACAAGGCCCAGGGCCCCACTAGGGGGGGGTGAGCACCTTTGGACCACTTGCCGCAGATTTGTTAAACCTCACCCTTCCCCAGCCGTGGCACCTCCCGCCCATTCACGCTCCTGGACCGCAGTGCAACAAAAGCATGCATGAGCGGGAAGCCTCTTCCACCGAAAAGGCGCGTCTCCACGCCTGTCACCCCCCATAGAAGGGGGGGAGTCGTTGCTCTCTGACAGGGCCCCAGACACCACACACACAAGCAATGTCCATGCAAGGCACCGAGCATCTATCAAAGTCTCCGTATCATCGGGTACCGTTTAGGCGCTATGCCTAGTCTGGAACTAGAAGAAGGGTTGAATCCTTTTCCGCTCCAGTGTCCCGGGTAACCCGGATAAGGGGTTCCTTGCCAGAGACCTCTAAAGACCCCGTCGAGAGAACAAAACTCGTTCGGTAGCCTCAGGGAAGTCCGCAGTCGAGAACGGGCCCAACAGTCACCGGGGAGGGGGGCGAGAGAGGGTACACGAGAAAAACAGAATCGAGCCGCCCCAAGAGGAGGGGGGGAGTGGCCCTCGGCACTCGGACGAATCCAGCCCGGATTCGAGCGGCTCCCCCGCAGTTTATGACCCCGGCAACTGGAAATAAAGGGAGGGCATTTATAAAAAAATGCGATATATAGATAGCTTCACTATATATGCATGAGGTGGGGGATGTTGCCATACACGGGGAGGGGGGGGTAGCCCTCGGCACTCGAAGCGACTCTAGCCCGGATTCAAGCGGCCCTCCCGAGTCTCGGACTCTTGTGGTCTGGGAGCACTGGAGGTGGAACACCTAAAAGGCACACGGCAATGGCACACATCGACTGGAGGTGGAACACACAAAGGAACTCTTCTCAAATCTTTGTTTTCATACGAAGGAATCTGGAGCGCTGCAATGAGAATGGAAAACGACATTTTAAAAACAAAAAACAATTTTTAATAACATTTTCAAAAAAGTTGCATGAAATTTCAAAGACTCGAGATAATATAAGCTGAAAAGGCTTTGGATTGGAACAATCAACATTTCTTGTCCCGATCCATGAGTGTCACATTTAAAGAATAGAGAGAAAATACATTTCAGCCAAAATATTATATTAGATACTTAAAATTAAAAAATTCCTTCAAGACACGACAAAGTTCCTGTAGAAATTAAAACATAGAGATACCAGTTTTTGATATACTATTATAAAGTTATAGTGTCTGGGAGTATTTTTAATGTGTATTACTCATTAATATATTATTTAATTCATTACTCATTTGCGGGTATGGAGTATTTTTAATGTGTATTACTAATTAATATATTATTTAATTCATTACTCGTTTGCGTATTGTTTAATGAAATCAAGAAAATTTTCGCAATGATTGCTTAAATTATAACTGTATTAAATTTCAAAACAATTGAATTTAAAACATTTCAAAAACCTTAATCCATTAAAAATAGTTTTTATGAAGGGGTCTCTCACTGAATATCAATCAAAACATCCAAAGTGTGAATGAGTGTATTTTTAATGCCTGTCTAAGTATAAACATGAACATTTGATAAAACAGATTTTGCCTTTTAATATACTACTATTAGAAACTGAACAGATCTTCAAAGAATTTCTTTATTGTGGGAAAAAAAAATCAACTTTTTTTCTTTTTTATTGAATAACAATAATCATAACAAAAAATCTTACCCAGAGTTGTCAAGTCTCCGGCACACCACTATTATTTTACAGAAAATGTTGTTCCTTTAAATCGCCCAATTGTTCTAATTAAATAAAACAACATTTTCTGTCTTAAAATACTTGTATCTAAAAGGCCGGAGACTTGGCAGCTCTGCTTACCATAGCAAATAATTAAAAGTAGGTCATTTTAAACGAGCCATCTATTTAAAATTTTATAGAAATCCATACATATGTTCTCAAAATATCATGCGCGCGCAATGACTTACAGAGTAATAAAAAGAGTTCTTTTAAATTCAATAATCCATCAATTCTGAAAAGGTCTGCTCAACAAGCGCAAAAACGTTTTGACACATTCATTTTTTTTAACGGAAAGTCATAAAAGTGGAAGGCGATTTGGAATCGAACTGTGTTTTTCATTATTTCTTTTTTGATAAAGCACCTATTGAGCTTATAAGCGCTTTTGATCGCGTGACATTCATTTTTTAACGGAAAGTCATAAAAGTGGAAGGCGATTTGGAATCGAACTGTGTTTTTCATTATTTCTTTTTTGATAAAGCACCTATTGAGCTTATAAGCGCTTTTGATCGCGTGACATTCATTTTTTAACGGAAAGTCATAAAAGTGGAAGGCGATTTGGAATCGAACTGTGTTTTCCATTATTTTTGATAAATGACCTATTGAGCTTATAAGCGCTTTTGATCACGTGACATTCATTTTTTTAACGGAAAGTCATAAAAGTGGAAGCTGGAATCGAACTGTGTTTTCCATTATTTTTGATAAATGACCTATTGAGCTTATAAGCGCTTTTGATCACGTGACATTCAGTTTTTAACGGAAAGTCATAAAAGTGGAAGGCGATTTGGAATCGAACTGTGTTTTCCATTATTTTTGATAAATGACCTATTGAGCTTATAAGCGCTTTTGATCACGTGACATTCATTTTTTTAACGGAAAGTCATAAAAGTGGAAGCTGGAATCGAACTGTGTTTTCCATTATTTTTGATAAATGACCTATTGAGCTTATAAGCGCTTTTGATCACGTGACATTCAGTTTTTTAACGGAAAACCATAAAATTGGAAGGTGGAATCGAACTATGTGTTCCATTAATTTTTTTCGATAAATTACCTATTGAGCTTATGAGCGCTTTTGATCACGTGACATTCAGTTTTTTAACGGAAAGTCATAAAATTGGAAGGTGGAATCGAACTGTGTGTTCCATTATTTCTTTTTTTTGATAAATTACCTATTGAGCTTATAAGCGCTTTTGATCACGTGACATTCAGTTTTTTAACGGAAAGTCATAAAATTGGAAGGTGGAATCGAACTGTGTGTTCCATTATTTCTTTTTTTTTGATAAATTACCTATTGAGCTTATGAGCGCTTTTGATCACGTGACATTCAGTTTTTTAACGGAAAGTCATAAAATTGGAAGGTGGAATCGAACTGTGTGTTCCATTATTTCTTTTTTTTGATAAATTACCTATTGAGCTTATGAGCGCTTTTGATCACGTGACATTCAGTTTTTTAACGGAAAGTCATAAAATTGGAAGGTGGAATCGAACTGTGTTTTCCATTATTTCTTTTTTTTGATAAAGCACCTATTGAGCTTATAAGCGCTTTTGATCACGTGACATTCAGTTTTTTAACGGAAAGTCATAAAATTGGAAGGTGGAATCGAACTGTGTTTTCCATTATTTCTTTTTTTTGATAAAGCACCTATTGAGCTTATAAGCGCTTTTGATCGCGTGACATTCAGTTTTTTAACGGAAAGTCATAAAATTGGAAAGTGGAAGCGATTTGGAATCGAACTGTGTTTTCCATTATTTTTGATAAATTACCTATTGAGCTAAAGCGCTTTTGTTCACGTGACAAAGACGTTTTCCACCCTTTCTTGCGTGTGATTATTTTTCTTTCGCGCCGGAGTTTGGTTCAAAACACTCACTTTGATACTATTTTCTGACAGATCTGTTGCGTTTGCAAAACAAGCGGGTAAGTGGGATCACAGATTGCACAGAGGGTTCCGTTTAATATTTCTTTTAAAACACTTTAATCCTTTTGCGAAATCTGCTTTAAAGCTTAAAATACACACAAATTGGAGCCCAGAGGGTTAAATATAAGACTTTCTCAAAATTGTATGATTTGTCGTTTGATGTGAGGTTTTCAGCTATAAGTAACCAAAATTTCAAGTCTTCAACTTAATTAGGGGCTCAGTTAGAAAAAAAAGCTTAAAATACACAAGTTGGAGCCCGAAGGGTTAAATAGAAGACTTTCTCAAAATTGACTAATTTGTCGTTTGATGTGAGGTATTCAGCTATAAGTATGCAAAATTTCAAGTCTTCAACGTAATTAGGGGCTCAGTTAGAAAAATAAAGCTTAAAATACACAAGTTGGAGCTCGAAGGGTTAAATAGAAGACTTTTTCAAAATTGACTAATTTGTCGTTTGATGTGAGGTGTTCAGCTATGAGTATGCAAAGTTTCAAGCCTTCAACGTAATTAGGGGCTCAGTTAGAAAAATAAAGCTTAAAATACACACAAGTTGGGGCCCGAAGGGTTAAATAGAAGACTTTTTCAAAATTGACTAATTTGTCGTTTGATGTGAGGTGTTCAGCTATAAGTATGCAAAATTTCAAGTCTTCAACGTAATTAGGGGCTCAGTTAGAAAAAAAAAAGCTTAAAATACACAAGTTGGAGCCCGAAGGGTTAAATAGAAGACTTTTTCAAAATTGACTAATTTGTCGTTTGATGTGAGGTGTTCAGCTATAAGTATGCAAAGTTTCAAGTCTTCAACGTAATTAGGGGCTCAGTTAGAAAAATAAAGCTTAAAATACACAAGTTGGAGCTCGAAGGGTTAAATATAAGACTTTTTCAAAATTGACTAATTTGTCGTTTAATGTGAGGTGTTCAGCTATAAGTATGCAAAGTTTCAAGTCTTCAACGTAATTAGGGGCTCAGTTAGAAAAAAAACTTAAAATACACAAGTTGGAACCGAGAGGGTTAAATATAAGATTTTTGTCAAAGTACATTATAATATTTATATTTATATGAATATATAATATATAACGATTTGTCGTTTGATGTGTGGTGTTCAGCTATAAGTATGCAAAAATTTCAAGTCTTCAACGTAATTAGGTCATCAGAAAAAAAAAAAGCTTAAAATAGTTGTTATATGCAATTTTTAATACATGAACGTCATATTTTGCCTTTCTCAGCTGCTCTGCTCAACAAGCGCAAAACGTTGGGAAGCTTGACTATGGAAGCGATCGATCTGCGTTTTTCCATTTTGTTTTTCAATAAAATAAATTACCTATTGAGTTATAAGCGATTTTGATCACGTGACAAAGACGTTTTTCACCCTTCCTTGTATGGTATTCTTCTTTCGTGTGGGTTCAAAACTCCCACTTTGACACTATCTATTGCGTTTGCAAAAAGCGGAAAACACAGTTCAATTACATAGTTTCTGAACAACAACACCTGCTAGTTTCATGCATCTCCGAACAAAACTAAATTAAAACTTATGCCATAAAGTTGCCCTTTTGGATTTGAGAACAGCTTTAAATAAATGTTTTCGTTTTACCTTTTTATTTTGTTAGGATATATTTAACTAAAATGATTTTTTAATTTAGTATTAATAGTTGTATATGCAATTCTTAATACATGAACGTCATATTTTGCCTTTTTATGTAGTGAATTTTTTTTTCCTTTTTATTGGAAAAGCAATATACCCAAAGTTGGAAAAAATCTGAAGTTCGGATTTAGTAAAGTGTTGAGGATTCCGGAAAAGTGAGATCCGGCAATCAAATCATATCGATTTTTTTTCAAAACATGTATATTTATACAATTCTTAATTATTTAAAAATATATAAACTTTGCGAACGATTTTCACTAAATTTAAACATTGTGGGTGGTGATCATACAAAAATAAATAATAACAATGTTTACCGGTTTCACTATTTTACAGAATCTTTTTCCTTCAATAATATATTTTACATTCATCACAGAATAGCTTTTACAGAAAACTTTCTGGTTAGAAATTACAAAGTATTTTGTTAAAAAAAAAGTTGAAAAGTGTTTATGCATTCGGTTTGTCTGGCCGTCTGCTCACGCTCTAACTCCCTTAAATATGTTTGGATTTTTCTGAAACTGATAGGGGTTATTTGGGATCACCAAAGCATGTTTGGTATTGTACATGCAGTAGGTAGGATTCACCGTTCATTTACAGGGGGCGCTCAAAAGTATTCCGTTACATTAGGGTATATGGGGGTGCCGTAAATATACTCGGATTTTTCTGAAACTGATAGGGGTTATTTAGGGTCACCAAAGCATGTTTGGTATTGTACATGCAGTAGGTAGGATTCACCGTTCCTTTACAGGAGGCGCTCAAAAGTATTCCGTTACATTAGGGTATATGGGGGTGCCGTCTCGGATTTTTCTGAAACTGATAGGGGTTATTTAGGGTCACCAAAACATGTTTGGTATTGTACATGCAGTAGGTAGGATTCACCGTTCATTTACAGGAGGCGCTCAAAAGTATTCCGTTACATTAGGGTATATGGGGGTGCCGTCTCGGATTTTTCTGAAACTGATAGGGGTTATTTGGGATCACCAAAGCATGTTTGGTATTGTACATGCAGTAGGTAGGATTCACCGTTCATTTACAGGGGGCGCTCAAAAGTATTTCATTAAATCACTGTATATAATAAATTAATAAAATTGATAAAATATAATAATTAATAAAATTAATAATATAAATCACTGTATTTCACTACAATCACATTAGAACAGGACATTCATAGCATTTTTTATTCATTTACAGGGACACGTATAAGAAATCGGTTACAGTACAGTACCGTCTTTAAGTAATAAATGTTGGAGCGCACGGTTTAAAATTCGGTGTGCGTTTTTAAATTTAATTAATGTTTTGCATCTTACCCGTTATATATAAATTCCGTACCTCAAATACAGGGCTGTATAAAAGTATCCATGTACCGTTCTCCTTATGAGAGGAAATTGCTGAGGGTACATTTTTAACTAAAGTATATGTAGCTCTTAAGTGAACTAAATTTTGGCTTGCATGTAGCTAATAGATTCAAATTTATAAATCCTATACAGGGCTGCAATTCGCATAATTTTCCGATTGAGGATGGGAACAGCTGAAATTGGGCTCTGAAATGTATTATGCGTTTCCATAGGGTTGAATTAGATGTAATATTTTAATTTTTTAAACGGTGTAGTTTTGTTACATTATTCTAAATCTGTTGGAAAGTGTTTCATAATCTATGCTTCACGCATGATTTTTTTATTACTTGTTTATATATAATTTACTTCAGTTGACATATAAAAATAGTTAAATGTTATTCAAAACAATTTTAAAAACTATCGTCCACTTAATCAAAAATAGTTTAGAAAATGTTTAAAAAAAAATAAGAATTACCTTTCATTGCAACATTCGTAGCACATCTGTTGTCGGGAATAGAACAGCACACACTTCCACAGGCACGGATTTTTTTTGCGAGGGGCAGGTGCCCCCACTTTGCCTTGCATGAGATCGAGAGAACAGCACACACTTCCACAGGCACGGATTTTTTTTGCGAGGGGCAGGTGCCCCCACTTTGCCTTGCATGAGATCGAGAGAACAGCACACACTTCCACAGGCACGGTTTTTCTTTGCGCGGGGCAGGCGCCCCACTTTCCCTTGCATGAGATCGAGAGAACAGCACACACTTCCACAGGCACGGTTTTTCTTTGCGCGGGGCAGGCGCCCCACTTTCCCTTGCATGAGATCGAGAGAACAGCACACACTTCCACAGGCACGGTTTTTCTTTGCGCGGGGCAGGCGCCCCACTTTCCCTTGCATGAGATCGAGAGAACAGCACACACTTCCACAGGCACGGTTTTTCTTTGCGCGGGGCAGGCGCCCCACTTTCCCTTGCATGAGATCGAGAGAACAGCACACACTTCCACAGGCACGGTTTTTCTTTGCGCGGGGCAGGCGCCCCACTTTCCCTTGCATGAGATCGAGAGAACAGCACACACTTCCACAGGCACGGTTTTTCTTTGCGCGGGGCAGGTGCCCCCACTTTCACTGCAGTAGTTATTTAGACTGTCGATGGAGAGACTAACTTGAACCATTCACAAGTACGAGTGACACGGAAGACGGAAAAAGTTCCATTTATATAGCTTGCGTCCGTGAATTGTCTGCATAGCTTAAAAAAAAAAAAAAAAAAAAAAAAAAAAAAAAAAAAAAAAATAATTTTTTTTTTTTTTTTTTTTTTTTTTTTTTCTTTAGCTATGCAGACAATTCACTGACAATTCACTAACAATTCACTGAAGAAAAAAAAAAAAAAAAAAAAAAAAAAAAAAAATTATTAAAAAATTATTAAAAAATAATTTTTTAATAATTTTTTAATAATTTTTTTTTTTTTTTTTTTTTTTTTTTTTTTTTTTTTTTTTTTTTTTTTTTAAGGGTCCACTGGTCATGGATCATTTCTTTTCATTTCAGTATCAAACCATCAACAACTTAAAAAATTTTAACTCCCATATGTGCTTTGCATATGTTAATAATATGTAATTAATAGTCTTAAGGAATATAGTAAATATTGAAATATTATTTCAAGACTTTGAATGAAATATATGAATCTTTTTCTATCTAAAATTTAAAATATGTAATATTGAACTACGTAATATACAATGGCAAATTCAAGGGAGGCTCGGAGTTCATAAATCCCCTCTGAACATCAACAAAAATATTCTAAACGTCATTTTAAAAATGAAATATACAGTAACCCTCAGTTATCAGCTGTTATTATTATAAAAATAAATCCACAAAGTGATAACACAACATGGCGGTGGGGCTGAAAACATCATTTTTAAAATGAAGCACGACATGACTTTAAATTATTGTAAAGTCGAAATCTTTGATTGTTTCAGGTAGAGGAATGTTTAAAGTGGGGGAGGGGGAGTCTGGACCCCCCGCCCCCTTTCGTTAGGGTACTTTAAAAAAATTTTCAAAGTGAGAGCAAAATCACAACATGCTTCGGGCCGAGAGCAACTACACTGTAATACGGATGCCCATAACTTAAGATATAAGATTAATCCAGATATAAGACTGGCCACAAAAGTTCAGAAACACTTTTTTTTTAGAATTCACAATCCATGCATTTATGCACAAGAAAATTATTATAAGATAAATAGGGGACGAGTGTGCCCCCCCCCCCCCCCCGCCGGCATTTCCATTATTTCATTTTTTTCTCTCTCTCTCTAATGGACTGGTGGCTTCTATTATTATAAAACAGCCATTATAAATGAGGTGTTAGGTGAAGATGAAAGAGCAGCCGTAAAAAGTTAGAACTTTGATTTTCTAGTCGGCCCCACCTGTGGCCGAGAGGTTCTGCTCTCGAATCTGGTAGACGGGAGGTGCTGGGTTCGAACCCAATCGCGCCCGTCGGCCTAATCGTTCGGAGTTTTCTTCGAGCCATGGATTTCCATGCGTCAATACGGATTAGGTTCCCCTAGAAAGCCCCCTCCCCTCCTTCACGAAGAGCACGACCGTGCCTATAACCCTAGAGTAGATAATCGGCCGTCAAAAATCGACCCGATTTTCTAGTCCAAAAAAGGGGGGGGGAAGGGCTATTTTTCTTTTGCGGCTGCTCTTTCATCTTCACCGAACACTTGATTTATAATGGCTGTTTCATAATAATAGAAACCACCAGTCCATCAGAAAAAAAATAACTCGGTTAAAGCGGGACTCTACTGCAGTACAAAACATATTTCAATTTTAAGACTTAAAGCACACGTTTTATTTTATCTAAAATGATGTCATTCCCATCCGCTTAAGAATTCCATATTTACGATTATCGTATACAATATGGCTTCAAAAACTACAAAGAAATTAATATTTCAAAAATAAATGGAGATACAGTTTTCAAGCAAAATGTATTTAAAAGAACTTTTTTTTTTTCCAATACGACGGTATAAAAGTTGACTTAAATTACTGACTTAAAAATTGACTGAGTATAAAACTTATATTTAACCCTGAAATACAAGTGCATTAGGAAACTGAAAAACCTACATTTTTTTCAGTGGCTCTGATAAATTTCATCTCATACTGTGTGAAATACTCTTGTATATAATATTTATATATATAAATTTAACTATGTTGAAGGAAAAAAAAAAAAAAAAAAAAAAAAAAAAAAAAAAAATTTTGTGCATTCCATTCTTTAAATTGTACTTCAGAGAGAGAAACCTGTGTCCTTCAAAACTGTGAAAAGGGAATGTGGTTTTTCACGCTTCGATGAAAATTTGTGCAATGATCTGAATCCGTGAAAGGGCTTGCATTTCTTACTATTTCCGCAATAGCTCTATCTCAAGGACTAATCCTTGGATTTTGAAACAAACCCGAGATTCCAGTATACTTTGATATGAATTAGTGTTATTTGTATTTTGGTGTAAATCGTGTCAGTCAGTTTTTCACAAGGTCAAAACTGACTGACGAGTTGTTACAATAAGTAAAAAGAGAATTAAATAAAGTGTTCCGTTTTTTCTTAATATACAATGAAAATTATTTTTCCAGAATACTTTCTAAATATTTATTGAAAAATGTAATCAATACCTATCGTGGGGATAGCATATTATATAGTGAATTAGTATAACTTAGTATGAATATTTTAATACATTTTATAATAATAATAATAATAATAATAATAATAATAATTTAACAAAGTACACCGACCATTTGGAAAATTATTTTTTCAAAGACTAAAATTTAAGACATAAAAAATCGCACGGAGTTGATCCTGCATTACGTACGCCATGGATTAAACGATAACATTCTTGAATCCATCATGATCAAATTTTAAAAGAAATTTCAGTTTTACAATTTTTGGTACTGTAAATTTTTAAACTTCTACGGAGCTGGTCATACATTAAGTACTCCATGAATTAAAGATTAATAGTGTTATTACACGTAAAAATTGCAAGTGGGAAAAATCGCCTGCGACTTGTCAGATTTCCTATGAAACTAGTAGTATTAGTAGAGTCCCGCTTTAACCGAGTTATTTTTTTTCTGATGGACTGGTGGTTTCTATTATTATGAAACAGCCATTATAAATCAAGTGTTCGGTGAAGATGAAAGAGCAGCCGCAAAAGAAAAATAGCCCTTCCCCCCCCCTTTTTTGGACTAGAAAATCGGGTCGATTTTTGACGGCCGATTATCTACTCTAGGGTTATAGGCACGGTCGTGCTCTTCGTGAAGGAGGGGAGGGGGCTTTCTAGGGGAACCTAATCCGTATTGACGCATGGAAATCCATGGCTCGAAGAAAACTCCGAACGATTAGGCCGACGGGCGCGATTGGGTTCGAACCCAGCACCTCCCGTCTACCAGATTCGAGAGCAGAACCTCTCGGCCACAGGTGGGGCCGACTAGAAAATCAAAGTTCTAACTTTTTACGGCTGCTCTTTCATCTTCACCTAACACCTCATTTATAATGGCTGTTTTATAATAATAGAAGCCACCAGTCCATTAGAGAGAGAGAGAAAAAAATGAAATAATGGAAATGCCGGCGGGGGGGGGGGGGGGGGGCACACTCGTCCCCTATTTATCTTATAATAATTTTCTTGTGCATAAATGCATGGATTGTGAATTCTAAAAAAAAAGTGTTTCTGAACTTTTGTGGCCAGTCTTATATCTGGATTAATCTTATATCTTAAGTTATGGGCATCCGTATTACAGTGTAGTTGCTCTCGGCCCGAAGCATGTTGTGATTTTGCTCTCACTTTGAAAATTTTTTTAAAGTACCCTAACGAAAGGGGGCGGGGGGTCCAGACTCCCCCTCCCCCACTTTAAACATTCCTCTACCTGAAACAATCAAAGATTTCGACTTTACAATAATTTAAAGTCATGTCGTGCTTCATTTTAAAAATGATGTTTTCAGCCCCACCGCCATGTTGTGTTATCACTTTGTGGATTTATTTTTATAATAATAACAGCTGATAACTGAGGGTTACTGTATATTTCATTTTTAAAATGACGTTTAGAATATTTTTGTTGATGTTCAGAGGGGATTTATGAACTCCGAGCCTCCCTTGAATTTGCCATTGTATATTACGTAGTTCAATATTACATATTTTAAATTTTAGATAGAAAAAGATTCATATATTTCATTCAAAGTCTTGAAATAATATTTCAATATTTACTATATTCCTTAAGACTATTAATTACATATTATTAACATATGCAAAGCACATATGGGAGTTAAAATTTTTTAAGTTGTTGATGGTTTGATACTGAAATGAAAAGAAATGATCCATGACCAGTGGACCCTTAAAAAAAAAAAAAAAAAAAAAAAAATTATTAAAAAATTATTAAAAAATTATTTTTTAATAATTTTTTAATAATTTTTTTTTTTTTTTTTTTTTTTTTTTCTTCAGTGAATTGTTAGTGAATTGTCAGTGAATTGTCTGCATAGCTAAAGAAAAAAAAAAAAAAAAAAAAAAAAAAAAAAAAAAAAAAAATTATTTTTTTTTTTTTTTTTTTTTTTTTTTTTTTTTAAGCTATGCAGACAATTCACGGACGCAAGCTATATAAATGGAACTTTTTCCGTCTTCCGTGTCACTCGTACTTGTGAATGGTTCAAGTTAGTCTCTCCATCGACAGTCTAAATAACTACTGCAGTGAAAGTGGGGGCACCTGCCCCGCGCAAAGAAAAACCGTGCCTGTGGAAGTGTGTGCTGTTCTCTCGATCTCATGCAAGGGAAAGTGGGGCGCCTGCCCCGCGCAAAGAAAAACCGTGCCTGTGGAAGTGTGTGCTGTTCTCTCGATCTCATGCAAGGGAAAGTGGGGCGCCTGCCCCGCGCAAAGAAAAACCGTGCCTGTGGAAGTGTGTGCTGTTCTCTCGATCTCATGCAAGGGAAAGTGGGGCGCCTGCCCCGCGCAAAGAAAAACCGTGCCTGTGGAAGTGTGTGCTGTTCTCTCGATCTCATGCAAGGGAAAGTGGGGCGCCTGCCCCGCGCAAAGAAAAACCGTGCCTGTGGAAGTGTGTGCTGTTCTCTCGATCTCATGCAAGGGAAAGTGGGGCGCCTGCCCCGCGCAAAGAAAAACCGTGCCTGTGGAAGTGTGTGCTGTTCTCTCGATCTCATGCAAGGCAAAGTGGGGGCACCTGCCCCTCGCAAAAAAAATCCGTGCCTGTGGAAGTGTGTGCTGTTCTCTCGATCTCATGCAAGGCAAAGTGGGGGCACCTGCCCCTCGCAAAAAAAATCCGTGCCTGTGGAAGTGTGTGCTGTTCTATTCCCGACAACAGATGTGCTACGAATGTTGCAATGAAAGGTAATTCTTATTTTTTTTTAAACATTTTCTAAACTATTTTTGATTAAGTGGACGATAGTTTTTAAAATTGTTTTGAATAACATTTAACTATTTTTATATGTCAACTGAAGTAAATTATATATAAACAAGTAATAAAAAAATCATGCGTGAAGCATAGATTATGAAACACTTTCCAACAGATTTAGAATAATGTAACAAAACTACACCGTTTAAAAAATTAAAATATTACATCTAATTCAACCCTATGGAAACGCATAATACATTTCAGAGCCCAATTTCAGCTGTTCCCATCCTCAATCGGAAAATTATGCGAATTGCAGCCCTGTATAGGATTTATAAATTTGAATCTATTAGCTACATGCAAGCCAAAATTTAGTTCACTTAAGAGCTACATATACTTTAGTTAAAAATGTACCCTCAGCAATTTCCTCTCATAAGGAGAACGGTACATGGATACTTTTATACAGCCCTGTATTTGAGGTACGGAATTTATATATAACGGGTAAGATGCAAAACATTAATTAAATTTAAAAACGCACACCGAATTTTAAACCGTGCGCTCCAACATTTATTACTTAAAGACGGTACTGTACTGTAACCGATTTCTTATACGTGTCCCTGTAAATGAATAAAAAATGCTATGAATGTCCTGTTCTAATGTGATTGTAGTGAAATACAGTGATTTATATTATTAATTTTATTAATTATTATATTTTATCAATTTTATTAATTTATTATATACAGTGATTTAATGAAATACTTTTGAGCGCCCCCTGTAAATGAACGGTGAATCCTACCTACTGCATGTACAATACCAAACATGCTTTGGTGATCCCAAATAACCCCTATCAGTTTCAGAAAAATCCGAGACGGCACCCCCATATACCCTAATGTAACGGAATACTTTTGAGCGCCTCCTGTAAATGAACGGTGAATCCTACCTACTGCATGTACAATACCAAACATGTTTTGGTGACCCTAAATAACCCCTATCAGTTTCAGAAAAATCCGAGACGGCACCCCCATATACCCTAATGTAACGGAATACTTTTGAGCGCCTCCTGTAAAGGAACGGTGAATCCTACCTACTGCATGTACAATACCAAACATGCTTTGGTGACCCTAAATAACCCCTATCAGTTTCAGAAAAATCCGAGTATATTTACGGCACCCCCATATACCCTAATGTAACGGAATACTTTTGAGCGCCCCCTGTAAATGAACGGTGAATCCTACCTACTGCATGTACAATACCAAACATGCTTTGGTGATCCCAAATAACCCCTATCAGTTTCAGAAAAATCCAAACATATTTAAGGGAGTTAGAGCGTGAGCAGACGGCCAGACAAACCGAATGCATAAACACTTTTCAACTTTTTTTTTAACAAAATACTTTGTAATTTCTAACCAGAAAGTTTTCTGTAAAAGCTATTCTGTGATGAATGTAAAATATATTATTGAAGGAAAAAGATTCTGTAAAATAGTGAAACCGGTAAACATTGTTATTATTTATTTTTGTATGATCACCACCCACAATGTTTAAATTTAGTGAAAATCGTTCGCAAAGTTTATATATTTTTAAATAATTAAGAATTGTATAAATATACATGTTTTGAAAAAAAATCGATATGATTTGATTGCCGGATCTCACTTTTCCGGAATCCTCAACACTTTACTAAATCCGAACTTCAGATTTTTTCCAACTTTGGGTATATTGCTTTTCCAATAAAAAGGAAAAAAAAATTCACTACATAAAAAGGCAAAATATGACGTTCATGTATTAAGAATTGCATATACAACTATTAATACTAAATTAAAAAATCATTTTAGTTAAATATATCCTAACAAAATAAAAAGGTAAAACGAAAACATTTATTTAAAGCTGTTCTCAAATCCAAAAGGGCAACTTTATGGCATAAGTTTTAATTTAGTTTTGTTCGGAGATGCATGAAACTAGCAGGTGTTGTTGTTCAGAAACTATGTAATTGAACTGTGTTTTCCGCTTTTTGCAAACGCAATAGATAGTGTCAAAGTGGGAGTTTTGAACCCACACGAAAGAAGAATACCATACAAGGAAGGGTGAAAAACGTCTTTGTCACGTGATCAAAATCGCTTATAACTCAATAGGTAATTTATTTTATTGAAAAACAAAATGGAAAAACGCAGATCGATCGCTTCCATAGTCAAGCTTCCCAACGTTTTGCGCTTGTTGAGCAGAGCAGCTGAGAAAGGCAAAATATGACGTTCATGTATTAAAAATTGCATATAACAACTATTTTAAGCTTTTTTTTTTTCTGATGACCTAATTACGTTGAAGACTTGAAATTTTTGCATACTTATAGCTGAACACCACACATCAAACGACAAATCGTTATATATTATATATTCATATAAATATAAATATTATAATGTACTTTGACAAAAATCTTATATTTAACCCTCTCGGTTCCAACTTGTGTATTTTAAGTTTTTTTTCTAACTGAGCCCCTAATTACGTTGAAGACTTGAAACTTTGCATACTTATAGCTGAACACCTCACATTAAACGACAAATTAGTCAATTTTGAAAAAGTCTTATATTTAACCCTTCGAGCTCCAACTTGTGTATTTTAAGCTTTATTTTTCTAACTGAGCCCCTAATTACGTTGAAGACTTGAAACTTTGCATACTTATAGCTGAACACCTCACATCAAACGACAAATTAGTCAATTTTGAAAAAGTCTTCTATTTAACCCTTCGGGCTCCAACTTGTGTATTTTAAGCTTTTTTTTTTCTAACTGAGCCCCTAATTACGTTGAAGACTTGAAATTTTGCATACTTATAGCTGAACACCTCACATCAAACGACAAATTAGTCAATTTTGAAAAAGTCTTCTATTTAACCCTTCGGGCCCCAACTTGTGTGTATTTTAAGCTTTATTTTTCTAACTGAGCCCCTAATTACGTTGAAGGCTTGAAACTTTGCATACTCATAGCTGAACACCTCACATCAAACGACAAATTAGTCAATTTTGAAAAAGTCTTCTATTTAACCCTTCGAGCTCCAACTTGTGTATTTTAAGCTTTATTTTTCTAACTGAGCCCCTAATTACGTTGAAGACTTGAAATTTTGCATACTTATAGCTGAATACCTCACATCAAACGACAAATTAGTCAATTTTGAGAAAGTCTTCTATTTAACCCTTCGGGCTCCAACTTGTGTATTTTAAGCTTTTTTTTCTAACTGAGCCCCTAATTAAGTTGAAGACTTGAAATTTTGGTTACTTATAGCTGAAAACCTCACATCAAACGACAAATCATACAATTTTGAGAAAGTCTTATATTTAACCCTCTGGGCTCCAATTTGTGTGTATTTTAAGCTTTAAAGCAGATTTCGCAAAAGGATTAAAGTGTTTTAAAAGAAATATTAAACGGAACCCTCTGTGCAATCTGTGATCCCACTTACCCGCTTGTTTTGCAAACGCAACAGATCTGTCAGAAAATAGTATCAAAGTGAGTGTTTTGAACCAAACTCCGGCGCGAAAGAAAAATAATCACACGCAAGAAAGGGTGGAAAACGTCTTTGTCACGTGAACAAAAGCGCTTTAGCTCAATAGGTAATTTATCAAAAATAATGGAAAACACAGTTCGATTCCAAATCGCTTCCACTTTCCAATTTTATGACTTTCCGTTAAAAAACTGAATGTCACGCGATCAAAAGCGCTTATAAGCTCAATAGGTGCTTTATCAAAAAAAAGAAATAATGGAAAACACAGTTCGATTCCACCTTCCAATTTTATGACTTTCCGTTAAAAAACTGAATGTCACGTGATCAAAAGCGCTTATAAGCTCAATAGGTGCTTTATCAAAAAAAAGAAATAATGGAAAACACAGTTCGATTCCACCTTCCAATTTTATGACTTTCCGTTAAAAAACTGAATGTCACGTGATCAAAAGCGCTCATAAGCTCAATAGGTAATTTATCAAAAAAAAGAAATAATGGAACACACAGTTCGATTCCACCTTCCAATTTTATGACTTTCCGTTAAAAAACTGAATGTCACGTGATCAAAAGCGCTCATAAGCTCAATAGGTAATTTATCAAAAAAAAAGAAATAATGGAACACACAGTTCGATTCCACCTTCCAATTTTATGACTTTCCGTTAAAAAACTGAATGTCACGTGATCAAAAGCGCTTATAAGCTCAATAGGTAATTTATCAAAAAAAAGAAATAATGGAACACACAGTTCGATTCCACCTTCCAATTTTATGACTTTCCGTTAAAAAACTGAATGTCACGTGATCAAAAGCGCTCATAAGCTCAATAGGTAATTTATCGAAAAAAATTAATGGAACACATAGTTCGATTCCACCTTCCAATTTTATGGTTTTCCGTTAAAAAACTGAATGTCACGTGATCAAAAGCGCTTATAAGCTCAATAGGTCATTTATCAAAAATAATGGAAAACACAGTTCGATTCCAGCTTCCACTTTTATGACTTTCCGTTAAAAAAATGAATGTCACGTGATCAAAAGCGCTTATAAGCTCAATAGGTCATTTATCAAAAATAATGGAAAACACAGTTCGATTCCAAATCGCCTTCCACTTTTATGACTTTCCGTTAAAAACTGAATGTCACGTGATCAAAAGCGCTTATAAGCTCAATAGGTCATTTATCAAAAATAATGGAAAACACAGTTCGATTCCAGCTTCCACTTTTATGACTTTCCGTTAAAAAAATGAATGTCACGTGATCAAAAGCGCTTATAAGCTCAATAGGTCATTTATCAAAAATAATGGAAAACACAGTTCGATTCCAAATCGCCTTCCACTTTTATGACTTTCCGTTAAAAAATGAATGTCACGCGATCAAAAGCGCTTATAAGCTCAATAGGTGCTTTATCAAAAAAGAAATAATGAAAAACACAGTTCGATTCCAAATCGCCTTCCACTTTTATGACTTTCCGTTAAAAAATGAATGTCACGCGATCAAAAGCGCTTATAAGCTCAATAGGTGCTTTATCAAAAAAGAAATAATGAAAAACACAGTTCGATTCCAAATCGCCTTCCACTTTTATGACTTTCCGTTAAAAAAAATGAATGTGTCAAAACGTTTTTGCGCTTGTTGAGCAGACCTTTTCAGAATTGATGGATTATTGAATTTAAAAGAACTCTTTTTATTACTCTGTAAGTCATTGCGCGCGCATGATATTTTGAGAACATATGTATGGATTTCTATAAAATTTTAAATAGATGGCTCGTTTAAAATGACCTACTTTTAATTATTTGCTATGGTAAGCAGAGCTGCCAAGTCTCCGGCCTTTTAGATACAAGTATTTTAAGACAGAAAATGTTGTTTTATTTAATTAGAACAATTGGGCGATTTAAAGGAACAACATTTTCTGTAAAATAATAGTGGTGTGCCGGAGACTTGACAACTCTGGGTAAGATTTTTTGTTATGATTATTGTTATTCAATAAAAAAGAAAAAAAGTTGATTTTTTTTTCCCACAATAAAGAAATTCTTTGAAGATCTGTTCAGTTTCTAATAGTAGTATATTAAAAGGCAAAATCTGTTTTATCAAATGTTCATGTTTATACTTAGACAGGCATTAAAAATACACTCATTCACACTTTGGATGTTTTGATTGATATTCAGTGAGAGACCCCTTCATAAAAACTATTTTTAATGGATTAAGGTTTTTGAAATGTTTTAAATTCAATTGTTTTGAAATTTAATACAGTTATAATTTAAGCAATCATTGCGAAAATTTTCTTGATTTCATTAAACAATACGCAAACGAGTAATGAATTAAATAATATATTAATTAGTAATACACATTAAAAATACTCCATACCCGCAAATGAGTAATGAATTAAATAATATATTAATGAGTAATACACATTAAAAATACTCCCAGACACTATAACTTTATAATAGTATATCAAAAACTGGTATCTCTATGTTTTAATTTCTACAGGAACTTTGTCGTGTCTTGAAGGAATTTTTTAATTTTAAGTATCTAATATAATATTTTGGCTGAAATGTATTTTCTCTCTATTCTTTAAATGTGACACTCATGGATCGGGACAAGAAATGTTGATTGTTCCAATCCAAAGCCTTTTCAGCTTATATTATCTCGAGTCTTTGAAATTTCATGCAACTTTTTTGAAAATGTTATTAAAAATTGTTTTTTGTTTTTAAAATGTCGTTTTCCATTCTCATTGCAGCGCTCCAGATTCCTTCGTATGAAAACAAAGATTTGAGAAGAGTTCCTTTGTGTGTTCCACCTCCAGTCGATGTGTGCCATTGCCGTGTGCCTTTTAGGTGTTCCACCTCCAGTGCTCCCAGACCACAAGAGTCCGAGACTCGGGAGGGCCGCTTGAATCCGGGCTAGAGTCGCTTCGAGTGCCGAGGGCTACCCCCCCCTCCCCGTGTATGGCAACATCCCCCACCTCATGCATATATAGTGAAGCTATCTATATATCGCATTTTTTTATAAATGCCCTCCCTTTATTTCCAGTTGCCGGGGTCATAAACTGCGGGGGAGCCGCTCGAATCCGGGCTGGATTCGTCCGAGTGCCGAGGGCCACTCCCCCCCTCCTCTTGGGGCGGCTCGATTCTGTTTTTCTCGTGTACCCTCTCTCGCCCCCCTCCCCGGTGACTGTTGGGCCCGTTCTCGACTGCGGACTTCCCTGAGGCTACCGAACGAGTTTTGTTCTCTCGACGGGGTCTTTAGAGGTCTCTGGCAAGGAACCCCTTATCCGGGTTACCCGGGACACTGGAGCGGAAAAGGATTCAACCCTTCTTCTAGTTCCAGACTAGGCATAGCGCCTAAACGGTACCCGATGATACGGAGACTTTGATAGATGCTCGGTGCCTTGCATGGACATTGCTTGTGTGTGTGGTGTCTGGGGCCCTGTCAGAGAGCAACGACTCCCCCCCTTCTATGGGGGGTGACAGGCGTGGAGACGCGCCTTTTCGGTGGAAGAGGCTTCCCGCTCATGCATGCTTTTGTTGCACTGCGGTCCAGGAGCGTGAATGGGCGGGAGGTGCCACGGCTGGGGAAGGGTGAGGTTTAACAAATCTGCGGCAAGTGGTCCAAAGGTGCTCACCCCCCCCTAGTGGGGCCCTGGGCCTTGTATGGAGTGGGAGAACCTCCGTGGTGTAAAGAGTCGCTTGACCCCTTTCGGCGGTTCGCAGGAGGAAAGGACGGGCCACGGTCGCTGGATAGAGAGAGAGGGGAAAAAGAAGATGGAAGGGAGCCCCGGGGGGCATTGGAGGGATCGAGAGTTTCATTAGAGACAGGGGGCCGCTCGAATCCGAGCTGGAGTCGCTCGGAGGGCCCACCCCCCTCCCCGACACCTGCATATATAGTAAAGAGATCTATATATTGCATTTTCATTTGTACCGGTTGTCCGGGGTGGGGAAGGTCTTCCGGGCTTGATTCGCTCCGAGTGCCGAGGGCCACCCGCCCTCCTCTCGCCCAAAAAAAAAACCCATCTCGCTCTCCTCCCACCACGAGCGGGGTCCGAGCGGGGTCGCTTGAATCCGAGCTCGAGTCGCTTCGAGTGACGAGGGCCACCGAATTCCCCCCTCAGGGGCGGGGCTGCTCGAATCCGGGGCTAGATTCGCTCGAGTGCCGAGGACCACCGGACATACTCCCCCTCTCCGTGTGTGGCATCTGAAAAAAGGTAGGTGACGGAAAGTCTTGGATCCAAGGGGGAGGGTCCCGAGCTCGAGTCGCTTCGAGTGCCGAGGGCCACCGAATCCCCCCCCGCTCCCTGGCGCCGGGGAGGGGGGTCAGAAAAACTTGGGGCCGCTCGAATCCGGGCTGGATTCGCTCGAGACCACCCCCCCCCCTTCTGAAAGGTAGGTGGTGAAATAAAAAAAATGTTTTTTTTTCTCTGGTGTGTGTGTTTTCTTTGACTCTGTTTTTTGTTTCAGGGCGAGAGAAAAGAATACAGTGAGTTCTTTTTCAGGGCGATGGAGAGAGAAAAAAATAAAAGTTCAGGGCGATGTTTCAGAGAGAGAAAAGTATAAAATGGGTTTCAGGGAGAGAGAGAAAAAGAATAAAGAGAAAGTTTTTCTGGGCGATGTTTTCTTTTTCAGGGTGAGAAAAGTATAAAATGGGTTTCAGGGAGAGAGAGAGAAAGAATAAAGAGAAAGTTTTTCTTTTTCAGGGCGATGTTTTCTTTTTCAGGGTGAGAAAAGTATAAAATGGGTTTCAGGGAGAGAGAGAGAAAGAATAAAGAGAAAGTTTTTCTTTTTCAGGGCGATGTTTTCTTTTTCAGGGTGAGAAAAGTATAAAATGGGTTTCAGGGAGAGAGAGAGAAAGAATAAAGAGAAAGTTTTTCTTTTTCAGGGCGATGTTTTCTTTTTCAGGGAGAGAAAAGTATAAAATGGGTTTCAGGGAGAGAGAGAGAAAGAATAAAGAGAAAGTTTTTCTTTTTCAGGGCGATGTTTTCTTTTTCAGGGAGAGAAAAGTATAAAATGGGTTTCAGGGAGAGAGAGAGAAAGAATAAAGAGAAAGTTTTTCTTTTTCAGGGCGATGTTTTCTTTTTCAGGGTGAGAGAAAGATTAAAGTCTTCTTTTTCAGGGATCGGGTCCTAACTGTCGAAGGTTTTACTGTGGTTTTCCTTCGACCTCGAGCGTGAATACGGGTTAGGTCCACCCCCCGCAAAAGACCCTGCCACAGAGGGCACCCCACACACAAAAGTCCCTTTTTTTTATTTCGGCGGGGGTGGTGGCCGTCCGCCTAACCGTCGAAGGTTTTACTGTGGTTTTCCTTCGACCTCGAGCGTGAATACGAGTTGGGATGTTTCGAAAAAGACCCTACCACAGAGGGCACCTCCCCCAAAACAAAACTGTGAAACCCATTCTATGAAAGGACCCCTATAAAAACATCGGAAAACCATATGAAACCCGCTCCACGATAAACACAACTTTGAAACCCTTACACGGACAACAACCCACTCCACGATAAACACAACTTTGAAACCCTTACACGGACAACAACCCACTCCACGATAAACACGACTCTGAAACCCTCACACGGACAACAACCCTCACACTGAAAACAATTCACTCCACGATAAACACGACTCTGAAACCCTCACACGGACAACAACCCTCACACTGAAAACAACCCACTCCACGATAAACACGACTTTGAAACCCTCACACGGACAACAACCCTCACACTGAAAACAACCCACTCCACGATAAACACGACTTTGAAACCCTCACACTCAAAACATATGAAACCCACTCCACACAACCCACTCCACGATAGTCACAACTCTGAAACCTTCACACTGAAAACAACCCTCACACTCAAAACATATGAAACCCACTCCATGATATTTACAACTCTGAAACCCACTCCATGATATTTACAACTCTGAAACCCACTCCACACAACCCACTCCACGATATTTACAACTCTGAAACCCACTCCACGATATTTACAACTCTGAAACCCGCTCCACACAACCCACTCCACGATAGTCACAACTCTGAAACCTTCACACTGAAATCAACCCTCACACTCAAAACATATGAAACCCACTCCATGATATTTACAACTCTGAAACCCACTCCACACAACCCACTCCACGATAGTCACAACTCTGAAACCCACTCCACACAACCCACTCCACGATAGTCACAACTCTGAAACCCACTCCACACAACCCACTCCACGATAGTCACAACTCTGAAACCCACTCCACGATATTTACAACTCTGAAACCCACTCCACACAACCCACTCCACGATAGTCACAACTCTGAAACCCACTCCACACAACCCACTCCACGATAGTCACAACTCTGAAACCCACTCCACGATATTTACAACTCCGAAACCCACTCCACACAACCCACTCCACGATAGTCACAACTCTGAAACCCACTCCACGATAGTCACAACTCTGAAACCCACTCCACACAACTCACTCCACGGCACCAGAAACCCATGACACGATCCAAAATCAGTCCAAAACAGGAGTTTCCCCCCCTCGCCGACTCTTTTTAATTCTCCAACCCCCCCCCCCCTAACCACTTTTAACTCAATATTTTTTCTTGTGTTTTTTCCCTATTGTGTCAGGAATCGTCATGGGTCCGGTGCTCAACATATAAATCAGTCGACTGTCCCCACGCCCAGGGTCCACTGGAAAACGACGAAGGGCCCTGGTTTTGCCAGTACTTGACGGGGGGTAAAAATAGGAATATATAATATTGATTTTTTAAATATTAAATATATAAATATAAAAATATAAATATTTATTAAATATATATAATATTAAATATATAAATATATATATAATATATATTTATATATATATTATTAAAAAAAAAAAAAAAAAAAAAAAAAAAAAAAAAAAAAAAAAAAAAAAAAATTTTTTTTTTTTTTTTTTTTTTTTTTTTTTTTTTTTTTTAATATATATATTAAATATATATATAATCTTAAATATATAATTATATATAATATTAAATATATAAATATATATATATATAATATATATTTATATATATATTATTAAAAAAAAAAAAAAAAAAAAAAAAAAAAAAAAAAAAAAAAAAATTTTTTTTTTTTTTTTTTTTTTTTTTTTTTTTTTTTTTTTTTTAAATAATTTATATTTATTAAATATATAAATATATATATATAATATATATTTATATATATATATAAAAAAAAAAAAAAAAAAAAAAAAAAAAAAAAAAAAAAAAAAAAAAAAAAAAATTAATAATATATATTTATTAAATATATATATATATATATATATAATATTAAATATATAAATATATATATATATATATATTATATGTATTTATTTATATATTATATATTATTTAAAAAAAAAAAAAAAAAAAAAAAAAAAAAAAAAAATTTTTTTTTTTTTTTTTTTTTTTTTTTTTTTTTTTTTTTTTATATTAAAATATAAATGGTAAATTTCAGAAAACTACTGAAAGGGAAGAGTATATACATATATACATATTGAAATCTTTACAGTATTTTAGCTCGTTATAATAAACGGATAAAGTGGGGCAAAAATATGCATACACCTTCCCCTTTTATCTTTCCTCCCTAGATGCCCTTTATCTAATATAATGTTTTTGAAAATTGGTTAAAATAATTTTATATATTCTTTACAATGTTTTATTTAATACATGTTTTTCTTCTTCCCGACCCGTGGACAGGAAGCGGTCCATTCGCGACTTTCTTCCTCGGTAGCTTACGGCCCCCACCCCTGTTTATATGAGGGTCAACCCACTTCTATACTCTTGTTTCTCGCTATACTCTTTCTATATTCTTGTTCTCTTGATTATTATTTCTAAACTCGCGGTTCCTGAAAAAAGGATTTCGCAAAGACTGTCCGGGGGTGGGAAAGGAGGGTCCTAGGAAGGTACGTGAGAAAAGGTGTAAAAAAGGGACCCCCATGGCGCTTCTCTGAAACAGTGTAGAGGACAGTGGCCATACAGAAGCGTGACCGCCACCCCCTTCCTCTAACCCAATATTTTTCTGGTCCCTATTGTGTCACGAATCGTCATGGGTCCGGTGCTCAACACATAAATCTGCCGACTGTACCATAATTTGATATTTCATTTTCAACATTGAATCTATTGCTCCGGATCCGGATAAATTTCATATTTAATAAATTACAATAAAATACATGAATATATAATTTGATCTGATTATTTAGTATAAGATTGTGTTTCTCTCGATATGCATCAAATGGGGTGAGAAATAATAGTTTTCTTTATTTATGTTTTAAGATTTTCTTTTTCAGATTTAATTTAATTTAGTTACGACGCATATTACTTCTCCACTATACTTTACGGCCGTAGTGCGATTTTGGGAGATGTGAATTGGATTTATTTTGGTTCAATTTGAATTTTTCAGTTGAATGTTTGCTCCAATTTACATATCCCAGAGTCACATTACAACAATCACAAAGCCGGATACGGAGAGTGTTTTTTTTTTTTTTTTTTTTTTTTTTTTTTTTTTGAGAGATTCTTCTGATTTTTTTCTGAGTTCTTATTTTTCTTAAAGATTTTTCAGAGATTTTGCTGAGAGTTTTCTGAGATGTTGGAGAGCTTTTCAGATAGACTTTAGAGTTGATCACAGATAGATACCGAGATAGATTATTGAGATGCTGATGAAAGTAAGAGGGTTTTGAGAAGTGAGATGACAGATTAGATATATGATGCGGCTATTCGATAAAGGTAGAAACACGATGGATGAGTGTTAGTTTATGGGTGTGTAGAATGAGGAGAAAAAGGTATCGAACTGTGTACGGAGATGTTTACGGAATTATGTGTAGAACACAGCCGAGAGATGGAACATTTTTTAAGCTAACTGTGTGGTGAGAGCGAACTTTATTCTTTTTTACCATCGGCGGAATGGAGCATTTTTCCTGATCCAATCATGAGTGTGGAAATAAAACTGGATAATGTTTCAACCGACTGCCTTGTGTGTATTCTTCATTTCCTTTACTCTGTCTTAAACCAATCGGCTAAAACGCCTGTGCTTATTATCTGAGAACCCAAGTTAAAACTGAGCAATGCCAACTGCTCTAGTCAAATTGTCACATATATTACCATTTGAAAAACGTAATTTTTTTTTTAAATAAAAAAATGATGACGTGGCTCGAGTTGCGTGGGTGGATGTCCTAGGGTGCGCACTTTGCACTTCCAATCGAACAGCATCAGATTAATCGCCAGAGTCATCTGCAACCAATTTTCGTTAGGCAACTTGATAATATTGTCAAGAGTTTCAAGCGCTTCGAAGTTAAAAAGTTGAAAATCAAGCAATTTAAAAAAAAAAAAACTATTTCTGACCACTTTTTCCGCAGTTTGACTTGCTTCTAAAAATGTTAATTTTTCCTAAAAATGGCTGAAAGTGGTCTAAGCTCCAATAAATTATATTCCATTTAGGTAAAAAAACAAACAAAAAAACTTAGCAAGATTGGTTTAATAGTTTTCCGTTCTTATCCCGCCTAGTCTGAAACAAGTCATTTTGCGTACACTGTAAAAAAAATACTGCCAGTTGAAAAATAGTTGCCCTTATCATACCGGAATAATTTCCGACCCAGCTCGGAATAAAATCCGTAAAAATAAGGAAATAGTTAGTAAAACGGTATTTTACGGATTTTATTCCGATTTTATGGATTTTTTTCCAAGCTGGGTTGGAAATTATTCCGGTACGATAAGGGCAACTATTTTTCAGATTCCTACCGGAAAACTGGCATTATTTTTTTTACAGTGTAGCATGCGTTTATAGTGCTCCTAAACGGTTAAAGCATACGTACGCGCTGTACTAAACCATTAAATAAGTGCAAAAGGACTTCGAATTCGACCAAATCATTTTCCTGGAATAATCTATAGACTATAAGGAAGAGAAAAATGTAATAATAATAATAATAATAATAATAATAATAAAAATAAAAATTGATTTTTTTTTTCAACCGAAAAGAAGTTAATGTCTTCTTAAATTGTCATTTTGCAACTTTGGCAAAAGTGTTGCGCACGTTTTAACTTTGCTAACTGCATGCTTGCTAAAATGATTTCACATGTGACTTAAAATGGACGCCACAGTTTATAAATTGAATAATTCATTAACATAATAATTGTAAAGATGAAAAAAAGGACAATTTTATACAGTAGCTCATACGTTTTGTGTATAGTAATTTAAAAAAAATAGTTCACGTTTTCATCAATAGCTGACGCCGCTTGTAAGAGTTTCTAAACTAACTTTAAAACTAGAACCAAAATTTCCCATTTTTTACATTTAAATTTGTTTAGTTGTTCGAGTGAGAAAATGAAAGTTATTTGCATTCTGGGATTTTACTGTTAGTTAAGCTGTTCTTACAAATTGAGAAAATGCAGCGCTATCTATGGATGAAAATTTGAACTACATTTTAAATTTCTGTTTACAAAATTTATAATCTGTTTTTTAAAGATGTAACTTATTTTATCGATATACTTACAATAATTAATAAATGGTTGAATATTGTAAAATTCAGTCGTCTTTTTTTTTTTTTTTTTTTTTTTTTTTTTTTGTGTGTGTGTGTGTGTGTGTGTGTGTGTGGGGGGGGTGATTGGGTATGTGGTGGATTATTTACAGTAAATAATTTCTAATTTTATAATGCAAAAATTGGTTAATTTTGTAAAAAGTAAACTTTTAGCATGATTTGTAGAATGGAAAATGCATGGGTTCAAGCAAAACATTTCACTCTCGATAACTAAAAACATATATATAATATAAAGAAACGTGCCCAGTTAAACTGTTGGAGCTATTCACACTAATTGCATACTATACTCTTATTTCAAAGATTAATGCCCCTCGAAAAATAAATTAAGGGGGTGGGTTACCCCGCCTTTTCCTTGTTTATACTTAACCAATGAGCCTCTAAATCTTATCAGGAAAGCGCCTTATCATAATAAACCGGTATACAAAATTTGAAGCAAATCGGATAGAAAAACCCATTTATCTAAGTTAAGGGGGTATCACGCCGTTCCCCCCTTTATACTTAAACAATGAACCACCAAATCTAATCAGGAAAGAGCCTTATCAGAATTAATCGGTATACCAAATTTGAAGTAAATCTGATAATTCTGCATGAAAAACCCATTTATCTAAGTTAAGAGGGGACCAAGTAAAACCATCCAAATCGACGAATCACTCTTCTTAAAACGAAATAAAAAGAAGCTGGGATAATCCGACTATAACAATGCATTTTAGGTCGTATTTGGTGTGAAATTTGTACATGTATTTGTTTATTTGCATTGTTAAATATGCATTATGGCATAGTTTATTTGTGTAGACATATGTTATATATTTTGAACTACATCATTAATTAGTATTATTAGTTTCGTTACATTTTTATTTCTTCTTTGCTCTTACATTACGCGAATTTCTTGATAAATTTTAATTTCGTTTTAATAACTTTTTTTAAAGTTTTTTTTAAAAACACTGTAAATTTACTTAAGCTTTGCATTTAATGTTATGCCGTTTTTCTTATCCTATAGGACTAAAAAAAAAATCTATTAAAAAAAACATTAAAAATAGTTATTTTTAAAAAGGATAAGATATTTTTACTCATTTAAAGCTAAAAGAGACGTGGAATTAAAATCCAGTTGCCAAACCACGATTTATAAACATATCTCCAATATACTTTGAGCTCCCCAGCCCTAAATTCGATACTGGCAAAGGGAAAATGATGTTACTTTGATGCTATTATATTAAATCTTTAGGGTTTATGAACGAAAATCCAACTTTCTTTTAAAAAATAGAGTAATTATATTAATATTTTCTGAAATGAATGGTTTTAAGAATTAACTCTCGTTAAAAATTGTTTTTCCAGACAATCGAGTAAATTTTTTAGTTTTTAAGAAAGAAAATAACTGTTTCTCGCTAATCATGACGTCATTTTTCATAAGGACAATCTTGCGGTACATATTATTGACATTTACTATCCATTTTCTTTTCAAACTTTGTTTTATCTTTTTTAATTTTAAATTAAAAATTAAATCATTATGTTAGCCGTGCGCAGACGATAAACTGCAAAGTATTGTTCCCAACGCCATCATCCATATTGGATTCATTTAATTTAAAATACAGAAACATACACTGAGAAAAATGACGCTTTCAAATCTGAGTAAATCGATGTTTTCATTTTATTTTGAAACTTTTTGTTTCAAATATGAAAACCCAATGCTTTCAATTTTAAAATACCAGCCATACTCAGTTTCAAACAAAATTACTTTTTATTCGTTAAATGGGGTAAATTTCACCAAGGTAGTTCAATTTATTAACATTAATCACTATTTCTTATGATTTCGAATGAAGCGCTCCTGTCAGTAATATTTTATTACATGAAACGTGGCGAACTACATTTTTATTGCGTCCGCGGAAGAACATTTAAAAACCGTCGTAAGGTGAGATCGCAGAAGCGGAAGCGTAGAGGTTTTTTTGTTGTTGTTGTTGCTGCTCTACTCAAGGTTGCAAATGGACGATCACGTTAACGAAAGACTTCGGCAGTGGAATTTGGAAGAATTCGTCGACAATTTTGAAAGTAAGTTCATTCATTTTGTTGTTGTCGAAATTTTTCCCCATATTTTTATTGTTTTCACAATTTCTGTAAGTTGTCTTAAGATTAGGGTTAGCTATACACGATGTTTCACATTCGGCATTTTGATGATTGTAACATTAATGTTTTTGTCTTCATTTGTTCTTTCTGTTATTTTGACTACTAATTTTGATATATAATGCTTTATTTTTCATATAAAAATGATAATTTCAATCGTTAGACTATGAAACCCACGTAATCAACTTAATGTTTATTTGGCGCTTAAATTTTCACTTCGTTTATGAAATCCAATTTTTATTTAGATTCCCCGCCCCCTTCCCTCTTAAAGTTAGTTGCAACATTTGTTAAAAGCAGTAAATGAAACAAACAAGATTTTCCCTTTATGATTTGAAATTCAGTATTCTGTTTTTATATTGATAGCATATTATGAAGTTTAAAATAATGTGCATTACGATTTTTATATAAATACGTTTAATAGAATGAAAATAAGAGAATTTTTTTCTCATATTTAGTTATTCTCCGAAAATAACCGTACCCATAGAGTTTAATCTCACAAATATTCTGTATTCTTTTGTATTTATCTCAGCCAAATAATGAATTATTCTAGTTCTTAATCTTCCTTATTAATGAATTAAAATAAATATTAATGTTATAAATAGAGATGCACCGAATATTCGGTATCTATTCGGTATTCGGCCATGTTACCGAATATTCGGTTTGGCCGATTATCAAGCTATTCGGTATGCCGAATATCGAAGTATTCGGCTAAAAAAACTTTTTAAACATTTTATTAAAAACCGTATACAACTTCTAAGTTTAAGAGTCAACTTAAAAAGATATTCAGAATAATTAGAAACAGAATCATATTTAAATAAAAGAGAATGATTTTACATTATTTATTTGCTGTTTGTTAAGTATTATTTAAAGAAAATTAACCAATCACAAGGATTTTCATAGGAATTAATTATGTACAGATGCAAGTTTCTGAATATTTTCCCGTAAATAATCTGTTTCTTTCTAAGATTTTCAGAACAACGTTTACAATCTCTGAAAAGGATTTCCCACTCCAGACACTGATGTAGAATGCATTAAAAAACTTCCTTGCTTAATCAAAGGGAGTAGAACAGTTATTCTTGTTAAGTTGCCACCATATAAAATTTGAATACATTGTATTATTTATTTACTTTTACTTTAGTCTCTTCCTGACCAACAAATAATATATGATCCTGCACAATATTTTCACAATTTCTCTTTGATTTTAAAATGTTTCTTTTAGAATTTAAGAAAATTTTATTCATCTGTTTTAATTCTCAGAAGAAGCCGTGAAATTTAAAATTTTACTTATTAAAAAAGGTTTATAACTATCCTCTTCTTGAATAACTCAAAACAGATTTTTTTCAGCATAAAGTTTACGGTACTTTTCGGTTAGCTGGGCGCCAGTGTTATATATATATATATATATACATACATACATGTATATATACATTATATATCTATGCATATGTTTTATATATACACACACATAGTATATATGTATATAAATATGTATGTATACATATTTATGTATACATAATACTGCCGGCCAGCTAACCGAAAAGTACCAAGTTTACTTGAAAAAAGCTCTTTATTAAAATAAAAGTTTCTGTTTTAAATATTATCTAAAATTGTTTTAAAATTTAACATTTTAATGGCTATAAACTTTGAAATATAAAAGTATTCGATGAGCCAAATATTCGGTATTCACTTCACATGTAGGCCGAATATTCGGTGCATCCCTAGGCACCAAAAAAAAAATTGCTGATAAAAAGCTTCGAAATTGATTTGATTCTGTACTGTTGCACATGTTTTCATACGTACTGGAAATTATTAAGTGTATAAATGTATGCATGTTGTTTCTGTAAGATATTTTAATACCATATAACATTTGACTTTAGCATTTGTCATGTATTTAATTTCTTCCTGATTGAATAATATGTAGGGTAGATGTGCCAGTAGTAGACACGCTTTAATGTTTTTGGTTTATAAAAAAAATAACCAATAAACTTTTAGCATTATTTTGTTTTTTCAAAACTCCCTCTTGCATGTTTTATAATCTGGATTATTATTGACACCCTTAATCAAATCAATCATTAAACAGAAAATAATGTTTCAAAGTTTATGCAGTTTTTCAGTGAAAATCTTAATGAAGATTCTATGAGCCGGCTTCATTTAATAAATTTATATATTCTTCAATTTTTTTGAAATATTTGAATATTTTTAATGGAGTAGTAATAGAAAATAGATAAGCTAAAACCTTTTAAAATCTCCAAATGCACAAACACAGCGGTAGAAATGATTAAAAAAAGTCACTGGTCCCAAGGACCAGTAAACATCAGAGTTTACTGGTCCGCAGACATCATCACTGGCCCTCTACATAAAATTATATTAAGTACCTTTAACACTTTGAGTGACCCCCCCCCCCTCTCCTCCTCCGAGAATATAAACCAAACTTCCTTTCAGTTACCCAAAATTTTCGGCATAATAAATTGTAAAATTATAATTTGCTAAAATTTAAATAAGTAGTACATTAACAAAAACTGAAATTATTAATTATGTATTTTATTTCCGTTTATTTATTTTAACTGGCTAAGTTTTTATGCTTATTGTAATGTTTGGTTGCGGTTTTTGTCAGGGATGGGAAAATTTAAGTTTACCTGTCAGAGAGGGAAAAAAGTTACTTGCTTCATCGGAATGTTAAAAGACATATTGAATAGATTTTTTTTTTTTTTTTAACCGAAATTTTTCTAATTTACCAATGTTTTTGAAGACAAAATAATATTTTGTATTTATCGCTAATGCTGCTTGGGGACAAGCATTAACAAATGTTATTAAATACAAGAATATTGTTTTGAATTTTTGCTTTATGGGCATGCAGTGCTCATACATGCAGTATTTTTTACTTACTGCCACATGCATGCACAATTTTTTTTTATTTTTTTCAGGGTTGTAATTTTAACCGGTCAAAATTGATTTTGACCAGGACACTGGATAAAAGTAAAAGTGGTTTTAACCGTCCAAAATTGGTCAAAAGTGGTCAGAAATGGTCAAAACTGTTAAAAATGGTCTTAATTTTAATAATTATTTTTTCTTTGCAATTAAAAGTAACTTAATAAGTAATAAAAGTAACAGGCAGTTAAAAAAATAATACACTGATAAGTTAAGGAGGCTCATTAGTAAAATATGCTTATGCAATACAATAAGAAAGCTAGATCCATAATTGCCCTATCATTGTTAATAGTGTATCAACAGGGAAAAAAAATCGTTCTTCCTTTCAGCTGTTGATACAGGAGCATCTAAGAAATCTGCCCAGTATTGTTTAAAACTAGCAGCTGATGCTAAAGAAGAGGTAGAAACAGGGTTGGCACGGTTTAAACCAAGTGGTTTTAACCATGGTTTAAACCACGGTTTAAACCAATTGGTTTTTTTGTCAAAAAAACCATTTGGTTTTTTTAGAAAAAGTCTAATATAATATTTTCTCTTGTTTGTAATTTAATTGTTTTAAATTATAGATAGAAGTAATTTCTACTTTTAACACTTCATCTCAGCAGTCAACATGAGACATAATGAGCCTAGGTCATGTTTCTATGCATGTAGAAGGAAAATTAGCATGTGCTGATGAACATATCTGGTACTCTAAAGATTTTCCTTAAAACATGTGAAATTAGAAAAGATAAAATAGATAAATATTATTCAATATTTAGCATAAAATATTTTCATTTAAAAAATGCAGATTATTTACAGCAGTTAATAACAAAATACAATGATCTTTAAGATTTTGGTTAAGGCTGTTCTTAACTGCTCTGCTCAACAAGCGCAAAACGTTTTGACATATTTACAAATTCATTTTTTAACGGAAAGGTATAAAATTGGAAAGCCTGGCCACAGAAGCGATTTGGAATTGAACTGTTTTTTCCATCTTTTGATCAATCGATTACCTATTGAGTTATCAGCAAATTCGATCACGTGACAAACCCGTTTTTCGCCTGCTCTTGAGAGCTTTTTCTCCCTTTGCGAGGAAATTCAGTTCAAAACGCCCACTTTGACTATTTTTTGAAAGATCTATTGAGTTAGCAAAAAAATGGAAAAAACAGCTCAATTACATAGTTTCTGAACAACAACACCAGCTAGTTTCGATCATTTTCGCACAAAAATAAATTAAAACTTATGTCAGGAAGTTGCCTTTTTGGATTTGAGAACAGCCTTGTAAAAGAAAATTTTCTGGATTGGGATTGGGGAAGATTATCCTTAAAGAATTTAAAAGAGTAGCTTAAGATATCAAATTGAACAACACAGCTTGCAAAAATTGAATGCTATTTATAGCATTTCAGTAATACCAATCAATCTTTTCTGTTAGTTGCTGAATCTAATGGCCAAAAATGTTGACTTGGACACTGGGAGTTATCACTCAGAAAACAAAATAACCAGAAGTATTTGGATATTAAAAAAAAATAATAATAATAACAACCACAGAATAATATATTATATTCATGAAATTGCATCAAATATTTATTGATTGATTATTATATTATTAATCAAAGGATTCTTCATACGATTTGCAAGGTATCAATGTTTCACTGCGTAGAGCAGTTTACTTTGAACATAAGACATAGGTGTTACTAATAATGTTTAAATTAGAAATGATTTCAATTTTCTATATAATTGATTGTAATTATTTAATTTAAATATTTTCTGAAGTTATATTACTTACATAATAGCCAAAAATGTTTATTTTATCAACAGATATGCATCTGTATACAATAGGAAATTATATTTAAAAAAAACCCGGTTTAAACCAAAAAAACCTGGTTTAAACCAAATAAACCGGTTTTTTTGGTTTTTTACAAAAAAACCCGGTTTTTTTCCAACCCTGGGTAGAAAACAAGTTTAGTTTGCTTGTAAAGTAAGAAGTTTTGTAAGTGACAATGAAAACAAGATGAAACGCATGAGAGGATTTTCAAAATGCATATAGAGACGAACTGTTTATTTCTTATGGATGTGCTGCACAGAGTCAGATAATATAGACGAACACGAGAACGCTGTTCGCAGAAAATTTTCAAAGTTTGCAGACAGTTCTGATGGTTTCTTTTACAAATTTCTTCATTAAAAAAAATTATCAAGACCCCGGGGGAGAATCAGTGCGAGGCCCGTCGCAGACTCTTGAGAAGGTCTGCAGACTATTTTTCAACTGGAGGAAAAAAAAGTTATCTAGAAATTATTTGCCATGTACCATGGTACAGTATTTTTTAGAAGAAGTGCCGCGGCATATATATTTATAAAACTTAAAAATATTGTAAGTATGGCGCTTATGCCGGAACGGCAGGTACGATGCTTTTTTTTTCTCCTGCTAGGGCCGGTAGCAGAAACAGTGTAGCACTGAAGCAGGTGCTGTAGATTATTTTAGGCTTTGCACATTAATTTAACAGATTAAAAATAAATTTTGTGTTAAAAAGTAAATGTTAAATGTTGATCTCTTTTAAATAAAGTTTATTTGGTTGGAAAGTTTTGCGATTGTTTATGCGCTTGTTTAGCGTTTCTCTGCGATTTGCGGCAATTTTTTTTACATTCGAAAGGGCAATTCAGTTTTAATATCTTAGTAAATATTATCCTCTTTTCAATAAAGTTTAATTCAGAACCCCCCAGTTGAGTGCATGTAATGTAATGCGAGGGATTGGAAAGAGGACTTTTTCATTTTTGCTGTTAGCAGTGATGTAGGACTCAGGAGGGGCGTGGTGTTTTTTTGCAGAAAATTTTTAAGAAATTATTTGAGTTCGCAGACAGTTTTGCATTTTATCTAAGTCTGGTGCTGCACATTACTTGAATCTTGTAGGACAAGATATTACAAACACAAACAAAGTTAATTCAATAATGAAGCATGTTATTGAAATGAAAAATTGCAGATGAGCATGAAGATAATATTGATAACATTGTTAAAATCATTAACAACGTATACAAAGAAGTAAAACATTTATAAAATCAACTTAAGCCTATTTCCCTTGCTTTAGATAAACTTAAAAAAGAAGATGCTACTATATCTGATGCATGCGACGAATGGTTAAGATTGCTAAAAGAAAAAGATCTTGAAACTTATTCTAAAATGATACAGTCTCGATAAAAGAGCTTGTGTATAAAAAATAATTAAAACATTTGTGTTGTATCTTGGTGTTGTAATTTATGTTATGGCTTTTTTAAATTTGGTATTTGCTGGTGTTATGTTACTTATATTATGACATTTTTAACAAATGTTAACTTTGTTTTTAACATATGCTAGTAAAATATATTTGATTAGTAGTAAATAAATTGAATAGTCAATTTCAGTGGTCAAAATGGTCAAAATTGATTTTGACCAGGACGGTTAAAACCGGTTTAAACCGCTGGTTAAAACCACCATGGTTAAAACCGAGACAACCCTGATTTTTTTACTATTTGCTTTTTACAAATTCCCTTTCCCCTCTCTTTTTTTAGAAATAACGTTTGGAAAATGTTGGTATTTTGTTTTGAAAATATCATTGTTTTTGATTGGACTTAGATCAATTTTAATATTTATATGAATCTCAGAATCATTATCATTACAAAATTTTATACTATTTGCTTTTTACAAATTTCTCTTCCCCCTCCCCCATCTCTCTCGCTCTCTCTTTTTTCATAAAATAACATTTGGAGAACTTTGGTATCTTGTTTGTAAAAGCATGTTAAAAGATAGATTGAATAGATCTTTATTTTTTTATTTTATTTTTTTTTTTTAACCAAAATTTTTCTAATTTACCGATGTTTTTGAAGACAAAATAATATTTTGTATTTATCGCTAATGCTGCTTGGGGACAAGTATTATAACAAATGTTATTAAATACAAGAATATTGTTTTGAATTTTTAATATTATCTGTTAACCTTATGTTAATTTTTATAATGAAATTGAATGAGTTTTTGAATATCCCTTGCATATTCTCCCTTGATCGTCTGTCATCTTTTTTGTTATGACCGACATTTTTTTTAGCGATTTTGCAACCCTGACTATTTTCAGCGGTAGAATTGATTTAAAAAAATCACTGATCCCAAGGACCAGTAAACATCAGAGTTTACTGGTCTGCAGACATCGTTACTGGACTGCTACATAAAATTATATAAGTACCTTAACCCTTTGAGTGACACCCCCCACCCCTCTCCTCCGCCGAGAATATAAACCAAACTTCCTTTCAGTTACCCAAAATTTTCGGCATAATAAAATGTAAAATTATAATTTGCTAAAAATTAAATAAATAGTACATAAACAAAAACTGAAATTATTATGTTTTTTATTTCCGTCTATTTATTTTAACTGACTAAGTATTTATGCAAATTTTATGCTTATTGTAATGTTTGGTTGCAGTTTTCTCAGGGATGGGAAAATTTACGTTTACCTGTCAAAGAGGGGGAAAAGTTACTGTTAGTTACTGGTCCTTCGGACCACTAAATTTTTTAAATTAGTGGTCCGATTGAATTTTTAGTGATCTCGGACCAGCGGACCACCAAGGATTTCGAACGCTGAAACACATACAGTACCATGACACAAAAAACTACATACGGCCGTTCCAAGGATTCTTGGATCTCCTTCTTCAGTGCGAGGGGCGCGGGGGTGAATCACAAAAATAGCCAGGGTCTATAACCGAGGGATTCTTTGACCTCATTTTAATCTTTTAATATTTTTTTTTATCACACTGAGAAAGGGGATTCAAGAATACTCTTTGAAACGGCCGTATGTGGTTTTTTGTGTCATGGTATTGTACGTATTTGTGCATTTGAACATTGTAAAAGGTTTTAGCTTATGCATTAAAACTCGCACAAGATGGTTGATTTATAGTAATAGATAACTTATAGTAATAGAAAACTTTAAATTTTATGAATATACTAATGGCCATTTACAAAATTTCATTTATTTTTTAGGTTTATTATCATTTATTTTTTAGGTCCATTACTGGAACACTTAATTAGTCAATTTCCAGTAATGGACACCCCATGTAGACATTGCTAAAAAATGCAATTTCAGTAATGTTCATACAGTATCTGTTATCTTATTAACTTAAACATATAAACGGATCATTGTATATACCCTGTATTATAAGATGCAAACATTACACGACACTTTATTGTACAGTAAGTAAATTAGTAGTGATAGGGATGCACCGAATATTCGGTATTCGGACATCTCACCGAATATTGGCGCACCGAATACTGAAAAAAACCTTGCACAACTTCTAATTTTAACTGTCGACTTATAATGATATCCAGAACAATTAAATAAATAGAATTATATTTAAATAAAAAAAATAATAATTTTACATTATTTGCTGTTTGTAAAATTAAAGTTAAGAAAATTAGTAAATTAATGTTTAAAAAAAAAAAGATTTTCTTGACCACATTATCTTTATTAAAAGTTTGTTGAAAGATTTTAGGATCGCAAATTTCAGAGACTAATCTAGGATGCCATTTAAAATTTTCCTTGCTGAGTTGCCATCATTTGTATAGATTGTATTATTTATTTTTACTTTAGTCGCTTCCGGACAAATAAAGAGTATATATGACCCTGTGAAGTTTTTCTTCCAATTTTTTTCACAATTTCTCTTTGATTTTAAAATGTTTGTTTCAGAATTTAAGAAAATATTCATTTGCTTTAATTCACAGATGAAGTCATGAAATTTAAAATTTTATTAATTAAAAAAGTTTATAACTATCCTATTCTTAAGTAACTCAAAGTAGATTTTTGTTTCAGTATAAAGTTTACTTATAAAAAGCTCCTGTTTATCCAAATGTTATTTTCTGTATTAAGTATTATGTATTTTTTTAAATTAATATTTTAATGCCTTTGAAATAAAAAATTATTTGTCCAGCCGAATATTCGGTAATTCGGTTCGCCTGTAGGCCGAATATTCGACATTCGGCCAAAATCACTATTCGGTGCATCCCTATAAATTAGCAAAATAAAATAAATAAATAAAAATAAAAACATACAATCACGGGTGATTCTGTTCTAAATTTTTCGAAAATTTAAATCTTCGGTTATGAAAGTTTTAAAATATCGGCCATCCGTCTGAAAATTCAGACATAAAAAAATCCTAAATTTTGACAAATGGGAACCAAAAAAATCCATTTTATCAATACATCATGGGGAAAGTGCGAATTTTGTCAAAGCATTGCAGTGAAAAATGAAAATTCCGTCAAAGGATCACAGGGGAAAACGTGAATTTCGTCAAAGTATCGCGTGGAAAAAACGTGCTTTTCATCAAGAGATCGCTGAAAAAGAACTCAAATTTTGTAAAAGGATCACACAAAAATGCTAATATCATCAAAGGATTACAAAAAAACACTAATTTTGTCAAAGGACTGTATAAAATACCTGAATTTCATCAGAGGATGATGGATAAAAGCCTGAAGTTCATCAAATGATGATGGAAAAAAGCTTGAATTTCATCAATGGATGATGGAAGAAAGCCTGAATTTCATCAAAGCGTGACAAAAAAAAGCCTGAATTTAGTCAAAGGATTGCAAAAAAAATCGAATTTAAGCAAAAGATTGCCGGAGAAAATACGAATTTTATCAAAAAATCGCATGTAAAATGCAAATTTTGTCAAAGAATTGCATATAACATGCGATTTTCGTCAATGGATCGCATAATTAGCCCCAGAGTAGGATCCCCCGCCCTCTATTGTAACCATTGAGATAATTTGCTGTGAATTTCAAAAGATTTATTTTTACTCAGAATCACCCCTGCATACAAGTTACAGTTTACCTAGATCTCTCAAGGTTAACATCAGTTTTGCACAAGTTAGCAATTCATAAAGGTAGGATGCTTTTTAAGTTCCTAACATTTTGAAAATGCTTTGAAATTCAGGAGATTTGGTTTATCCTTACATGTAGTGTGACAATCATAATGAAAAGCTTAAAATTTTTGCTTTATCTTTTTATTGTCATAGCTATTAATATAATTGTATTTAATATTATAATTCCATCTCTTATTGTATATTAATTTTTTTATAGATTGATTCTGAATTCAAATTAATTTTTGATGAAAGGAAAGGCGACAGCTTTTGTTCAGAATTTGGAATAGTTTCAAATTCCATTATCTTACAAGGTAGGCATTGCGGAAGGTCCGCAGCTAAGGAATTTGCAAATTGGCTTGAATTAGATATGAGTACAGCTGAACCCTGCAATGAAAGTATGCAGTAAATATTTATGTGCATGTATAGTAAATTTCTAAATGTATATTCTATAGTAAATTCATTACTTTTACTAAAATAAATTTAACTGTTCTATTAACATTTTTGACAGGGTGTTTTTGTGAAATTTTGCGATTTTTTGTCCCCTAATACTTGTGAAAATAAAAGTAGCATAATAAAAAAATGATCCTTTTTTGGGGGGGTGGGGGGAGGGGGTGCATTTTCTACCTACAGACTCATTTACATTTCTATATATGAATCTTCCACAAAAAGTATGAATGTCTTGTTCAACATACACAGTTAAAAATTTAAATACATGTGAAAGGGCCGTTTTAATAGAATAGAAAATAAAGCAAATTTTATGATGTTGTCCTTGTGTAAAAAATACAATTCTGTGAATGGTTCTTTTTGTGAAATATAATTCTGTGAAGGATTCATTTTAGGAAATGGAATTCTGTGAAGGGTCCTAAAATCAGGGGTGGCAAAAAACTGTTTTGTAAAAAACCCAGATTTATATATAATTTGCTATTGCATACAACTACATATCTGTTGATAAAATAAACATTGTTGGATATTGTATCTATAAGAAATATAACTTCACTTGAAATTATTAAAAGTAAATAGTAGTCAATTAAGTAGAAAATTGAAATAAATTTCTAATTTAAACATTATCTATTAGTAACGCTATGTTGTATATTCAAAGAGTAAACTGTTCTACATAGTGAAACATTGATACCTTGAAAATCGCATGAAGAATCTTTTGATTAATAATATAATAATCCATAAATATTTGATGCCTTTTCATGAAAATATAATGTTCTGTAGTTATTATTATTTGTTTTAAATATACAAATACTTCTGGTTATTTTGTTTTCTGATGATACTCCAAGTGTCCAAGTTAAAAAATTTTACCGTTAGATTCAGCAAGTAACAAAAAAGATTGGTTGGCATTATTGAAATACTGTAACTAGCACTCAATTTTTGCAATCTGTATTATTCAACTTCATATCTTAAGTTAGTTTTTAAAATTCTTTAAGAATAATCTCCCCCAATCAAGAAAATGTTCTTTCACAACTTGACAAAATCTTAAAGATCATTGTATTTTGTTATTAACAGCTCTTAATAATCTGCATTTTTTAAATGAAAATATTTTATGCTAAATATTGAAAATTATTTATCTATTTTATCTTTTCTAATTTTGTATGTTTTAAGATACTAGGGGGCTCTGCCCCCTATGAGCTACGCCCGGCAACCCCCCCTTCCCAAATTTTGGTAAAATGCCCCTCAAAAAAGGTTTTTATTAAAAAAATTGTTTTAGGGAAAAAGTATCTAGAAATTCAGAAAGTAGACAAAATTTGCAACAAATTAGATATATGACATTATGACTTAGGATGAAGGGGAAGGGGGGATCTGCCTCGGAACATACGCGCGGTGTTGCGTGGACTATGTTGCGCAATTCCACTTAACCACTCACACGTTTACATTTGCCCTCCCATCTCCCCTCCGAACTTTCTCTAAAAGGTTTACTTAAAAATAAGTTTTTTGGGTTGTTGAATCCGAATTTTTAACTTCCACCCCAAATCCCCCCCCCCCCCCCCCAAATAGTTGTTTTTAACTTAAATTTCTTATTGTTTTAGGTGAAAAGCATAACGAAATTCAGAAACTAGACAAAATTTGCAACAAAAAGGATATATGACATTATGACGTAGGATGAACGGGGAGAAGGAGTGCTGCCTCTGAACATGCACTGCGGCGCTACATGCACTAAGTTATTACGTCCAGGCAATAGGGATTTTACCTGGCAAAATTAATACTAGTTATGGATTTCGACTCAACTTATGGTTTTTGGGTCGCTGAATCCGAATTTGTAACTTTCCACCAAAATTTCACCCGGCAACCCCCCAAAAAATTGTTTTTTTTTTTGAAAAAATTTGGTTTTTGAGAAAAGCGCGCGGGGAATGTTCCGAGGCAGCCCCCTCTCTCCCTGTTTATCCTACGTCATAATGTCATATATCCTATTTGTTGCAAATTTTGTCTAGTTTCTGAATTTCGTAATGCTTTTCCACTAAAAAAATAAGAAATTAAAGTTAAAAACAACTATTTTGGGGGGTTTTCGGTGGGGGATTTTGGGGGTAAGTTAAAAATTCGGATTCAGCGACCCAACAAACTTAAAGTAAACCTTATAGAGAAAGTTCGTAGGGGACATGGGAGGGCGAATGTAAACGTGTGAGTGGTTAAGTGGAATTGTGCAACTTAGTCCACGCAGCACCGCGGCGCATGTTCCGAGGTAGATCCCCCCTTCCCCTTCATCCTAAGTCATAATGTCATATATCTAATTTGTTGCAAATTTTGTCTACTTTCTGAATTTCTAGATACTTTTTCCCTAAAACAATAAAAAAATTGATTTTTTAATAAACTTTTTTGGGGGGGCTTTTTACCAAAATTTGGGGGTGTTGCCGGGGGAAATTTTGGTGGGTAGTTACAAATTCGGATTCAGCGACCCAAAAAACATAAGTAAGCCTATTTCCAGAACTACCATTAGTTTTGCTAGGTAAAATTCCCTATTGCCTGGACTATTATCTATTTTATCTTTTCTAATTTTGTATGTTTTAAGATAAACTTTTAGAGTACCAGACAAGACATGTTCATCAGCACATGCTATTTTTCCTTTCACATGCATGGAAACATGATCTAGACTCGTTATGTCTCATGTTGTCTGCTGAAATGAAGTGTTAAAAGTAGAAATTACTTCTATTAATAATTAAAAGCACTTAAATTACAAAAAAGAAAAAATGTTATATTAAATTTGTTCTAAAAATACCAAATGATTTTTTTGACCAAAAAAAAAAAAAAAAAAAAAAAGAAAGAAAGAAACGGTTTCAACCGTGCCAACCCCTCCTAAAATGAACCATTTTTTTTCTTATTGACCCATATCTTATTCCAATGAAACAAAGTTTTGCTCTGTGCGCTATGACTAGAAAAAAATTACGAACTGTACATCAAGGCTGAAAATTTGAGTGAGGGTAGTCCAAGGCTCATGGGTGCAAGTCTTCCGTGGGCTGTCACCAGGACATGACATATTTGTCTTTTAAAAATTCCCTAGAGCAGTATCAAGATGAATTTTTTTTAATATTACGTATTTGCACACATTCTTAAATTTTATATACTTTAGCCTTTCAACTTCAGCTGGGGGAAAGGGGGAATCAAAAATATTTTCAGTCCTGGCACATTTTGTAACTTGGAACCATGCCAAGACCTTTTCTGATGCACCAGAGAATTTTCAATTTTTTGTTAATTAGTCAAGATATTAATTAAAAATGATAATGAACTCTCATCAAAACCTCATCTCTTATTCTGCGTCAACCAGTAATGCATGCCTAGTATCAGATTGTGCATTAGGATGAAAGGAAGATCCAAACATGCATTTTACTTTGTGTTTTTTCACAGTTTTGTACGGATGGAGCTGATGTGAAAAAAAAACACACATTTCTTTATCAACTAGATATCAGTATTTTTGTTTTCGAATTTTTGTTATGGGATCTATAACTCTCATATTTATATTATAACTACAGAATATCTTAAACAATTCAGACAAGAACTAGTGAAATAAACCAAGTGAAAAAATGTCTTCTTAAAAGTAGTTTTATCACTAAAAATAAATATTTTTTCAAGAATTTTTTCATTTAAAAATATAAATTCAGACAAAATAGAGTCAAATATATAAAATCATAATTTTGAGGTTTATTTAATGTTATCATATGCCTGGGCAATGGCAGTTCAGCTAGTAGGTGTTATTTTTAAGATTATGATTTCAGAGAAATCTAAAGTTTGGTATTTACAAAGTTTTTTCCTCTTTCAGAAATTTTTTGTGCATTAATTTTACTCCCAATGTTACTTTACCAAGGAGTATTTAGAAAATCTGGTTCCAAAAATTCTAAGCACATAATAATAAAACCCACTGGGACCCAGTCTCTTGATCATTTCATCCAATTTCTGTCTGTATGTATCCTTCTATTGTATAATTTACATAATCACATAGCCAGAGAGATGGCTGAAGCACCCCCGAAAGTTTAAAAAATCTTTCTCTAATTATGATAGATATAATGATGATAGATCTCTATTGATAATAAAATATCCGCTGGTAACTAATTTTTAATTCTGTCTTGCACCACTTTCTCAAACCAAAATATTTTCACATATACACTACCTGACATTGAAAATGCAACACCAGGAAAGAGTGGCCAGAAAATGATGAAACTCGACAAACAGAGAGAGACAGCAACGGACAGTAGTTGAATTGAACAATATTTCGAAAATATAGCCATAATACAAAGCGAGAATAGCATCAGCTCAGTAGGATGTAGGACCACCGTGGATAACGATACACGAAGCAACACGTCTAGGTACAGAGTCAATGAGAGTACTACAATGGTTCTGGTCGATATGGGAACATTCAGGGTGTCTTGAACACACTGCAAAGTGGAGGTAGAGGTGGCTTGCGGGTTCACTACTGCTTTTCGGGGGAAGCGTCTATCCACATGTGCTGACGTCACTCTGGCTGCACTAGCACCCTTCAAACTTTCCACATTTCCTCGTTCCAACCACCTTCGCCACAGCGGTGCACTGTGGATGCATACAGATGTGTCTCAGCTGCGAATATGACATATGGACCAACCTGTCCGTCTCAGTCCAATCACCATGCCCTTCGTAAAATCGTCTGTCTGCTGTAAATGTCTCCGTTGACAGTGGCCTGGCATTCTCTGCTAATACACGCGTCCTGGGAGACAAGAACAAAATTTCTACGATGCTTTCCCTAGCAGAAGTAAAGCTACGAATACTGCCCATTTTGCAGGTTCCTTCCGTTATATCTTATTCAACATGCACTGGAGAGCTGCGCATTTCATATCGTTTAAATAACTCTATCACATGCATCTATCCTGAAATTTGAATAAATATCTGTCCTCTCCTACTTCTTGGTGTTGCATGTTCAATGTCACATAGTGTACTTTGACAATGTGTGCAAGTGAAATGTACTAAAAAGTTTTATCTTTTAAAATAGTGATACGAATAGAATATAAAAATAGTCACCAGTACGTTTTCTGTCTTTTTGATCATAAAATAAAATTTCACTTAAAAAAAAAAAAAAAAATAGAATTTTTGACATGGGTATCAAGTATACTATAAGGAGGAATACACCTTAGTTTAAGCCTTGTTTATTTTTTTATTCACACTTTAAAGTGTGCAAATTATTGCTATCATATCAGAAAAAATTCCAAGATTGAGCCCCCTCCGAAGGAAAATCCTGGTTATGGGTCTGCCAATAACTCTTGTGATTGTTGATTTACATTAAAATATTAGTTGTATTATTATAAATATCAAGTATTGTATTTTTGTGAGGTTTATATGATAACAACAGTAGGATAATTATCACGTTTTTGTTTTTAAAACTATTCAATTAAAAAAATATTTTGTAATGAATTCTAAAATTACTACATAAATGTTACCCCACAAAAATGTAACACTTCTCATTATTTATTTATTTTTGAATTTAGTTTGTAAGTGCTGATAATTCTGTATTTACATCCAAATCTTGTGAAAGATATATGCTATTGGATTATTGCAGCAAGATTGCTATTGAAAATTAAGTGTGTAGTATTTATGCATGGGATACAGTACTTACAGGAGCTCACAAAAAGAGTTCATTACACGACACAAAGTTCTTACAATCTGTATATATTTCTGAAGTGCCCTAAATCATGCTGCTTTTGTAAATTGTTCACAGGGTGACAACAATCAAGAAATTATTGCACTTATTTTTAAAATGTTTTTCTTTTGTTTATAGGTAGTGCCAAGGCATCGAAAAGTTTATGAAAGAAGACAGACTATTGGGTGGAGACTGTAAACAACCGCTTGTATTAGCTATTGGGAAGTTAAACCCTGTACAAACATTAATTTTTGAAAACCATTGTATAAAAACAAGTAGTATGTTAAAAGCAGTTGATTTATGCTTTAAGATAACATATTTTAAACTTGGAATTTTCTCCTTACTGTAGTAATGTATGGAATTTTCTAAATGTCTGTTTTTATAAATGTGATGCACAAAATGAAATGGCATCTTGTATCAGAGAACTGAAAGAACGGATTTTTTTAAGTGTGTAAATATCATATTTTTACTTTGCATTGTACCAGTATGAAACTTTTCATCCTAGTTATCCTTTTTTTATTATTATAGATATCAACTGAATGTCATAATATTTTAATCTAATGTAAATTTTATTTCATTTGAGATAGTCATTTGTTTGGGGCTGGTGTAGGAAAGCCTTTCATCTCCTTACTGTAGTAATGTATGAAACTTTCTCAATGCCTGTTTTATACTAAATGTGATGCACAAAAAACAAAATGAAGTGACATCCTATATCAGTGAACTAAAAAGGACTATTAATATAATATTTTAATCTTAATGTAAATTGTCATTTGAGAAATAAATATTCTCATAGGGAGTTGGGAGAGGGACTTTAATATTTCTGCACTTGTTTTTAGACTGAATTAAAAGAACATTTAAATTCTGTTTTTTTCTTATATTTTATCAGCTACAATTTGTATTTAAAAATTTGCAGCCATGTTTTGCTCACTTTGCAAAAAAAAATTTCAAAATCCACATGATCTTTGCCGTCACATTCGAAATTATCATAAGACATGTATACTTAAGCGGTATGTGTGTTATGATGAAAGCTGTAGACAAGCATTTATGAAGTTGTTTAACTATGAGAGACATCTGAAAAGATTTCATGCTAGTGACGTAGAAATAGACATTTCAGAAAGTCGTAATTTTTCAAATCAGCCGATAAATAGTAAAGATGGTGATTTGTCTTCTGATGATTTACCCTCAAATTGATATTTTCAAATCAATTTTTTGGGTGATTCAGAAATATGTAAACATGAACAATTTCAAAAGGATATTTTGCAATATTGCAGTGAAACATGTAGCAAAAGCAGTGTACTACTGTTCTAGTATTATCTCATCTATCAATAGTACTTCATCTTTTCTGTACAATACTGTAAATTATTTAAAATCAGAAACAGTGAATTTTTTAACTGAAAATGGAATGAAATGTGAAAAAAACACAAAATCACTGATGGCAACATTTGATTTTGCTGCTTCTTCATTGTCTACATTTTATTCAAAACATAAAATAGTCAATGCCATTAAAGCAAGTGGTCGCTATGTTGAGCCAAAGGAGATTGCTTTAGGTACACGATATGAACAAAAGTTTATAGATGGCTACCTCACCAAATTCTTAAAAATGACACATGCCAATACATAAGTATAGTAGACACAATGAAAAAAATTATTTCTATTGATGGATTTTTGCATATTTTCAAAACATACAAACAAAACAAAAGTCTTAGAAATGCAACCCTTTGTAGTATCCAAGATGGATTTTATTATTATTCCAATGCAATTTTAAGCTCTGTGGATACAATAGTAATCGAGTTGTATATAGATGATGTGGAGCTTACAAAATCCATTGGGGTCACATACCGGTGTACATAAATTGGGATTCGTATATTTTAAAATTAAAGATTTGCCTGTGCACCTTCAATCTTTGTTAGATTCAATATTTATAACTAACATACACTATTCTCTTGATGTCGAAAAATATGGTTATCGGACAATACTAGATAGACTTGTTCATGATTTGAAAAAGCTTTCAGATGAAGGTATAGAATTTCAGGGAAATATATACAAAGTTGTAATTTGGCAAGTGGTAGGTGATAATTTAGGGTTGAATAAACTGCTGGGGTTTGTTGAGAGCTTTACTGCTATTTTTTGTTGTAGATTTTGTCTAGCAAAAAAATATATTTTGTATAAAAATATAAAGGAAGATATTAGTTTACTACGTAATAAAACTGAGCATGACATGCATGTTAATAAAGTGTCTTCTGGTGACATAACAGTATCAGAATGTGGTGTTAAAACTCCTTGCTGCCTAAATGATTTAAGTTATTGGCATGTGACAAATAATTTGATTGTAGATGTAATGCACGATCTTTTTGAAGGTTGGTGTGCTAGTGAAACCTTCTTAATAGTACATCAGTTTGTTTTTAAAGCCAAAATTTTCACTTAGTCTTTTAAATGATAGGATAATAAATTTTAATTATGGTAAATATGAATCAAGTTCTAAACCAGTGTCAATAAACAAAGAAAAACTTTTAAATCTTGATGGTTCTAATGGGCAAAGTGCATCTCAAATGTGGACCTTGATTCGAAACATACCCTTATTAATTGGTGACAAAATTTCTGAAGATAACGAATTTTGGCAGTTATTTAATCTTATGTTGAAATTAATTGATACTATTATGGCTCCAGACATTACCTGAAACTTTTAAATTAGCAGAAAATATAGCAGATCATCACAAACTTTTTTTAGAGCTTTTTCCAGATAAACATTTATCACCAAAAATGCATTTTGCAGTACACTATCCTAGGATCATAAGGCAGCTAGGGCCTCCAGTTATGTATTGGAGCATGCGATATGTAAGCAAACATTATCCTTCAAAAAGATGTGCATCAGCTAGCAAAAATTTTGTAAATGTTGCTAAAACAGTAGCCATACGCCATCAGTTATAAATTGCACATACTTTACATGAGAAATATTTTAAATGCAATGCAATATCAAATGTGTTGGAAACAACATATGGAAAAATGCATAGTTAAAAGGAACATAATTTGAAACTTGAAGTAAACGGTTTGAGTGACAATTCGGAAGTAATGCAGTGTAATGGTTTTCGTTATAATGGCACAACATATTAAAAAAATATGGTTGTGTTTGTTTCTTGCATTGATGAGTTACCTATTTTTGGTAAAATAAAAAAAAAATGTTTGTCCTTAATAATAATGCATTTTTAATTTGTGATTTGTTTGAGTTTTTAGGTTTTGACAGCCATTTTCACTGATATGTTGTAAGTTCTACTGGTGCTGTTAATCTAATAAACATAAAAGATTTATTTAACTATGTTCCATTGCATATAAGAAACTCATATGATTTAAATGACAAATCAGTGTATGTTACACTGCGGTATAATCCATGCTGTACAAATGAAAAATTTGAAATAATTTAAAAGATTGCTTGTTTTTTAAATAAATTTATATTTAGTTTTCTTTTGTTTTGTTCTTTTTGTTAAAATTATGAATATCAAGAAACTATTGTTGTAAATCTTCAGTATTTAATTGAAATAGTTTTATGGATCAGTGGTGAGGTAAAATTTAGTACTAATTGTTTTCTTTATATTTGTAGTACAGTCAGTTTTATGTTTCTAGTTGGCCAAAAATTTGTTAATTTGTATGGGGTTGTATCATATGTTTTGTGGTAAGGGATTTTTTATATTGTACAATACAAAGCAGCAGTAAAACACCTATTTTAATAGCTGATTGGCTTTCATTATTTTTCATAATTTGAAATAATAACCATAGAATGTATTGTCCAAAGTTGTTAAATTTGGCAAAAAAATCTAACTTAAACTGTTGTGTAATTAAAATATAACATTTAAAAGGAAAATTTTGAAAAGACTTTTGCATTTTATGTAAATATTATTATGGTTGCATCCAGCTGTTTTTTCTATGGGCAGCAAACTCTAATCTTGTCCATTTTATTTATCTATTTGCCATACTTCATATACTTTTCTTAATGTCTCTGCTTTCACAGTCTTTTCTCAACTCTCTTGCATCAATGCACTTTTTTAGGTAAAGGAATCAACAAAGAAAGTTTTACATTGTTGAAAGGTTCAACAATAGCAATAACATTATAATAAAATTCCAGCATCTTTTCGTTTCAATGACCATCTTGGTCTATTTGAAAATTTTCTGGTTTAGACATAAATTTTGACACCATTTCAAATCCCAAAAGCGTTCTTTCCGGTTTGGAAATAGAAACATGTGATGTTTTACCATAGCTAATAATGTATCTGATATTATACCTGTCCAGATAATGCTGAATGTGTCTGCTCTTTTACTGCAAATACATCTGAACCACTTCCTTCACTTAGGTGTTCTGCTTATCTCTCTACGTATAACTTTATAAAAAAGATTTATATTAAGGAGATTAGGTTAAGAAGTTAGCAGGCATTTATCTAAAACTAATTGAAGGGGATCCAGCTATATATTAGGTAAATACAAAGTTTTGGCAGCTTTGTAACAGTTTCGTATTCAAAAGTATGATTGTATGGCAATGTGCATGTATATTTGTCTGAATTTTTACCTGCATCTGTGTTTTAATAGGTTATTATTGAACAAAAGATCCATATAAAAAAGGACTAGCTGGCTTCGCTGGCTAGTGGGGCCCCAGAACCTCTAGCGAAAAACTAACCTCAAACCAAACAAAACTGTCTCGTCTCCCTGCTGTGGTAAGCCCCTCATTACATAAAAAAATTTCCTAAAATCTGACCTGGGGCCGAATGAATCTCTGACTCGTTTCCCTTTTGCCGATGGAACCATATTTAATCATAAATTGTTTATGATAATTAACGGTTTTAATTTCCACACGAGTTTATGCATATATAATCATATTACATTGCCTGTAAGCCAGATTTTTATGTTGATGGATCTCCCTCCCAACTCCAAAGTCAAGTTTAATGTTTTTTTAATTAAGATTCTTTAATTTACTTTCAAAATTTTGAATGTTATCTTGCAACTTTTATCTCCTGAAACAATTTAGTAGCTTTTTGTTAGAATCCACATTAGTCAGAGATAATGGTAGCATATGAGACTAATACAAAACTACTCTGCAATAAATTGTTTACTTTTTATGTTTATCATTTTATTTAAACTTGAATTGTTATTCAGCCTCAAACTTTCAATCACTATTCCCACTCTTCTTGAGGGCTGATATATCTCTCACCGGGATGAATGTATCTTCTTTCCCTCATTTCTGGCTTATGTGCTTCTCTCTCTAGTGGACATACAGTACCGCCTTCCGTTCCACTGTAATTTTGGAAATACAGTAAATGAAACCGAACATTACAGATTGGACGGAAGGTGGTACTGCATGCTTACCGGACAGAGAAGCCCACAAACGAGAAAGGGGGGAAAGCAGACATACGCCACGCCTGCAAGGAATATAACAGCCCCCAAGAAGACAGGGAATAGCCATCGAAAGCACCTGACTGAATAAGAACAAAAGTAAAAAATCAAATAATAATAGATTTGAATTTGACCTGTAATGAATAAATGTCATAACAAATAATTTGGTTTCAATACTTTCTGCTATATTTTGAGTTTTGTAGTATTTAAAGCACTTGGCAATTTTGTACTAACTGTTTTACATATATATAGAGAGAGAGATTAAGTTTCTATTTTTGTACTGATGCTTTGTGTTTTATCGATTGTAAAAATACTTGTTAGATTTAAAATAAACAATTTTGATATTACTTTAGTTTTATTTTTATGTTTATTAATTATAATGGGCATAATGAGTTTCTAGTAACTTTAAGGTATAGCAGAAGAACGTGTAGTAATCTTTTTGAAAAAAGAAAGGCTCTTTTCATGTATAAAAGTTAGAGCCTCGTGTAATTTTAAGTTTACAATTGAGTGATTTTTAAGCAAATATCATAAACTGCTCAATTAGAAAATTTATAAAAAATATGTATAGTCAGTAGCAGAAGCTTTGCTTAAAAATTATTTAAGACTGTTCTCAAATCCAAAGGGCCAACTTTCTGACATAAGTTTTAATTCATTTTTGTTCGCAAACGCATGAAACTAGCAGGTGTTGTTATTCAGAAACTATGTGATCAAACTGTTTTTTTCCGTTTTCTTGTAAACGCAATAGATCTTTCAGAAAATACTGTCAAAGTTGGCATTTAGAACTGAACTTCCGAACGAAAGAAGAAAATCCAGTCAGTAAATGGAGAAAAATGCCGTATCACGTGATCAAAATCTCTTATAACTCAATAGGTAACTGGTTGATCAAAAAATGGAAAACACAGTTCGATTCCAAATCGCTTCCATGGTGAGGCTTTCCAATTTTATATCTTTCCGTTAAAAAATGAATTTGTAAATGTGTCAAAACGTTTTGTGCTCGTTGAGCAGAGCAGTTGAGAATAGCCTTAACTTCCCATTGCTTTTAGCTGTGACTATTTATTAAAAAAACACAGAAGCAATAAACAAGAATTGGCTTTGGCACATACCATAAAAATGTTTGAAATCAAACATATTACAAAAGAAAGCAATGATTTCATAGTACAGTAGACTCATTCAAATTCGCACATAATCGCAGATGTACACAATAAAACTTTTTCAGATGGAGGGTCAAAATGACAAAAAATTTTAGTTTTATATCATTCCGTATGTATTTTAATATGTAATTCTCGATATGACTGAACTCATGGTTTTTCATGAAGGAAGCATAAATTTATTTCTGAAAAAAGAAATCAAGATTTTGCTTATATCAATGGTAATCACAATCTTTTTAGCAAATATGTTTATGTAATAATCGAGCTTTTCTGTTATTAAGTCTGGCTAAACCTGAAGCAAAACTTCCTTTTTTCATGATTTTGATATAAATTAATTGGATACCTTTAAGAGGAAAGTTTCTTTGAATAATTCAAGGAAAATGTACCTCATCTTGATTATGGATATTTAATTGTACATCATTTACTTGACCTTTACTTTTAATAATTTAATCATTTTAAAAATTATCTTGATTTTTATTATTTTAGTTTATTACTTTGCTTAATTATTTTACTATATTGCAAGCATTCATTATAATTTTGATTGCATTATTACATTCAAATTACATTTTAAAAAAAGTAAACAAATCAATGACCAGAAATCCACACAACCTCTGGTGCCAAGCTGTGCGGATTTGAGAGAGTCTACTGTATTTGGTTTCTTTTTTTTTCAGTTTAGTAATTTAGAAGTGTCAATTCAAAAGGATTGATGATTGTATTTGAGGAAATATTCACTTTGAATTTTTCTGACAAGTTATAATAATGGGTGCTGGTCCATTTTCAGTCAATATATGTAAAATGCAGAAGTGCATTTTCAAATTAATCTCTAGGGTGAAAGTGATATTAAAGACAATTATGATATAATTTAATGAGGACATTTTTTCTGAAATATAAAATTTTGAACATGTTACATGAAATCATTAGCGGATTTGGATAAATCCTACATTATATGAAAGACTGTCAAAATGAATAGACTGCAAGGACAGTGATGTGAATGGACTCTTTGAATGTCCCAGGGACCCAACCATTTTTTAAATGTGGGTGTAATTTCAAATAAAAACTAAATATTTATTTATATAAATATAATAAACATTTCTAAAATTAAGATTCAGACTTCTTTGACTTCAGGACTTCTTTGAAACTTAAATGATTTGAATTTACAACTGGTTTTTAAATTATTTTTCAAAAGCATTTTTGTTATGCAAATCAGTCATTCACATCATATGTATACAAAAAAAAAAAAAAAAAAATTCAACATTAGATTTTAGAAATCTGCAAAATAAATATATTTTAATAAAAATTTTCAGAGCATATTTTTTTTTTTTGGAGAAAAAAGATGAGATTGCTCTTATGAAAACTTTTAAAATTAACACATCCCGTCAGATGCGTTTTTGTGTTCTGTTTGTGCTCCATCATCAACTTATAAGTGTTTGATTTAGTGTAGTGTATTTCTGACATCTGCACTGATGAAGTAAACCACAAATGAAAGAAACCATAGTACTAAAGATTTACATAATTGATAAAACTCATTACTAAATTATTCTTGCTGGACCAATAAAACTGTATCACACATCACATTTTTTTCAACTTTCACATATAAACTGATGGACGACCAATGTGTATGCTGAGGTATAGAGAAATTGCTAATTTTCTAAACAACTTGCTATAGAAAAACTGGCGCTTTTATTAAAACAAGCATGCATTTGAAGCTTTATGTACAGTTGGTCAAAAAAAAAAAAAAATCTAATTTGAATAAAAAATATCATAGAGAAATGAAACTGGTATCAATCAACATGGATTGTCTATTTCAATTTAACCTATTAAAACTTTCCTTAGGGTTTCATCTACATGATAAGGTGAACACAAATTTTTAATTTTTTCAATGTAAACCTCCAAATTTGACCACAAATTTTTAATTTTTTCAATGTAAACCTCCAAATTTGACAATGCAGTTAGAAAGAACACACTCAACTACCCGAAGTACTATTTTAAGAGACGTTTCTACAATTGAAGATTTATTAGAGGTAGGAATTATAAGTAACACGAATTTTATAAACACTTTTTTAAGAGAAAAATCTTTCACTCTGAGAACTCATTAGTCCTATGTCTACTAACTCTTGGACTAATTGTGAAATGTCTTAAAAATTTGTAATTGGGCTAAATTGAGTTGTTTTCTTTCCGATTGTTATCAAATTGGGGGGGTTTATATTAAAAATATAAAGTTACTGTTCATTTTAATATGTAGATGACCCCTTGATTAAAAATTTTAAAGTCTTAAAATTGAAGTAGACAGCAATTTTATTTCACTTCTATAATTTGTATTAGAGTTAATACGGTTTATTTATTTATTTTTTTTGACCGACTGATACATTTTTTATAAAATAGTTTCAATATATTTACAGGCTTCAAATATATGCTCATTTTATTAAGTGAACCAGTTTTCTCTTAGGAGGCGTGCAGGATTGGTAATTATTTTATATCTCGCCAATGCACCTTAAACCTAAAAATACATGTAAATTTTGAGTATTTTCATGCTCAAAAATGAGCATATAGAGGTCAGTTCATACTCATTTTTGAAACATAGACATGCTCAAAAATGAGCACATAGAGGTCAGTTCGTACTCATTTTTGAAACATGGGCGTGCCCAAAAATGAGCACATACAGATCAGTTCATACTCATTTTTGAAACATGGACGTACTCAAAAATGAGCACATGGAGGTCAGTTCATACTCATTTTTGAAACATAGACATGCTCAAAAATGAGCACATACAGATCAGTTCATACTCATTTTTGAAACATGGACGTACTCAAAAATGAGCACATGGAGGTCAGTTCATACTCATTTTTGAAACATGGACGTACTCAAAAATGAGCACATGGAGGTCAGTTCATACTCATTTTTGAAACATGGACGTACTCAAAAATGAGCACATACAGATCAGTTCATACTCATTTTTGAAACATGGACATACTCAAAAATGAGCACATACAGATCAGTTCATACTCATTTTTGAAACATGGACATACTCAAAAATGAGCACATAGAGGTCAGTTCATACTCATTTTTGAAACATGGACATACTCAAAAATGAGCACATAGAGGTCAGTTCATACTCATTTTTGAAACATGGACATACTCAAAAATGAGCACATAGTGGTCAGTTCATACTCATTTTTGAAACATTGGCATACTCAAAAATGAGCACATGATGTTTCATTATTAAGTGTGTGCATGTTTTCAGAAATGAGTATATACATGTTTCAAACTTGAGTAATTTTGTTTCGGAGCCATTTTGACGATGCGGCATACTCAGATTTGAGTATTTTTTACTCATTTTTGAAAACGTCGTTTTTAGAGTGTATATATATTTAAAATACACACATTTAAATACACATATAATTTTATAATATAATAATATAATATAATAATATTATATATATAATATTATATAATATATTTTATAATATAATATAATAATATTATATAAATATAATTATATAATATAATACATATAATTTTATACACATATATTTAAAATACACCCAAATCATGTGAAAATGAACAAGTTGGAAATTGCTCGTCAAACGTGGCAAATGACTTGCGTTCGTACAATAACTCGTTTTATAAATATTTTTTGCACCGCATATTGTACTGAATGTATATTTTAGTACATTTCATAAGTGCCTATCAATTTCATTCTGTTCGAAAAGCTGTAACATCATTCAAATGCACTTGAAATAATTTTTTTCCCTTTAGCAGTAATGTAACGGAAAACTTTTGACTCTCCCTGTCATTAAACTATACATCCGATTATCATAAAATTTGAAATGACTCGACAAAATTTCGCAACAATAATATATTTAAAATTTCAGACCATTCGGTTGGGTAGTTTATGCTCTGTTATATGCCGACAGACGGGCAGACAGACAGACGGACAGAGAGACAGACTGAACGACGATTATAGGTGCTACGTATTTATATAATTACGAACGCACCTAAAAAGAAAGAAAGAAAGAAAGTAACTAGAAAACAGGAATTCTGCTTTTTCAGAATTTAGTGTCGCCCCCAATGAAAAAAAAATATATGTATACATAAATAGTACAAAACATATTTCAATTTTAAGACTTAAAGCACACGCTTTTATTTTATGTAAAATGACGCCATTCGCATCCGCTTAAGAATTCCACATTTACGCTCCACTCTTAAACATCTACAGTAAAGCATGCATAGGACGTCGCTATCGCAAATTAATATACAAATGCATCAAAAAGATGCTGTCATTAAAGAAACTCGACAAAAAAACGGCTATATAATGATTCATAAGCCTTCATTCGTTTGTTACATTAATATAGATACTTAAAATTAAATATAGTTTATAATAGCGCCATGTTTTAACAGAAATCATTCATTTATATTTTTCAAAATAGCACGTATTTTAATTACATTTTCTTTCGGTTGTTACGAGAAAATGGCAACAAAAATATATAATTACTATTTTAGAACTTTTTCCTTTACTTTCTACAGAAATGGAGTACTTCCGTTGCCAATATTATGTAAATGTCTCTACAAACTACAAAAAAATTAATATTTCAAAAATAAATGGAGGTACAGTTTTCAAACAAATTGCATTTAAAAACTTTTTTCCACAATCCGATGGTATAAAAATTGAAAATGTGCGATGCTTAGAAGTTTAATAATATTCTATAGAGTATTTACTCGTAGAATGATACATCTGCTTTGTTTTACGGCTACCTTCTATACGTAACGTTATTTTTTGGAGATGACACAAAATAAGCTGCGAGAAAGAAATAGCATACCGGTGGTTAATAAGAAATAATACCATAACCCAAGTCTATTTTATTTTAAAATCAAAGCATGTACGTTTTATTTTCGATATATGACATTATATTAGCTTGCTTTTCGTACTTACTCATATTCATGCAACTCGTATTTTTAATAAATACTTAAAAAAATTTCAATATGACGACATATTCATCTTTTTTTTTATTCTTAATTTTTGTAAATTTCATTTTCATTTTTTCAGGTGAAAACCTTTTAATTTACCAACAATACTTTGCGGTTTATCGTCTACGCACGGCTAACTTAATGATTTAACTTTAAATTGAAAATTGAAAGAGTTAAAAAAAAGTTTGAAAAGAAAATAGATAGTTAATTGCCGAGGAAAATTTATTATTCCGGTGTTTCATCTTTTGGCAACGATAAAGAAAGATGGTTAAATTTTATAGGAAAAATATCAATTGAATCTTTATGAAAATAAATGAACTTTTGAATTGCTAAGAAAAATAATTGAATAAAATAAATAAAACATACCCTATGTTCATTTCTGGGTTATAATCATCTGTATGCAAAGATTCAGATACAATGGCAGTAAATAATCCGTTTTGACATAGACTTCAGTCAAACATTCACACACTCTTTCAGATATTAGACTTACATAATTATAATACTACAAGATTTCACAATTTAAAATGACGCAATTTGTAAAGTCTATATAACATACCAGTAAGAACATGATTGGCGCAGTATGCTTTCCAGAATCTTTGAATAAAGCAAGGAGACTTAAATTTATCAATTAAATTTGAATTTTTAGCTCACAGGCTTATGTATCGCTCACCCGCATGAAAAGTGACACATCTCGCAAAAATTCATTTCGCATTTTATTCCACTGATAGGTCTGTCACAGGTGCGTCTTGCTACACAAAAAGTTTCACAAGTATAGTTATACGGAAAATCACTTTCTTACGCTGCATGTCCATTTGTGACCACAGAAGAGGGATGGATTGTGTGGGGACATAAAATTACCCAACCCTCCAAACTTCATCTATGTCTTCATTCGTAATAGCCCAGTGGTTTGGGGGTTGAATTCAGAAATAATTAGGGGAAAGCTGGAAATTGTTTTAACCCCTTCAGTTTAGGTCTAGAATGAATATGCTACGTTTTCCCCCTCGTACTAGGTGAGCGTTAAGAATTATACATTGATTTATAGTCAGAAAACACGTTGTTTTTTTTTTTAAATACCATAACACTATCTCGAAACCACTAACTTTTTCAAAAACATTGTCAATACAAATGTTGTAGAGCTTAAAATTATGAATACAATGAGCACCGACATTAATATTTTTGTTCAAAATTAAGGTCGTAATTCTAATTTCAAAATTTTGCCTTAATCGCTAATCAAGAGCTTGGAGTCCAGAGACCAATACAGATGTTGTAGAGCTTAAAATTCTCAATAAAATGAATACTCACATTAACATTTTTGTTCAAAATTAAGGTCGCAATTTCAGATATTGTTAAAAATAGTAAGGAAAAACATGCTTTTCGAGTGTAAATACGTACATATTTCCTAACGCTCACTTGGTACGAGGGGAAAAACATAGAATATTCATTTTAGACCTAATCTGAAGGGATTAAAACGATTTCCAGTTTTCCCTTAATTAATTCTGAGTTCAACCCTCTGACCACGGTGCTAAAACTTTAAAGTAGAATCGTGACATTACTATTCAACAAAAGTATTAAGTATGTAGGTACTCATTTTATTCAAAATTTTAAGCTCTACAACATTTGTATTGACAATGTTTTTGAAAAAGTTAGTGATTTCGAGATAGTGTTATGGTATTTAAAAAAAAAACGTATTTTTTGACTATAAATCAATGTATAATTCCTAACGCTCACCTAGTATGAGGGGGGAAACGTAGCATACTCATTCTAGACCTAAACTGAAGGGGTTAAAACAATTTCCAGCTTTTCCCTAATTATTTCCGAATTGGGCCTTTTTTAGCTCTCCTACCACTGGGCTATAAGAGTTTTATGCTTTTATGCACGTTTTTATTCCTGAATGCAGGGCTAAGTGTTGTAATTTCATGTTATAGTAATATCATGCAAATTTTCTTTTGCCTTTCCTGTGAAATTTACTTGTATCGAGATGTGTGACTTTTCTTCCGGGTGAGCGGTATATACGTACGTATGTATGTACGTTACGCGATAACTCTTCATAGAAATATCCGATTTGCTTCAAATTTTGTAAATAGGTTCGCTCTGATAAGGCGCTTCCCTGATTAGTTTGGGTGTCATTGGTTAAGCATAAGGATGGGGGGGACGGAGGGCTAATCCCCCCTTAATTTAGATAAATGTTTTTTTCATGGAGAATTATCCGATTTGCTTCAAATTTAGTATTTCGGTTTATTCTGATAAAGCGCTTCCCCGATTAGATTTGGAGGTTCATTGGTAAGTATAAAGGGGGGGGGGGGTCAGGGAGCTAATACCCCTTAATTTAGATAAATGGATTTTTCATGCAGAATTATCCGATTTGTTACAAATTTGGTATACCGGTTTATTCCGATAAGCCGCTTACCTGATTATTTACCGTTTTGCTCAGAAAAGAGCTGTTTTATCAAAATCATTAAATTGAAAATCATTAAATCATATGAAAATCATAAATCATTTTATTAAATCTGTTTTATGAATAATAGACATAAATAAGAGTATAATATACAATTAGTGTGAATAGTCTGTGAGCTCAATGCATCAGTTTAATTGGGTACTTTTCTTTTTTATCATGTGAAGTTTTCAGTTTGACAAGCGATAAAGTAAAATTACTAAACAAGTTACTACCTTTGATCTTCTTTAAAGTTGAATGCAAAGAAATGTGATTTCATTTCCGTTAAAAGAATGTTTCTGTAAATTGCAGTATTCCTTTTCGAATAATATCAGCATTATTCAAGAAGTTTTGGAAAAATGTAAATGGATCACCCCATTTCTCGTCTTAAAAAAAAAGTCAAAAGAAAAGAAGAAAAATGCAAGCTCGAATTTTTGATATTGCAAATAGGGCAATTTAAAGCAAAAGATGATTTAACAGTCGCAAGCAATATCCGAGAAACATCAATTTTTATTGAAAAATATATTCAAGAAAAATCGTTTCATTCGCATAGCTGTAGTGTTTTGGGGGTAAATTTTAGAAAGACTTGGAAAAGAGAAACCTTTTTTAAGTTAATTCTACTCTTTATTTTAAAGAATATCATAGTGTGTATTTACGATCGAGTGTCTATTCAAAACAAAATGAAGCTACTAGACATAAAAGAACTTCTAAAAGCGAAAAGAATATTTCGTAAATAGGATATTGGAATGGATTTTAAAACTGAAAAGCAATTGAACACACAAAAAGGGTTTTTTTACTCTCTTTACTTTGCAAAAAGTCAATTTCAAATATTTAGCGATTCAAAAATTCCGAGAAAATCATGCATATTTGCATTTTCTTTTTAAAAAAAGTATTATCTATATTTATTCTTTGAATTTTTTTCTATATTTTTGATAATTTCTAAAGAATAGAAGCGTTTTCAAGCACAATTCAACAAAGTTTAAACGTGATTTGACAGGTTAGTAAAGATATGAGACAGTAGATATGGGGAAAAAATGTCAAAGATAATTGCATTATGAGAATTTTCGTGGTGTAAATATTTTTTTTTTTTTCAAAAGGGTTGGGTTGGGTTGATTTTTGACGGCCAATTATCTACACGAGGGATATAGGCCCGGGGGGAGTGCCCTCCGTGGGGGTCTTTCTAAGGGAACCTAATCCGTATTAACGCATGGAAGATCCACGGCTCGAAGAAAACCACGAAAACTCCGAACGATTAGGCCGACGGGCGCGATTGGGATCGAACCCAGCACCTCCCGTCTACCAGCTTCGAGAGCAGAACCTCTCGGCCACTGGTGGGGTTTTTTTCAGAAGGTATATCGAGGAAAAGTTAAGAAAATTTATTTACCTCAAATAGTAAAACCTGAAGGCAATATTTTTTTGAGATTCGATAAAAGGATTGAACTTGTATTTGAATCATTTTTTGATTATTTACGTGACATTAGATTTTAATTAAAATTTCTAATTTTAGATCTTCTAATTTTTAAGTTAAACTTGGCAGTTGATAGAGGCAATTCATACAAAATTGTTGATGTTTTACAATGATATACATATATATATATATATATATATATATATATATATATATATTTATCTCATAATTGCTAAGGCTCAGTGGCACCAACTTATATGGGTCCATGGGGTGCGAGCCCACCCAATTTCATTTGATTTATTTCGTTACTTATTTAATTTATCGCTGAAATAAAATTTGGTTTCATTCACGTTCACAAAATAATTTTGTTCGAGTTGGGTTGAGTTGATTTTTGACGGCCGATTATCTGCTCGAGGGATATAGGCCCGCGGGGGAGTGGGGGAGTGCCCTCCGTGGAGGTCTTTCTAAGGGAATCTAACCGGTATTTACGCAAGG
>CAWVRF010001274.1:0-56000 GCA_963932465.1 Maratus speciosus
AACGTTCTTTTGCTGTTTCTTTGGCTATTAATTCCTAGCATGTGGCTAATATGAAAGTATCTCTTTTTATATATTTCTAAACTTTATTTGAACACATAATTGATATTTTTCATATAAAAATCCTTGTTGGTGTTGTTACAGTTAATCTAAAAATATATATATTTCATGTCCAAAATCAGTTAGTTTTCAGTTTAAAAAGAAAAGTTTTTCACATATGTTAGATGCCCTAGTATATGTAATTGTCAAGTCTTTGATGGACTTTTATTTTTTTTTCATTTTTAACAAAATGGTGAACTAATAATTTAACAATTTCTAACAGCAAAGAAAAGCCTCATTCTGATTTGTTTATAAAAAAAAGTATTTTAAAAAAAGGATTATTCAAGGAAAATATATAAGATTTCTTTTTTCTTTAAAAAAAGCAAGGAAATCATCTACTATTAAGATTACAGTTTTAAAAAAATTGATTCTGGAAAATTGCATTTAAAGATTTACAACAAATGCCACTTGCTTGTACACTTACAAGAATTGTTTTAGCTTCTACAGGTGTTTAATTTTTTTTTTTTAATGGCTTCAAGAAGACATTTATACAATATTAGGTACATGGAAAATTAAAAAAAAAAAGCATTTTTTTGAAGCTGAAAAACTTTTATAATCCATGAAGGGATTAAATAAACTGTTTTAAATTGCTCATTTTGTAAGGATATATATGAATGAAAATAAAAATTTTAAATAAATTACAAATCTTTATTAGATTACACTGCATTTCATAAAAAAGGGCTTTTAAAACATACAAATGAAAATAAATCTTGAAAAAAAATGAGATTCACTTCATAGTAGTTTTGTCTTAGAAGTAAGATACATTAGTTTAAGTCAATGAGCTCCACAATAGAATAGAATGGCTAATTCACTGGTCCACCACCTGCTATGACCGCATTAAATTTTCAATGTGCACAAGTGATGAATCCTAAATTTTTCTTAATCTAAAAGGCCTTTTTAAAACTTTTTGCCTACTTTTAATCACTTTTGGCTACTTTTACACCTTTTCATATTTTTATGAGTAATTTTTAACAATTTTTTAATTTGTTTTGTGTAGTCTACATAGAATTTTATATTTAAATAATATGAAATTAAATATTTGGGACAAAATTAAATGAAATCCATAGTTTTTTTAATAAAACATATACACCAATCAAAATTATAGTAACTTTGCTATATTTTTAAAAGAAATTGTCTAACCGATACTACTCTACAGGAAAAAATCTGTTTGACCATAATTTTTTCTCTAAAATTCTATGGCACTGTATTCAGAGATAGACTGCAGGATTCAATGTAACAGAAAAGGGTGTTAGCTCTCCATGCTATTGTGAAGCCCAGTGGTTTACATAAAATTACATATCCTTTTGAATAATACAGTATAAAATTACAAGGAAATGCTTAATTTAAATCATTAAAACTGACTTTAATACTTTTTAATATATAAAATATACATGTATTGTAACACTTGTTAATTTCATAAAATCGCTTATCTAACAATTTCAAATCTTTCTTAAAAAACCAAGTACAAAAAATTTATTCCATACGATCATTCCAGGGTTACCACTGTCTAATGCTAATGATATTGCTTTCTTCAATAGCCTATGATGAAAAACAGTAGTATTTGTGCAAAAAAGTATCCAGAATATTTGCAGGTTTACTTTAAAAAAAGGAAAACTTTTTATTTACCATAAAAAATAACTGAAACTGTTTCATGAAAATGCACAACTTATCCTACAGTTAATGATATCACCCAAATTTGCTACTTTTTGTACTTCTATTGTAAAATCATTATAAACATTATTTATTTTTTAAATATTGAAAGATGTTTTAAATTACTATCTTATATAGATGATCAAAATGCAGTTCGGTTTTTTCAAACTAAATTGAACACAGTGTGAAAAAGAAAAGCATGTTTCTAGAAGATTGGATGTTAACTTTAATTCTTTTTTATAAAAATAAACAAATTAAAGATAAAATGTTAGATGTCCTAGTATGTGTAATTGTCAAGTCTTTGATGGACTTTTATTTTTTTTTCATTTTTAACAAAATGGTGAACTAATAATTTAACAATTTCTAACAGCAAAGAAAAGCCTCATTCTGGTTTGTTTATAAAAAAAAGTATTTTAAAAAAAGGATTATTCAAGGAAAATATATAAGATTTCTTTATTCTTTAAAAAAAGCAAGGAAATCATCTACTATTAAGATTACAGTTTTAAAAAATTTGATTCTGGAAAATTGCATTTAAAGTTTTACAACAAATGCCACTTGCTTGTACACTTACAAGAATTGTTTTAGCTTCTACAGGTGTTTAAATTTTTTTTTTTAATGGCTTCAAGAAGACATTTATACAACATTAGGTACATGGAAAATTTAAAAAAAAAAAGCATTTTTTTGAAGCTGAAAAACTTTTATAATCCATGAAGGGATTAAATAAACTGTTTTAAATTGCTCATTTTGTAAGGATATATATGAATGAAAATAAAAATTTTAAATAAATTACAAATCTTTATTAGATTACACTGCATTTCATAAAAAAAGGCTTTTAAAACATACAAATGAAAATAAATCTTGAAAAAAAATGAGATTCACTTCATAGTAGTTTTGTCTTAGAAGTAAGATACATTAGTTTAAGTCAATGAGCTCCACAATAGAATAGAATGGCTAATTCACTGGTCCACCACCTGCCATGACCGCATTAAATTTTCAATGTGCACAAGTGATGAATCCTAAATTTTTCTTAATCTAAAAGGCCTTTTTAAAACTTTTTGCCTACTTTTAATCATTTTGGCTACTTTTACACCTTTTCATATTTTTATGAGTAATTTTTAACAATTTTTTAATTTGTTTTGTGTAGTCTACATAGAATTTTATATTTAAATAATATGAAATTAAATATTTGGGACAAAATTAAATGAAATCCATAGTTTTTTTAATAAAACATATACACCAATCAAAATTATAGTAACTTTGCTATATTTTTAAAAGAAATTGTCTAACCGATACTACTCTACAGGAAAAAATCTGTTTGACCATAATTTTTTCTCTAAAATTCTATGGCACTGTATTCAGAGATAGACTGCAGGATTCAATGTAACAGAAAAGGGTGTTAGCTCTCCATGCTATTGTGAAGCCCAGTGGTTTACATAAAATTACATATCCTTTTGAATAATACAGTATAAAATTACAAGGAAATGCTTAATTTAAATCATTAAAACTGACTTTAATACTTTTTAATATATAAAATATACATGTATTGTAACACTTGTTAATTTCATAAAATCGCTTATCTAACAATTTCAAATCTTTCTTAAAAAACCAAGTACAAAAAATTTATTCCATACGATCATTCCAGGGTTACCACTGTCTAATGCTAATGATATTGCTTTCTTCAATAGCCTATGATGAAAAACAGTAGTATTTGTGCAAAAAAGTATCCAGAATATTTGCAGGTTTACTTTAAAAAAAGGAAAACTTTTTATTTACCATAAAAAATAACTGAAACTGTTTCATGAAAATGCACAACTTATCCTACAGTTAATGATATCACCCAAATTTGCTACTTTTTGTACTTCTATTGTAAAATCATTATAAACATTATTTATTTTTTAAATATTGAAAGATGTTTTAAATTACTATCTTATATAGATGATCAAAATGCAGTTCGGTTTTTTCAAACTAAATTGAACACAGTGTGAAAAAGAAAAGCATGTTTCTAGAAGATTGGATGTTAACTTTAATTCTTTTTTATAAAAATAAACAAATTAAAGATAAAATGTTAGATGTCCTAGTATGTGTAATTGTCAAGTCTTTGATGGACTTTTATTTTTTTTTCATTTTTAACAAAATGGTGAACTAATAATTTAACAATTTCTAACAGCAAAGAAAAGCCTCATTCTGGTTTGTTTATAAAAAAAAGTATTTAAAAAAAAGGATTATTCAAGGAAAATATATAAGATTTCTTTATTCTTTAAAAAAAGCAAGGAAATCATCTACTATTAAGATTACAGTTTTAAAAAATTTGATTCTGGAAAATTGCATTTAAAGTTTTACAACAAATGCCACTTGCTTGTACACTTACAAGAATTGTTTTAGCTTCTACAGGTGTTTAAATTTTTTTTTTAATGGCTTCAAGAAGACATTTATACAATATTAGGTACATGGAAAATTTAAAAAAAAAGCATTTTTTTGAAGCTGAAAAACTTTTATAATCCATGAAGGGATTAAATAAACTGTTTTAAATTGCTCATTTTGTAAGGATATATATGAATGAAAATAAAAATTTTAAATAAATTACAAATCTTTATTAGATTACACTGCATTTCATAAAAAAAGGCTTTTAAAACATACAAATGAAAATAAATCTTGAAAAAAAATGAGATTCACTTCATAGTAGTTTTGTCTTAGAAGTAAGATACATTAGTTTAAGTCAATGAGCTCCACAATAGAATAGAATGGCTAATTCACTGGTCCACCACCTGCCATGACCGCATTAAATTTTCAATGTGCACAAGTGATGAATCCTAAATTTTTCTTAATCTTAAAGGCCTTTTTAAAACTTTTTGCCTACTTTTAATCACTTTTGGCTACTTTTACACCTTTTCATATTTTTATGAGTAATTTTTAAAAAATTTTTTATTTGTTTTGTGTAGTCTACATAGAATTTTATATTTAAATAATATGAAATTAAATATTTGGGACAAAATTAAATGAAATCCATAGTTTTTTTAATAAAACATATACACCAATCAAAATTATAGCAACTTTGCTATATTTTTAAAAGAAAATGTCTAACCCATACTACTCTACAGGAAAAAATCTGTTTGACCATAATTTTTTCTCTAAAATTCTATGGCATTGTATTCAGGGATAGACCGCAGGATTCAATGTAACAGAAAAGGGTGTTAGCTCTCCATGCTATTGTGAAGCCCAGTGGTTTACATAAAATTACATATTCTTTTGAATAATACAGTATAAAATTACAAGGAAATGCTTAAAATCATTAAAACTGACTTTAATACTTTTTAATATATAAAATATACATGTATTGTAACACTTGTTAATTTCATAAAATCGCTTATCTAACAATTTCAAATCTTTCTTAAAAAACCAAGTACAAAAAATTTATTCCATACGATCATTCCAGGGTTACCACTGTCTAATGCTAATGATATTGCTTTCTTCAATAGCCTATGATGAAAAACAGTAGTATTTGTGCAAAAAAGTATCCAGAATATTTGCAGGTTTACTTTAAATAAAAAGAAAAACTTTTTATTTACTATAAAAAATAACTAAAACTGTTTCATGAAAATGCACAACTTATCCTACAGTTAATGATAGTATCTTTTTGTAGTTTTTCTCCAAAATAGTTGCTTTTTGGGCTAAAATAGTAGCCGTAGTTACTAGATTCTAAAAACAGTTGCTTTTAGTAACATTTTAAAATTACAAATGGCAGCCCCAAATGTTATTCTACTCTATGATGTTAAATAATCAATAAACTGCTTTCTTTATAATAACTCAGTATAAAATTCCATACTAAAACTGTACTTAAAACATTAGAAATGATCATACATTTAATATATACAATGTATATATATAAAATTTGTATATTTCATAAACATATGAAAATATCAACACTATCCAACAACTTCAATTTTTTTTTCTTAAATTAAAAAAAAAAAATCAATAACATTATCTTTTACTTAAGTCAATAGCAATAATTAAAATATATACTATATTCTACTAATAGAAGATTTGAAATGGTGGAGGAAAAAAATTCTCTGGGGAAATGTATTTCTCCAAGTTTTTCTTTTAAAAAAATAAACATGCATATTTAAAATTTATACACTCTAGCCTCTTTTTTTAGATGATTATATGTAAAAAAAAATACACAATGTTTTGAGTTGTGTTTTTACTATTAAAAAGTTTGCTCATCAGCCTCATAATTTTCATAACAGTTTTGCTTGGTTAATATATTATAGTTATAACATACATTTATACATTCAAGTTTATAACATATCATTGAACTGTTAAAACATTTCAATTGTATTTTTTATTTTAAATTGTCATTAAAACTAAATTTAAAATTATCAAAAAATGGGGAAAAGATCTCACAAGTTCCACTTAGTATTACTATACTTTAAAAGCTATTTTAATAGCATTAGTATTGTACCTTCCATTTATACAGTATATTTTAAAATATATAAATACCAGTATAATGAAACAAATCATAATAAGCCTGTCATAGTATGTTATAGTATAAAAAGTTAAGCATTATAGGTACAATGTGAAATACATCATAAAAATATATGTAAAAGCTCAAGAGAAAAATTAAACAGACTTTAAATGATCAGAAGAATATACTGAAAACTTAAGTAGATAACCTTTTACTACCCAAAATATCTTTAAAACTTACATATAAGCATCCTAATAGATGAAAATATGATATACTTTTCGAAAAACATGTTTATCAAAAAATGAAATACAAATACATGGAAATGTAATTTACAAGGAAAATTAAATTCAAATATGAATTTTTAAAGTTTTGTTTTAATACAGCAATATATTGGCACATATCACAAGTTATGAAATGTACAAAACATCACATACTTTGTACTACAATTTTGTAAATAATACATACTTGAAATTTGTAAATATTACAAACTGCATTCAAAATGCAAGAAATTCAATATGAATTAGAAACATAATAAAAAATTAGATAAATCTTTGTATAAGCTCGGCTTATTTTCTTTTCCATTAAAATATTTAGTATAAACTAACATAAAAATTGAAGTTTACTTCAATATATTAGAAAATTTGATTTTTAAAATATATTTAATTTTAACCTGTCTCTCATCATAGATGACATATTCGTTGTACTTCAATTGAAAATCATTTCCATTTCTCAGTCTCAAAGGTCCCTTTGGAATGAGAGTATCGGGCCTATAAAGAAAGTAAGGAATAGAAATTCAAAATCACAGTTTGAATACTGCAATTATTTTACAATTATTATTGAAATTCATATTGAAAAATTATCTATCATGGTAATTCATTTGATAAACAAAAGGAAACAACTTCATACCAAGTTAAACTTCAAAATTGAGATATAGCTAGAAGACTTTACACTTATTATTACACTTTAACAGAGATGGGAAAATTTGTAATCTCAGTTATCTGCAATATAATTACAGTTTAATTCTATGTAATTAATTATAGTTAAAATTACATGCCGTAAAAAAGTCTTACAGTACTGTAGCTGGAACCACTCCTATTCCATTATTTGACAAAATTTCTGTGTTTGAATGTGTGTAACTATAATCAATTATATGCAATTAACTTGTAATTATATTGTGGATAATTGAGATTACAATTTTGCTCAACTCTGCCCTTTCACCTTTTGCACTCCACTGACACCTATATGGTGACATACTAAGTTCAGGGCTGTCACAGGCGACTATTTTTTATTTCTATCTCGCACCACTTTCTCAAAACAAACATTATTGACATACTGTTCCAGAACATTTGCAAAAAAAATGTACTACAAAATCTGTTTTTTTTTTAAATAATGGTAGAATAAAAAAAATAATCGCCTGTGGCAGAACTGTAAGTTTAACCACAAATCCACTGTCACTGTATAGGTGTCAAAGTCGTACAAAAGGTTAATATCATTACAAAATCTTATGAACACTTTCTTCACATTAGCAGTGAAATTGTCAGAAAAACATTTTATAGGTTTTGGAATCCTATTGATTTTTTTTTTCAGAAATGCTAGTTGTAGAACTAATATATTTTAAGATATTCTGAGAATGCATCATAGGAATTTGTCTCCAAACAAAAAAATATCTTTGATGTCAATATTTTTCATTAAGGATATAGTATTTAGCAATCAGCTTTTTGCTATTCAGCTGAATATCAAATAATAGTACATTATTTAGTCAAATATTGAAAACTTAGTTTATTTCAGTTTAGTATTATTTGTCACAGAAAAAATTTCTGCCGTTAGTACCACGCTCCACCCCCCACCCCCCCACCCCCAAAAAGAGTTCCAATAAATGAAAAAATGTTTAATATACAAGAAAAAAAAACAGTTTAGTTTTTTGTAAATAGGTGAAATAATTTTTTTAATGAAAGTGTAAAGAAAGCACAAACAATCAGAATAACCCTTAACTAGAGAGCATGGGACATTTTTTTTCTTCAACACAGAGTAATATTTTTCTAAATGTATGTTCTAAGAAAGGAGTACTATACATATATAATGTATTTTAATACAGATATAGTTTAAGATATAATCATAAATAACCTAATTTAAATCAACCAGCATTGATGCAGTCATAAGACAAACAGCTTTTTGCTAAATAAGTTTCATATTTAAAAGACATTTCAACCTTTTTTTTTTTTTTTTTTTTTTTTTTTTCTGACAAAGAAGGTTTCCTCCATAAAGTACATATTCAAAATATTTTGAAAAAATGCTAATGGAACTCATGTATGCAGTAAAAGATCAGTCAAATGTAGCTGCAGAATCAGAGTAGAAAATCTGTAAAAAAATAAAATACTTGAGAACTTGGTGCAAAGAACAAACACTCCAAGTTATTTGGCAAGCAACACCTTTTTTCACCAAATACAAGAGATTTGCATGCACTTGGAAATTGCCTGTTAAATTAGTGCTTAAATGCACAATACTCAATGAATTTAAACTTAAAAAATGAAATAGTTTATTATTTTTTCTATAAGCCTATATAATACTGGATGTCATCCACTCTCAATAGCATCCAATGGCTAATTCCTAGACCATTAGGCATAGACATATAGTTCCAGTAACATAAATGTTTTAAATGGGATAAAGAAGTACTTTAACCACCTCACCAGCGACAGGTATGTTGAAACAGTGCTTTTACCCCCGACTTATCTTGGGGCAAACAGTGAAGTGGTTAAAAGCGATTTTGGTCAATAAAAACATTTCTTAAAAAATTATGAAATTTTAATTTTTATATGTTCCCTCAGTGCTAAAAGTTATATTTAGTAAAAATATCTTATTAAACTAAGAAGAGAAAAAAAGTCCCATTCTTCTACGATTAAAACTGACTGAGTAATATCTGTTTAAATTTGAAACGTCTATTTTGCTGCAAAATAAGGGTCATTCACAAATTTACTAGAAATAAAAATAATTGTCAGATATGAAAAAAAAATAGTTGTGAGTAAAATTAAAATTACAATATAAATTTGAAATCTATTTTCATTCTAACACATTAAAGAAAAATATGCAACTTGTACCAAAAATATAAGTTAAAAAATAATAGACTGCTTGTTAAATGAAATGATGAAAAGCAACAGTCGGAATTATTTACAAAATGATACATATTTCAAAATTCTGTAGATTAATTTTTAATTATTAAGTTTAGATTAGATAAAGTTATCTTAAAACTTATTCGAAGTGACTCCCTTTGGCTGCAATGCAGATATGCCCATGCAAAATAAATCCTTTGAATACTTTAAGCACTTTGTGCATGATCCCTTGAAGTATGGCCCCACTCAATTTTAGTGCTAAATGAATGGGGCTTTTTTTTTTGTCTTACTGTTAGGGTATTGGAAATTTTTAATAAATATCACTTATAGGACCATATAAAAATTTAAATTTCATAACTTTATCAGAATTTTTTTTATCAAAGCGACTTTTAACATAATTGAAATAATTTTTTACCTCATTTAAAACATTTTTGTAATTGGGACTATATGTCTATGACTAACGGTTTAGAAATTAGCCACTGGACAACGCTGAAAGTGTATATACAAGTATATATAAGTTGTGTGTTGCTGCAGTTATTTAATTTCACACTGCTTCACCAGCTAGAAAAGTTTTTAGTGTACTTTAAAAGAAGGAAATACACTAAAGGGCTGTAGTTAAACATTTTGACATTTAATAACACATTGTTTCCATAGCTACAATACTTTTCTCTTATTGTCTTCGATACTAACACTATCGAAGTCAAATTGACTATAGCTCAGAATAAGACTTTCAATTTGAGTTTGAAACAATTTTAATTAATTTTAATTTTGCTCTAAATTGTATAATTAAGATCATTAAATTTCATTATATACACATAAAATATATATTACAAACATGTAGCTATAAAAATGTTTTTATTTAAGTTAAACTTACTTAAACTAGTTTAGTATAAAGAGTAGAAAAAGGTTTTACTTAACACTTTCTACTGGTGTCAAATGGCATATTTTTCTAAATTTGATTTATGTTTATCTTGCTCATAGTTTTAGAATGTAATAAGCAATAAAAAAAAAAAAAAGTCTTCAATGTATTAAAAATGATTTGTAACTGTTTCAATCTAAAAATTACAAATGAAAAACCATAAATCGAAATCTCTTAAAAGGGATCATTTGACACTGGTAGAAATAATGTTAAAAAGTACTTAGCATAAAAGCTTATTTTTCGAAATTTTATTATGTTGCCAACCAGTGATAGATCACCAAAAAATGAAGTTTTCATGATTTTTTCATGGACATTAATAGAGGCTCAGCAGGAATTTTTTTTATAAACATATATATATCCTCATGAGAAGAATATTGTGTAATTTTTTCAAATTTTTCTGAGTATGCACTTATGTGAGTTTCATTCTAAGGAAGGGAATGGGGAGAAAAGAAAATATTTAAAATCTGTAGCCACTACAACCAACTCTACATCACCTAATATAACCATTGTATGTATTATAATTATAAAAATACACTTAACTATTATGTAATTGATATAACAAAAATAACCATTTATAAAGACTTAATTAGTTATTGACTTCTTGTAGAATTAATGGAGATATTGATATCTAATTAACACTTGCTGTTATAACTAGATGGTTTTTATAACTTTGAAAACCTCTTCATGCTTTTTTAATTTACAACACTTCAATTTTGGATAAGTTTTGTGTTTACTATGACTTGTAAGTGGTAAGTACTAACCTTTTCTTATGGTTTATTTCAGTATAATATAATTAGAAGCTTCAGTATAAATATTGTCAAAGAATTATGGCTCTACTGTCTCATGCAAACTGCAGTACTATAACAACCACATAAAAACAAACATTAAAATTGCAGATATTTGTCTTATTTAGAGGCTAAATAAGTAAAAACAATTGAAAGTAAAATTGTCATGATAGATCCTATGTGTGAACTGAAGGGTTAAAATTGAATATATATATATATATATATTATGTATAAAAATGAATAAAATTTTGAGAAAAGCATTCAAAAACATAATAAATTAGACTAAATTACGTTCTTTAGTTCTAAATATTAGTGTTAATGAATGAAAAAAGCCAAAAACAGTCAGTATTGAAAGCTACAAAATACTAAAATACATTAAGCATTATAATAAATTGCAAAACCAGCAATAGTTAATACTTCTCCATTAATCCTAGCTATTAAATAAAACTTTATATATAGCTTCAGATTTTAACACCTCATTGTAAGCAAAAAAAAAAAAAAATAATAATAATAATAATAATAAAATGTTGATTTATATTTTCTCCAAATACATCTTACGGGGAAAAATATATATATATATAATTTAATCCCAGACATACTAGACCATCTGAGCTGTCATCTTAGAAAACAATCTCATTCACAGATCTTGACTTCACCAACTCAGTGAAGCAACAGTAGCATAACGAACTAACAGTTTGCTTGTTTGACATACAATTCCATATCAGTCTATTTATAATTTGTTTAAATGTAATCTAATATTCTCATAATCAATTACAAATGGTGATAATACTGATGAATATTATAACCAAAAGACATACTTGGTGTCACTGACCATTTAAAATAAAAACTGGGCTCTCAGCTTAGAAAACAGTCCAGTCATATTACAGATTACCTTTATCATTAGAATAGAAGATAAAGAAAATTATCACCAAAGTAGCTATGTTCAATCAAAATATACTAGCATTAATTTTGGATAGAAATTCTAAATGCAGATCAAATTACAAAGTAAATTTTAAACAATTAGCTGAATCTGGATTGGTTAATATAGCACAATTTTATGTAAGAGATACTAATATTTTAAAATGAATAAACAAATGCAGAACTTTAACGGGACCTTTTACATTAGGAGACCAAAAAAAAGCACTTTATGATTTTTTTTTTTTTTTTTTGTAAGAAAACTGCATGATGGATCTTTTTGAAATTTTAACAGTTTATTGTACATATCTTAAGGTATACACAAGAATTTTTTTATTAGATTTTGTTGCTTCTACTCTAAATTATGAGCAAATCTGTTCAACTGCTTTGGAAAATTTTGTCTGGCCGGTGGACATGATAGCGCCTTGTAGAATTATCTGAAACACAAAAATAAATTTTTTTCGTAAACTTCGTGAGTATAGCTTTTAGTTAAATTAAAGGAACCCATAAATTTATTAAAAAAAAGTTATGTAATGGCTGATTTAAATAAAAAAAAATTGTTAAAAAAATTCGTTCTTATTTGTTAATAACTTTTTTTAAAAATAATTTTAGTAAAAGCTTTAATTCATATCAAAGACAATTAAATAAGCTTTAATAAAAAAAAATCAAGATGATCCATTGAGTGGGTTTTTTTAAATCTTGCCCAAAATGTCAAAAAATGTGATTGAACATATTTGTTTATAACTTAGAGTAGAAGCAACAAAATCTAATAAAAAATTTTTTTTGTGTATACCTTAAGATATGTACAATAAACTGTTAAAATTTCAAAAAGATCCATCATCATGCAGTTTTCTTACAAAAAAATCATAAAAAAGTGCTTTTTTTTTGGTCTCCTAATGTAGAAGGTCCCCTTAATGAGGAAAAATGCATTTCAATTATGAATATTTTAAATACATAAATATTTATTAACCCTTTAGTTTCTATACAAAATGAAACTTACACTAATACTGATTCTATAAAAGCAGAAGGAGTATATTCCCCAGATGCTATCAGACCTCCAAAATCACAAGGATGAGTCGAATAATCTCCACCATGTATAACTTCTAAGGTGGTTCCCATTGACACCTAAAATAAAATTTCATTATTATTTTTTTTTAGTAAAATATCTACAATTTATAAATCACGATTTTAAAAACACAAACAGGGTTTATCTTTTTTTAACATCAAAATTGTTAAAACCCTGACTATTTTTAGTGCAACTATTTAAGTGATTAGTTTTCAGAAGATTAATGCAAAAAATAATCTGATACACGATAAGAACTATTTACAAAAATAATTATTCATTTAAGACATACCTAATGCATAAAGAGAAGCCCAGTAGCGTAGTGGTCAGCACGCTTGTCTGCCATGCTACAGGTAGCAAATCCTGCTCCTGGCTGGGCAAGGTTCACTCAACCTTTCATCCCTTCGGGATCGATAAAATGAGCACCAAGCTTGCTTGGGAACTAAACACCGAGGGTCTCGCATCAGGTTGACCACCCGGCTGAGACACATGCTGCATAGTACCTCGGGGCCCAGGGTCAAGTAAACAGAGTTGGGCACTGTAGGCCATGATCCTTCATGGATCGTACAGCCACATGTTTAGTTTATTTTTTTTATGCATAAAGATTCATACTTGCTAACCTCTAACTAAATGTCTATAAAAACTGGGTTAATTTGGCCCTAATGAAATATGTTTTGAACCAGCAGATTTAATGTTTCATTATTTACTTTAATGCATGTTGCTACATGGAATTTATTTCATTTTATTTATTAAATAAATTTTTTTGAACCAAACATGTTTGACTTGGGATTATATTAACCCAGTGATTGCAGAAGTTTAATGGGAGGTTGGCAAATATGAAGATTTTGCAGTTTTTAAAAGACCTTCTCACTGTTCATTCATTTCTTGGATAAAGAGATATTTCAGCGAATCTAGATATCTTACAACTAATTAAACACATAATGTAACTTTTCCATGTGATTCTTATAAAACTATCAGTTATACACAGAATTTTTCAGGTCCCAAAAGCACCTTACATAAATAATGTAAAACTTCTCTCAGAGGTGCAACATTTCATGTCACATAATACAACACTAAATTTACTACTAGTATTTTGGGGGTTATCTTATAATTTTTAACTTTCTTGCACAATTTTAATTCTCAATCTTGTTAAATTTTTATTCATATCAATTACAATGTAAATCTTTTGCTATATACAAATATAGTTTTGTAAAATGTGAATGTCAATCTTTTTCTTTAAATCTTACTTTATTTTAGATTTTAGTTACTCCTATTCCAGAGAGCACTGTAATTTCTTTTAATGCATTACACGAACAATTTGACATTTTATTCAATAAGTAAGAAATAATTAACCTCTTGCAGTTTACCTTTCTGTCACACTTGATAAAACCAAATTGAAATTTTAGCATCACAACTCAAACAGAAACTAATATTGCATCAGTTTAAAAGAAAGTTATTTAAAGTAAAATTTTGAAAACAAATATATATACCGTATTTACTCGTGTATAACGCGCACTTTTTTTCTGAAAAATTGAGGCAAAAACCCTAGGTGCATGTTATACACAAGATAATTTTTTATTGTTGGATGTAATCACACAATATACATATGAATCAAGAAATGTATTCAAAGAAGAAATTAAAACTGAAAAAATCTTACTTAATAGAAGTATTGCTGTATATTTATTTCACTCCTTGAACTTTTTTATGCAACAGCGCTACTAACGTTATTTAAACATTAATTAGCAGTTCTCATTGTCGCTACTGCTGCTGTCCAAGTCAGCACTAGAACAGTCGATTTATCTTCATATCATCTTCAGTTTCATCCATCTGATCGAAAATTCCAGTCACTTTGAAGCTCTGTATTATCATCTTGGCTGAGATGAAATTCCAAGCTTCACATATCCACTCACATACAGTTGGGATTCATTCTACCGCTTGGAGAGAAATTATGATCTGTTGTCATCCACTGATTGTAAGCATGCCGAAATGAAACATCAATTGGTCAGTTGATGACAACATTTAAGGGTTGCAGCCCTTTTGTCATCCCACCTGATATCATAATCAAATCACTTGAGCGACGAATTTTCACTTTTACTCTAGACATCGTGTGTCCACCACAGAAGCTATCCAGTACCAGCTCGATGGCTGATGTAAAGCACATAGCCGACGTTCCTACACAACGTTAACCAATCTTTCATGAGTTCATCCATCATCCACCAGTTTTTCTGTCCTCTTACAATTATGCTAACTGGAAAAGTTTCTTACGGATAGTTTTATGTTTAAAAATTACATACGGTGTATACTTGCGGCCATCAGCTGAATGGTCAGCATAATAGCGCATCATTGCTTGTCTTCTCCTGTTGCACTTAAATGCTTTATCTCCAACGGGATGAACGGTTGTAGCTTCCAGCATATCAAATGACAATGGAGTTTGATCTGCATTGCCGATTTGCACATTTGATATCCCTTTTGTTTTCGTAGCCTTATAATGTACTGGAAGAACTTGATACGCTGTTCTTCATATTCTTCCGGCAGATTCTGTTATAGCATTGTTCTTCACCTGATACAGAGACTGTTAAGAATTATAAAGCATCGTGCACATCCATAACTCCCCTTGAAATCTTCTCTCTGAATATTCATTTCCCTAGCTATTTTACAGGCCTCGAACACCAAAATTTCCGTCGAGAACTAGTACCCGAAAGCCGCAAATCTATTCCATGAATTAAAAACTGCCGCTCCATTTGTGGATATTTACACGATTTTCCCCGAAAAGCATGATTATTGGATGGTGCTTTTTTCAGTTTTTCTTCCATATTCCACCACTCTCGCACACTTCACTCATCAACCCCAAACTTCCAACTTAAAGCACGGTCACCATTTTATTTTAGATACTGAACTATTTTCAACTTAAATGTCGCAGTATATCTACATAGATTCTCTATATCACTCGCACGTTGTCAAAAGACGCTCTCAAGTATTTCATTAAGTGAGTGACGGTAACACAACACAATACGAGACTCATTCCTACCCTTGTCACTCACTCAATCCCACACACAATCCCTATCCGAAGTTTAAAAATAGATTTTCACCTTCTTTCCTGGCCTGACATAACATTTGCTTTGACTTTCTTTACTGAAATTCATTTAATCATTCATTCACTTGCATGTCAAGTTTATGGTGCACGTTATATACGAGATAAAAGAAATTCGCCATTTTTTCTTCTAAAGTAGGGATGCGCGTTGTACACGAGTAAATACGGTATACTAGGGGACTCTGCCCCTTGCAAGCTATGCTCACCAACCAATGTTCAGACACTGCAGAATCTAAAAGCATGCTAATCTGATTGGTTTAAAAAAGATTAGAGAAGATTGAATCATAATGAAAAAACCTGTAAACCTGTAGTGATCTCCCTGTAAACGGGTTTCCATTCAATTCCCTTTGATTGCGAAAATTTAAGTCCGAATCAGTTGCTGTTAAGACATCCAATGTTTGTTTTCGTGTTTGATTAAAGAAGATCAGTTAAACATTTGAAAAAAAGCTAAAATAAAATGAATTAAGTAAACAGTGTCTTTGCCTCCCGGTATTTTTTAATGGCATTATAAAATGATTGACATAATACAATTTACTAAAATTACTACAATTTACTGCTTTAAACACATATTAATGTATTTATTATTTTAAAGTTTCCTTTCTCTTTTAATATTCACATGTAAATACAATTTTCAAGACATAATTTTCAATATTTTCCTGCTTTTAACACATACTCATTTAATAGTAATTTAAATTTTTTTTTTCTGTTTTTAATAGTAAAGTGTAAAATTTTTAATTGTAAGGAAATATTATTCTTTGCACTGTTTTTAGAATTGAAAACAATCTCCATAATAATAGCCCAAGTCATGTGACTGTCATCAACAGTTCCAGGCAGATCCCTTCACTTTTTATATGCCAGGCAGCCATTTTGGTACTTTGATGTTAGCCAGCCACAGGTGATAAGTCGCCAAATACCTTTCACCTATATTATATTTCACCTATATTATAATAGTCCAAGTCATGTAACTGCCATAAACAATTAAGTGAAAGCCATTAATTTTAAATGTTTCAGTTTTAAATGAAAGTTTTGTATTTTAAATAAAATGATAATGAAATACAAAAAAAAAAAAAAAAAAAAATGTGACAGGAGAAATGTTTGGTGATTTATCACCTGCGTTGCACTAACATAAAAATACCGAGTTCTTGATTTCTCTGTCAGAATCTTCTGATTTGGCGAAAGATTGTTCAATTAAATTGAATTATGAATAAAAGTAACATGATACATTTCTTAGCATACATTTAAGGGAGGCCAAATTGGTCACCAAATTAGTTTAAAATAATAACCTTTTCTAAAGTATGAAAAAAAAATATCTGTAGTGATTAAAACTTGAGATGCCATCATTAGAGAAAAGTGTTTAAAATTATAATGTCTCACAAACTATTTCTAATTTAAAAATTCTAATACCAGTTTTGAGATCTGCGGATCAATATGGATTTTTTGTGTTAATTTCATCGCATAACATTCCATATTTTAGGAGAAATCACCGTGAATCATAATCAGTTGTTTAGTCAGTCGTTTTATAAAATCATAAAATCGTTTCATAAATTAGTTTCATTAGGATACAGGACATAGGATATATATACAGGGTAGATAATAAAGCAATAGTTTAACATTTTTATTTAATGACTATATTCTCTAATAAATTTCATTTAATATTTAATGCCTCTTAAAAATTATTGATTTTAATACATAAACATATAATAATGTATATATGAAGTTAAACTGACATAAGGTGAGCTCTCCTCAACAAACTTGCAGTTTTTACAGTGAAAAAACACTTTAATGAGATTTTAAAAAAAAATACCAAAATTCTTCAAGGTTTATTAAATAATTATATTGTTTTTTTGCATAAAATTTTTGTATACTTCTGATTAAGTATTTTTTAATAATAATATTTACATGTGATATGTATTTATTATATACATTTTAATAGGGTCAATAAAAGAGTGTTTTTTTTCATCCAAATTAAAGTTGAATACGAGGGTAGTCCCAGAAGAACCCAACCTAAAAATGTGGGAAAAAATATCTTTATTTCTCAACATAGTCCCTTTTAGCTCGATACACTTTTCTCAATGATGTTCAATAGCTTCAATATCCTGTTTATAGTGAAAACCATCAAGCTCCTCAAAATAGCTATCAACCGCAGACTCGCCTTCTTCATTGTTGGCAAATCTTTTACCACCAAGCCATTTTTTCAAGCTTGAAGAGAGAAAATAATCAGAGTGGGCTAAACCTCGTGAATAGGATGTGTGAGGAAGCAATTGGAACTTTAATTGATTGATTTTGGACATTGTGGTAATGGATGTGTGAACTGGTGCTCTGTCTTGATGAAACAACGCTTTCTTTTTCATCAAATGCGGCCATTATCTCTTGATTTAATCACTCAAATGCTGCTAAAAGTTTGCATAATACTTGCCCTTTATTGCTTTTCCTTTTTTAAAATAATAAATATAAATTATTCCACACACATCTCAAAAAACTAATGTCATGACCTTTGCAGCAAGTGGAGCTGTCTTTGCCTTCTTTGGATCCGATTCTCTCCTTCCAGTCCATTGTTTCTACTTTTCCTTCATCTCAAGTATGAAGTTATGGATCATGTTTCATCCATAGTTATGAATCAATATAAAAACTCAGCTTTATTGCTGTGAAACACCACCAAACACTCGACTGAAACATTTTCACAATGCTGTTTTTGTTCTATTGTGAGGAAACGCAGCAAACATCTTGCACACAGCTTTCTCATGTCCAAATGTTCAGTGGATATGTGATGTACAGCACTTTTGGAAATACCTACGCCTACCATGTTTGCTAGCTCATGCACTTTCAATAAAATGCCCTCCAAAAACATTTAGTCTATTTTCTTCACCATTTCTGATGTAGTCTCCTCATTTGGTCGATCACTGCAATGTCCTTCTTGGCAGCTCATACGGCCTCGTTTAAACTCTGCTACCCAATATTTTACTGTTGTCAACAAAAAAACAGATTCCTTCAGAGTAGAATTTAGCTCGACTTCGATACAGGTTGAACAGAGACCTTCCAAATGAAAATATTGTATCTCATAACAATGACCAATTTTTTTCATGTTTACAAATTTATGAGACTGTTCACTATTGATGGCTGTCAAACAAATACTAAACAAGGTAATGTCTTCAAACTTGACCTTTATACGGTTGGTACTTTTGAACATAGTGAACTTTTTTAAAGAACTACCACCATCTATACGTCAAGTCGAATACTTCTGGGACCACCCTCGTATCTGCCAATGTCTTTTAAAAGGTTGCAAGGTATTTATGCATTCATTATAACATGGTAAACATGCACAAGCCTCCAAGAATATTAAGTCTTATTGTATTGGGTAATTGAAAGCTAACCATTTTACTGTTGTCAACAAAAAAACAGATTCCTTCAGAGTAGAATTTAGCTCGACTTCGATACAGGTTGAACAGAGACCTTCCAAATGAAAATATTGTATCTCATAACAATGACCAATATTTTTCATGTTTACAAATTTATGAGACTGTTCACTATTGATGGCTGTCAAACAAATACTAAACAAAGTAGTGTCTTCAAACTTGACCTTTATACGGTTGGTACTTTTGAACATAGTGAACTTTTTTAAAGAACTACCACCATCTATATGTCAAGTCGAATACTTCTGGGACCACCCTCGTATCTGCCAATGTCTTTTAAAAGGTTGCAAGGTATTTATGCATTCATTATAACATGGTAAACATGCACAAGCCTCCAAGAATATTAAGTCTTATTGTAATGTCTTATTGTATTGGGTAATTGAAAGCTAACCAAGTATGTAGTATGTTCTGAAAAGATACAGACTTTTAAAGGTTATGTTCAATTTTAATAGAAATTGGCAATTTTTTGCAATATTGCTACATATGAGTTATGTTAAAAGATGACATTTGAAGATGAAATGATCAGATTCCATTTTCTGGATGAAAGGAAAACTCTGAAAAAATCTGTGATGCCTTTGGTTTCATCATATTATTGATAATAATAATAACCAAAGAGCTGAGTAAGTGTTTAAATTTTTACAGGAGCATTTTTCGTAACCTGCCAACACCCATTGTCACCTCCTGTTGACACATCTTAGAAAGGACCTTCTAGGTTTAGATTTTAAGTAAATATGTACCATGGCACCTTTATTGGTTTTTAAAAAGAGTTTACTTAATCATACAAAGAAGTCTCATACCTATGAGATGCAAATTTCCAACTGGGTAAAAAATGTCCAGACTGGAATTCCAACCAGGGATCTCTTGGCTGAAGCGGTCAATATGCTACCAACTGAGCTATCCTGGGCGAAGCATTGGTAGCTTCAATCAAGAGATCCCTGATTCAAATACTGGTCCGGACATTTTTCGCCCAATTGGAAATTTAAATTTCATATAATTTATTTACCAATTAGAGTAATTATGTTAAAATTAATCTAGTATAATTACGTACCCAGTGTTTTCTGGGGTTTCATTACCTGCGATTTATTTTGTTGAGCTGATTCAGATATCAGACCAGATGCTATAATCAATAAGGTTAGCTGGGTGAATTATATCAACCAGATTCATCCGGTATAACTCAGATGATAGAGCATTGACAACTTCAGCCAAGAGATCACTGGTTCAAAACCTGGTCCGGACATTTTTCAACCAGTTGGAAATTTACAACTCATATGATTTATTTACGAATGTGAATAATTGTGTTACAATTAATTTAGTACAATTACATATCCAGTGTTTTCTGGAGTTGTATTACATGCAATTTATTCTGTTGAGCTGATTCAGATATCAGACCAGATGGTATAATCAATTATAAAATTAAATAATATTAATAATAAAATTAACCCAAATAAAATTAACCCAATACACAAATGTTGAATTGATTTTTGCAGAATTTCAATGTTTGATTAATTTTTGTTGCTGTGACATGATCTTGAATTAGTGTGTCACCCTTAGGTGACATGTATTTTTTGATCAAATTTATTTATTATTATTCTTTTTTAATGAAAACAATAAAATAAAACATATGAATTTGAAAACATATATATATCTATATATATTACAGTAAAACCTCCCTAAAGTGACCATGTTCCGTTCCAATAAAAATTAGTCACTTCGAGAGGTGGTCTCTTAATGGAGGTCATGTTTAATCCAGATTTTAATCGTTGAAAAAACATAACAATTAATGTTACTAAAATTTATTTTTCCCATTAGGAAAAAATACAAAAATTTAAGTATCAAAACAAAAGTTAATTACTGAAGTGTTAAATGAATATATTGACGTTTGCTTTGATTTTACGGTTTTAACTTTTATAACTTTTATTTCCAAGTCCTTTTGAAGTTCAGTAAATAAATACAACTTTTTTTGGATGGGAATAAATAATGACGATTTCATTAATTTATCTATTTCTTTTAGTGTTTCCTAACAGAATAGGGCAGGGGAGTTTATTGACCGTCATTCTTAATTCGTCATGAGAGTTAAATTCATTGCCTAAAAATTCACAAAGGGGTTTAAACAGTTAAAAGTTACTGGAATAAAAAAAAAATCTGAACTTAGTTCAGAAGTTTAAGGAATAATGCACCCTCTGGAATTATTTTTGTAATAAAACCTTCTTCAAGCGACCAGGAAAAAACAGAAACTGTTTAATTTTCTTCAAAGAAAATGGGTCGCTCATGGAGGGAGTTCAACTGCGATGGTCTCTGAATGGAGGTAAACTTAGTATTGAACCTATGGGAATAAATTTCGTTCCATGAAAAAATGGTCGTTCAGGGAGGTGCTCGCACAGGGAGGTTTCACTGTGTGTGTGTGTATGTATGTTAGAAGGTTTAAATTTTAGAAGATTGTGTTATTTTTCTAAATATAAAGAGGAGTTTCAAAAACATATGAAGTACTTCATAAAATGTTCTAGAGTATATTATTGGATGTGAATTTATTAAACGTTTTATAGGATAAGTTGTATGGATAGGTGAGGGGTACGGGCAAGAGAATTACAATTAACATTTTATTTAAATAACTCGCTTTAGGATTTTTAAATAATAATCATAGGAAAATATAAGCATAAAAGTATTATGGTCAGTAAAATGCATACATTTCCATTAGAATATACACATACATAATGAAATTTTTAAAATAATGTACACCCAAAATATGCATTTCAACGATAATTCAGATGATAAGTTCTTAAAAATTTCGATTTCAGAAAAAATATATATTTTCTCAAATCGAAATCTGACTTTTCAGCTATTAATAAAGAATAACTTTGCATGGGAACTTCAAATAATAATTGACTAATATTTAATTTTATAAGCCTTTTACATTATTAATCTTTTATGTCACAACTTTAATTTGAAAATTAGTTTTACTTGAACTTGTGACGAATATCAATTTAAACATTTAATATATATTATTTAATACATATATATTTAATATATATATATATATATATATAATATTCATTTATTTATTGTCTAAAATTATCAGCAATATTTCTACAAGAATTGAAAATTTTCTGGCACGAAAAAATTATCTATCTACAAAGAATTAGAATTTAGCTAAGCAATGTATTAGTTTCTGTCTGTCACTACAAATTTTATTCACCCAAACACAAAGTTATTATTTCAACAATTGAATGAAACTAATGAAGACACCAATGAAAATAGCATTTTATAAATTAACATAATGGTATCGGTGTTTATGAATTTCATAAATAATTTATGATGATATAGAAATATAAACAGTAAAATGTTTTGAAAACCTTGTTTTGAAATGAATAGACTGATTGTGTACACTACAAATGTAAAACATGGGTTAAAAATTTCCCAGCAATAAAGAGAGCAACTATAGTCTGGTCTGTATGTAATAACTTAGTCAATGATCTTAAAGGAGTTCACACTGCTATGAGAAAAGAAAGTTGCTAATAGACAAAAATAGCATAGGAAACCTTATCCAATTAAAAATTAGATTCTGCTAGTTACTAGCAGAGATTGTTAAATTAATGAATAAATTCATGTAAATTTATATTATGCACTGGTTAAATTATCACAGTGGACAATAGATAAATTTGTAAAACTAACCTCACATAACAATAAAAGTCCAATATCATTTTTTTCAGTAGATAAGCAGTAATTAGCACTTTTAGAGCTTACATCGGCAAAATATAATGCTCTTCCAAACATCGATGAAGTGTTGGCATCATGAGGCGGTAATTTCATTCCATGCTGAATAATTCCTAAAAAATTAGAGAGCTGGGTACCATGCCAAAGCAGCATTTTATTTCCTTTATCTAGGAAACGTTCTTCTTCAGCTAGTTTATGCCACTTGTAGGCATCAAGAAGATCCATTTTATATTTATGTGTTGGCCCATGCAATTCTGAAAGTGACAGCTGTAAAACCTAAAGTCAATCAAAAATATATTTCAGTAACAATTCACAAAATTTATATTTTACATTTTTATATAAGAAAAAAATGAAACTGAACATAAAAAGCCATTCAACATTAATTTACCCCTTCACAATAAGAGACATGTAGTGTACACTTCTTTCAATATTTAGACAATAACTTTTAAGTATTAATTTTCAGCTAATTTAATTGCTGAAATTATATAATTAGGGTTCAGAGATATAGTAGTATTAAAGTTCAAGGATTCTGCGCACTCTATATGGTATGTACAAGTGCCATTCATCGTAAAGAAGTTAAAAGAGACAAGATAATTAATAAAGTATGAAATATTGAATATATCGGCAAAATTACAAATCTCAAACTTAAATATAATCATTAGAGCTAGACTATACTAATAAAACAGAACTGCATAATTTAAATCAAGTTAATAAGTTTTTATCTTAGGGTCATTGAGCCAAGAAAGCTTAAAATTTAACTAGAATTTTTTTAATAATATTAACTCAATATTCACTGAAAAGTTCCCTATTCATGACACCATTCTTAAATTTGATATATGAACATATAGCTAACACCAAATTCAGGGCTCATACTCTTTTTCCATGATAAAATTCAAGCATCTTACCCAAATTTCAAGCACCTTTCCAGAAATGAAAATTTTAATGCTACAAGATACCATACTACAAAAGTATCTAGAGAAAAAAAAATTATTTTTCATTTTCACATATGTTTTTAGGCAAAAGCCATAACAGTAGCAAAGGCTTAAATGTGAAATGTTATGAGAAAGGTCTTTGAAAAATAAAGAAAATCTTTTTGCATTCTACTATGAAAGTCATTTGTTGTAACACTAGACAAAGTAGACACTTGATAATTTTGCATTGTTATGATATTAATCAGGGGTGATTCTGAGTAAAAAAAAAAAAAAAAAAAAAAAAATTCTGAAATTCACAGAAAATTTTCTGAAAAGTTACAGCAGGGAGGGGGGGAGCACTCCCGGCACTAACTATGCGTATTTTGCCCTTGAACGAAATTCTCATTTTTCACGATCTTTTAACAAATTTTGCAGGGTTTTTTTTTGCAATCCCTTGACGAAATTTGCATTTTTTCGTGATCTTTTGACAAAATTTGTGTTTTTTACATGGTTTTTTTTTTTTTTTAGATTTTTTGATGAAATTTATGGTTTTTTCGTGTTTTTTGATGAAATTTGTGGGTTTTTTCACGATCTTTTGATGAAATTTGCAGTTTTTTTACAATATTTTGACAAAATATGCAGTTTTTTCCACGAACTTTTGACAAAATATGCAGTTTTTTTTTGCGATCTTTTGAAGAAATACGTGGTTATTTATGCAATCTTTTGACAAAATATACCTTTTTTTTTTTCAATCTTTTGACGAAATATGTGGTCCTTTTGACGAAATTTATGGTTTTTTGTGATTTTTTGAGAAAATTTAAGGTGTTTATCATAATTTTTTGAGAAAATTTATGGAGGCTTTCACAATATTTTGGCAAAATGTACGGTGTTTTCGCGATCTTGTGGCAAAATTTATGGTTTTCGCGATCTTTTGACAAAATTTACGGGGTTTTCACGATCTTTTGACAAAATTTATAGGGTTTTCGTGATCTTTCAACAAAATTTGTGGGTTTTTTCGTGATGCTTTGATGAAATTTATGGGAATTTTCGTGATTCTTTGACGAAATTTGTAGGGTTTTCTGTGATTCTTTGATGAAATTTTTGGTTTTTTTCCACAATTCTTGGATGAAATTTGCATTTTTCCACAATACCTTGGCGAAATTTGCGTTTTTTCAGCGATTCTTTGACGAATTTAGGGTTTTCTGCGATCCTTTGACAAAATTCGTGATTTTTCTGCAAACTAGTGACAAAATTATTTTTTTTCGCGATCTTTTGACAAAATTTGTGGGGTTTTTCGCAATCTTTCGACAAAATAAGTAGATTTTTTTGTGATTCTTTGACGAAATTTGTGGGGTTTTTTCACGATTCTTGGACGAAATTTTTTTTTTCCCACGATTCTTAGACGAAATGTTTGGTTTTTTTCACACAATTCTTGGACAAAATTTGCGGCTTTTCTGCGACTCCTTGACGAATTTCGTGTTTTTTTGCGATCCTTTGATGAAATTCGTGATTTTTCTGCAAACAAGTGACAAAATTAATTTTTTTCGACCATTTGTCGAAATTCGTGAAATTTTTTATGTCTGAATTTTTGGATTAATGACAGATTTTTAAATTTTTAGAAATCAATGCCTTAAATTTTCAGAACAGAACCACAACTAATTAATACGCAATTTAAAATTTTACAAAAACTAAATGAATTTTTTTCACGACTTGCATTAATTTGAAAACATCCACTAAATCCTTTTCAAAAAGGTATATTAAACACTCACAAAATAGAAAAATTTGCATATTTTGGCATGAATAATTTATTGCATTTTAAATAGACTTTTTTCACAATTTAAGCTCTTTGACCGCATTTTCTATTTTTATTTTAACTAAAACTTCAGCCTCTTTTTCTTTTACAGTTTATGTGGTCCACATCACCGTTTTGTCCATTGGGAGGGGATTTACATTGGAGGAATTTCCAATCTTGCGATCAGCAGTAGCAACAAATACACGTCTTTTCATTTTCTTTTGTAAAAACTTAATCCTAGAGAGGGAAAGGAGAAGGGAACAAACTGAAGTACAAATGCTTGTACTCTGACCTCCTGAAAGGAAAACGATCTCAGACTAAATACTTTCGCCTGATTAATTAACTTTTTATTTTTTTTTTAACATTTGCAACTTTTATTGTATTTTGAACATCTGAATTTAAAAAAAAATAAGCACCTATAAAAAAAAGTAAGGAAAATTAAGCACCTTCATTAAAATTTAAACAAATCAAGCACTTTCAAGGACCTTTTTTCTCTCTTAAAAATTCAAGGACTTTCAAGCACTTTTAAGCACCGTATGAACCCTGCAAATTAATGATATTTAACATGTGTAATGTTAAATAAAAAGAATAATTTTTTTCAAACAAATGAAAAGCTGTAGATATTAATCATTCATTCATAAGCAGACATGTGATTGCTAAAATAAGTTGGTCGGTTGCATTTTCATACCAGAGTTTTGAATGAAATAAAAACATTTCCACTTGCAGTTTTCATACTGTGCTAAAAAAATTCACCAAAATTTCTATTTTCATTTTATTGTTGATCTAATCATTTCAGGGATGATTGTGACACAAAGTGAAAAACCCTGAAAATTATCAACACAAAATAAAAAATCCTGAAAATTATTGATGCAAAAAAACATTTTCAATTTATATCATGACTCATACTGTAATTGCAAGACAATAAAATGAAATAAGAATAACATATTTTCTGCTATCGTTTGAAACGTACAAATGTAAAAAACATAATTTGATAAACTTACATTAATTTCATTAAAAGCTGGATGGCTTCACAAACAAAGAGTACAATTTGACTTGCTAAATATGGAAATTTATTCTATAACCAGTAATGAAATTTTATCCAAATAGTCATGAAACAAGCAGAAATTATGTGCTAAAATGGCTGAGCTTTTACTAGATTAAATGCAAATTTTATATCTATGATATAATATAAATAAAAATTTAAAACAACGTTAAAAACGACAGAATATGTAATCTTTAAGCACACTAGTTTCGGTCATCATTTTTCACACTTTTGGTTGCATTTCCTATACTATTCTCCTATTGGCTGATATTTGAATTTTTATGCTTTCCTATTGGCCAATGAACTTCTCACTTGAATCCGCATCTCTCCTATATAATTGAGCAAGTTTCTGTTATTCTTTGCACTGAAGATGGTATGTTAAATGCTACCGAAACTAATCTGCTTAAAGTTTACATATTTTGGCGTTTTTAACTTTGTTTTAAATTTATATTATACTGTGCCAAGTTGCATCTTAATAATTATTTAATAATTATATATCTATGATACCTAGATATTTGAAGACAGTTGAAGAAAAGTAAAAAACAATTTTATTTGTCACTGGCTAGTGAGTAAAATATCTTGAGGAATGAGTGATATAAGTATCAAGAGGAAAAATAAAAAAAAAATCTAAATTTTAAGAGTCTTCACTTCTTTAAAAAAGATGAAAATTTTGTTTGTTTTTTAAGACTTGCTCTTATTAAGGACAATTTCTTTTTTCCTGCATATTACACATTTAAGATGTGATTAGCATTTCTATATGCAATTTTGGATTTTTTTGTATTGAGATGAATGTTAATATATAGACACATACATTTTAAAGACTGAATCAGAAATAAATTATATAAAAATCAGGTGTTTTGGACATCTTTCAAGAGTCAAATATTATCATCACAGAAGACGTAAAATTTTTTCAAGCTATAATTTTAATAATTTTGTTATCCCTATAGGGGGGAAAAACTTCTTGACTGACTAATTTTGGAAATTTTTGCCGTCACATATTGACAAAATTCACATTTATTTATTTGTGACTAATTGACAAAATCTGCAAGAGTTTTTTCCCAACAACTTCATTTTCAAATTTCACGATTCTTTCCATAACTGACTGAGAAAATTTGAAATTTTTTATCAACAGTCAACTGCAAAACTCTCAATTAGTTTCAAATTTCAGGATTGAGAAAATTCATGTTTTTTCCTATGACTGATTGACAAAAACTGCAATTTTTTTCCCTGCCAATAGATAAAATTCATGATTATCTTCTGCACTTGATTTCTGAATATCAGTTTTTTTTATGCTCTGAGAAAGTAAAAAATGTTTCTCAACAATTTTGTAACTAATATATATCCTGAAATTCTTTAGTCTGTGATGTGATTTTTTCTCAAATTGGCAGATATGCGAAAAATATAAAATAAAATACGATAAATACTTATTAAGAATCTAAAGATAAAAAAATCCCACGAAACTTCACAAGTATATATATATTTTTATTTTTTACAGAATTACTCGAAACAGTATCTTTGAGATTAATAGGTGTGAAAAAACAAAATGTATATATATATATATATATATATATATATATATATATACATACATACATATATATACTTTTTTTTCACACACCTATTAATTTCAAAGATACTGTTTCGAGTAATTCTGTAAAAATATATATATATATATATACTTTTGAAGTTTCGTGGGATTTTTTTATCTTTAGATTCTTTCATAAGTATTTATCTTATTTTATTTTATATTTTCCACATATCTGCTAACTTGAGAAAAAATCACATCACAGACTAAAGGATTTCAGGATTCACGGAGAACTGAAATAAAAATGCAATAGGGATATTAAATTTTTTTTTCTTTAGGTGGAGGTTTATGTATTTTCTACTTTACTGCCATACTACCACAGTTTATTACATTTCCAGAGATGTTGGTATCTATGCATAATAGAACTAAAGTTGAAGAATCTGAATGACTCTGAGATGTATTTGCAAGCTTTGAAGTATTGTTATTCAAAACAGTCTACTGATAAGTAGACTGCTTTGAAGCATTGTTATTCAAAACAGTCTGCTGATAAGTAGACTACTTTGAAGTATTGTTATTCAAAACGGTCTGCTGATAAATAGACTGCTTTGAAGTATTGTTATTCAAAACAGTCAGCTGATAAGTAGACCAAGTATTAAGCAAATTGCAGGCCAATTCTCTGTTTAAAAGCTAAAGAGTAGATGTTTTAAGCTAAATATTTTACAAGTGCTTTCATTCAGAGAATTATGACAATATTTTAGTTTGGCTTGAGTCTACTGTTTCAATATTTCAAAATGTTTTGTTGCCATACATAATATTATCTATCAAATTAAATGCACTCTCAACTGGAAGTTTGTGAAAGAAAGTTAAAATTACTTTGATATTTTTTGAAAAGAGAAGATATTCCTGAGAAATTTATTTCTTAATTTCTATTACTATTGTCCAGAACTCCAATGGATTTCTTATAATACTACCAGTCGTATATTTCCTCAGTTCTAACTCTATTTCAAGTACCTTTTACTTTGAAATTACATTTGGCAAAAATTCTTCCAATGTCATTAGTGTTGAAAATGTAGTTTCAGCTCTTATGGAAGGATTAAGTGCAGATAATTCAAAAAGTTTTTTTTTTTTTTTTTTTTTTTTCCATATATGCTGCACATCTGGAATAGTTTTGTTTACAAACTTTAGATCATTTAGTAAAAGTTTCACCTTTTTTCTCTCCTCTCTCTTCTTTTCACTCATATTTTTGCGTCCAAAGTAACATTGAAATTGTAAACTTAAGCTTCTTTTTTCTTTCATTCCTTCAGATTTTTTGGTCCGTAAGCAGGGCTCACAGCGTTCCTAAATTTTTCTTTATTTCCTACCACTATTTTAAATAAAAAAATATTTGTGGTAAGTCCCGTTAACAACTACAATAGAAATATAAAATAAAGATTATCTTTCTAAAATAGTAGTAGGAAAGTGAGAAAATTTTAGGAACACTGCGAGCCCTGTGTAAGACCTAAAGTTACTCAGAAATCATAATTTTTCACTTTTTCTCTTCTTTCAAATTTTTCTGATCTGCAGGATTGAAAAAACATGTAAATTGTAAAATTTTGCACATATAGAGTATGAGACATCTAAAATAACATGATAATTGTAAAATTGTCTTCCTCTCTTTCAGGACCTGAATTAATGCAGTAATTGTAAAATTTTCACCTTTCTTCCAATCTCTGGAATACAAAATAGAGTGAAAATAAGTAAAGTTACTTTTTTCTTTCTTTTTTGGTCTTTCTTCCCTTTGTATTTTTCAGTTCTGTGCAATCTACAGTACAAAGTAGTAAACTTATTTCCAAAATTTTCAGAGTTTGTGAATCTGATAACACCAGAAGAGTTAAATTTGGCTTTTTTTTTCTTTCTTTCCCTCAGATTTTTCAGGTCTGAAGGACCTTGAAATTGTAAAATTTCTGTTTTTTTAAGAATTTCCAAAATAATGCATTTTAAAAGACAGATATGTTTTTTATACAGAGAGCAGAAATCTGCCTCCAATATATGTAAGGCAGTAGGTTTGCCATTTTTACTCCAATCTGTATCTGCATAAGGGTTGCTAGAAGCAAAATGTATAAATATTCCATGAACTTTTTGATCTACTTTACAGCACATTTTCAGCTTCAATTTTCAAGTTTTTGATTTTCGTTTTTCCCTATACATAGTGATCTCATAAAACCACAAGGATCGATAAAAAAACTGGAAATCTGGGATAAACCCAAAACACAATCACCCCTGTCATATGGAGAAAATATTAGGATATCAAGTAATTAACAATTGTTCTTTTATATACAAAAAAACATTTTGAACCGAATGCATTAATAACAGTTTTCTTTAATTAGTTTTGCTACCAATACAGAAGTAGATATACATGAATACAGACACAAAACAATAAAATAGCAACTTTTTTTAATCTTAAAGAAGCAGATTTTGTAAGAAATCTTTTATTTGTTTAAGAGAATATAGATAATTTCAACAGTTAAAATGATAATTTAAAAAGACTTATTTAAGAATGCAGGGCTAATCATTCCAAAATACTATATGCATTTCAAAACTTCAATTTTCAAAGTTCTGAAGATTTTTGCATTTTTATGAAAACCAGAGAATAGACATTAAGACATCTAGGCAAATAATAATCAATATTTTTCAACTAGCTTAGAGAATGTTTAAAAAATCAATAAAATAGATTTTTTGTACAAAGATTAAAAATACACAATAGTTATTCAAATCTTAAAATCATCCCAAATACTCAATCTCCCTAAACAAACCTTATTTTACGTAATGTACTAATTAAAAAAATTATAATTTCAGAGTATGATTTATACACCAGTTTTAGTTATTTATCAGTTGGCAGTAGAGATGTGTCATTTGTTGAGGAACGACTCCAAAGGAACGATTCCGGCAGTGAAACTGAAGGAACGATTCCATTCTGTAAAAAGGATTCGGTCCTTTTTGGAACGACTCCTCGGATTCGGTCCTTTTTGGAACGGTTCCTCGGATTCGGTCCTTTTTGGAACGGTTCCTCGGATTCGGTCCTTTTTGGAACGGTTCCTCGGATTCGGTCCTTTTTGGAACGGTTCCTCGGATTCGGTCCTTTTTGGAACGGTTCCTCGGAATCGGTCCTTTTTGGACCGATTCCTCGGAGTCGGTCCATTTCGGAATCGTTCCAAAAAGGACCGAATCCGAGGAACCGTTCCAAAAAGGACCGAATCCGAGGAACCGTTCCGAAAAGGACCAATTCCTCGGGAATCGGTTCTTTTCTTGTAGACTGGCCAGTTTTAATAAATTAAAATATGCTATTTTATTTCAAAATAACAGATTTTGATTCTATTAAAGCTGACTTTATTGCCAAGATATCCTTCTAATGTGTGTGCCACCCCCCCCCTCCTCAAAAAAAAAAAATAAAGTAAAGAAAGAAAGAAAAAAGAAATTGAAGTGCGGGGCGGAGTAGGGCGTTTAATAAACATTACTATTTCATCTTCTTGTGCTAAATTAATCTGAAAGAAATAATTAAAAAAAATATTTTATACGAATTGGATTTTTTACACCTGAGAGAAAAAGTGCCCGAGATGGGATTCGAACCCAGAAACTTTACGTACTTTACCGATTGAGTACCTGGACCCCGAGGGTAATGGAACACCATGTGTACTTTAATACACTAATACATTTTCTAATTGGTAAATGTATCATACGAAATGAATTTTTTCTAAATGAATTCTTAAGGCTGTTCTCAAATCCAAAAGGATAAATTTGTGACAAAAGTTTTAATTTATTTTTATTCGGAAATGCATGAAACGAACAGGTGTTGTTGTTCAGAAACTATGTAATCGAGCTGTTTTTTCCGTTTTTTTGCAAACGCAATAGGGCTTTCAGAAAATAGTGTCAAAGTGGGCGTTTTGAACCGAACTTCCGCACGAAAGAGGCATAATTTCTCAAAAATGGGTGAAAAACATGTTTGTCACGTGATCAAAATCGATTATAACTCAATAGGTAATTTACTGATCAAAAGATGGAAAACACAGTTCGATTCCAAATCGCTTCCATGGTCAAACATTCCAATTTTATATCTTTCCCTTAAAAAATGAATTTGTAAATGTGTCAAAACGTTTTACGCTTGTTGAGCAGATCACTTAAGAACAGCCTTAAGAAAAACAAAGAAAATGCTTGTTTAATTACTAGTGAAAAATAATTTTTTAAATCTGACTAGAAACAGTTTTGAATAATGTAAGAAATATATCACTAGGCCATAAAAATTGCATTTTAATAGGATAATAATAACTGATTTTCAATTATTTTAATAATTGTAGAGTTACGCACTTTCATGCATATTTCACTATTTCATGTTTTTTCCTCAAACATAATTTCAATTTGAGAATCCTCTTTGTCAAAATAAATATATGACCAGCTACGAGCGCTCGAGTACCACTTTATTTCCACAGTTTGGCGTCTTGTTTTTCTCTCCTGAAGAAGATGATTAAAAAAATCTCGAAACTCCCTAAGATTGTTGTTTTAATCAACTTACATTGAGGTTTATTACATAGAGTAAAATCTGTTAGAACAAGGATTTTTTGTAAAACGTTTCTTTCTTTCTTAAGATAATGAATATTTCAAAAAAGCATAATGTCTAATAATAATAATAAGATAACAGTAACAGTGGTGGGTGGGATTGAAATAATTTAACCGCTGTTCGCTCTCTTAATGGCCGTTTTGAGTATAAAAACGGGAAAGAAAAATCACGTGCTACATATAGATTATCAGACTTTCTCCAACACTGCGACATATATAAAGCTGCATATTTTATGCTTGTTTCGGTTTAATAGATTTATGTTAACCCCCCGCTTACCAGAGGGGTTCAATGGCCCCGACAGGTACATTTATAATGATATTTCTAATTTATTTTAAAAACTGAAATTTCTGTAAATATGGGTTTTTTCTGGGATGTTCTATTCTTTTGAGTAGGACATTCCAGAAAAAGTCACATATTTACAAAATTTTCATTTTTTAAAATGTGAAAAATCAATTTGAATGTATCTATTGGGTCCTGTTGCACCGGTCTGGTACGCGGAAGGTTAATATTGCATTTAAAATTTTTACAATATACGAATTTAATTATTGGTTTCCAAAGAATGCACGTTGTGATTTTGTACAGTTTTTTCAATTGTTATTTTACTTCTATTTCTTGCTAAATAATTAGAATTTAAATAACTGTGACTTTGTTTTAATTCAACGTAAAATAAAAGCAAAAAAAAAATCGTTTATCGTAATAATTTCTTATAATAATTCAGATTTCTTGATCGTTATTGATACTCGTAAATCCCGAGTTCAATGCCACGATTAATGCCTGTTACTGTGGTGATGGATAATACATATCTGAGTTTAATTTCGAGCAAATCAAGGCTCCCTTCATGCTAAACTAAATTTAATGTTTCAAGCCTAATACCAAATTTCCGTTTTTATTGAGGTAAAACTTACTGCAAATACGATACTAAATTTTATGTATTTTCCTTTCTTATTGTTATTCTTTTCACTTAGAAGATTTATTTCTTTATTTTCTTTTTTTTTCTTAAATTACATAAAGTTTTCTGAAAAGTTCGAATTTAACAAAATGTTTTATCTATTTTAAATAGTTTTGACAATAAAAAGTTTAACTCCGAATAAAAAATAGTTAAATTCTCAAAAAATTAAGGTTGGTATTATCTATAATACGTTTACAACAGATATCTTTCATTCAACGGCCGAAACATCGTCAAAAGGATAGTTCTTTATATAGTACTACACTCTGTAATAATAATGGACATACTTTTAATTTGTTTAATTTAATTAAACCAATAAACCGTTTTTCAGTTAAAATGTTAGCAAATTTCAAATTTAAAGAAATAGAACTTTGAAGTTTAGTGAATCACTATATCTTTTGGCAGAGATAATATGTACTATATATGAATAAAATCATATATATATATATACAGGGTGTTCCGTTAAAGGGGTCTAATATTAATAGGGGTAATAGAGGAGATCACAGGGAGCATAAATCAGTATATAAAGCCTGGTCGGATCTCAATAGTTTTCAAGTTACAGCAAATAGAATGAAAATTCGGAAAATTGTAAAAGAACCCTCATTGCTAAACTGTCGATAATGCTACATAAAAACGAAGCACACATTTAGAAAGAGCAGAAAAAAACCTACAAAATGACATCAATTGTATTAAAATAGCAATATTTATTGACGAGTTACAAGCCCTGAAACAGTGAAAAAAGTACGAAATCCAATATACATCAAAATAGTTAATCGTTAATTCCAAAAAGACAACTCTAGCTACAACAAGGAAAATGTAGTAAAATTTGGTCCATTCCGAAAACTTTCGAAAAAGCTTACAATGAACCATATCGGTTTAATTGTGTGAGAGAAATTAATCAGTTTCTTAGTTACAACTCTGCTTTCTTTGACACTAGCAAAGGTTAAACTCCGCCCATCACGATTGGAAACACCGCCTTTTTAATTACTCTCAACTATACATTTTCGATCATGCTTCTTCTGAGATGCAACATTTTTAATTATTCAAGAGTTGAATGAACCAAAATAACTTTACAATAATAGTCTACATTTTAAAGTGGTCTTTTATTGATATAAAGCTTAAGTTAAATTCTTTAAAATTAAACTGGTGGTGAAAATTCGGAAATAATTAAAAATATTGCGATTTGTAACTATGCAAGAAGTTTCAGTACATGTTTTACATGGACAATTATTGTATGTATATGTGCATCATAATTTATGATAGGAAATAATAATAACAAATAGCATAATAATTTTACTAATTATAAATTTAAAAAAGACACTAAATTTTAAATTAATTCATACAAACTTTGTAATTTACAATTTGAGTACACCACAGTCTATGACTTACAAAATACTGTGCCAAAAAGTGTTGAAAATAAAAGAAAAATGATAAATAAAGAATTACATTCCACGTACTTTATGACATATGTGAAGCATAGTCTTCTGGCCTGCGCTGCACAGTTCAATGTCGGAAGGCAGACGAACGGACATTATTATAATAGGTGTTCGAAGTTGCGCCCATTAACAGAATCGCACAGCCGACAGCGACGTCGTAAAGATTGGCGAACACGCCGAAAAACTCCGACGGAGTTGGGAATGTCTCCTGCAGCGACAACGATTCGCGCTAGTAAATCCTCCGGTGTATCCACAGGCGTTTCATACACCAGCGATTTAAGGTGTCCCCAAACAAAAAAGTCTAATGGATTGAGGTCTGGAGAGCGTGCAGGCCAAGCAACAGGTCCACTGCGTCCAATCCATTTCCCAGGATATGTTAAATTGAGGTGATTGCGAACACCTATGAAAAAATGTGCCGGTGTGCCATCGTGCATAAACCACATATTGTGGCGCAATGTTGCTGGCACATTTTGCAGTAACTGCGGTAAGATATCCCGTAGGAAAACCAAGTACGTACTGCCATTGAGTACATCTGGGAGTAAATATGGTCCTATGAGATAATCGCCGAGGACACCTGCCCATATGTTCACACTGAACTTTTGTTGTGCATTCGACGGGAAAACAGTGTGCGGATTTGTATATGACCATGTGTGCATATTGTGCGTGTTTACCACGCCCTCTCTCGTAAATGTTGCTTCATCAGTAAATAAAATATTTTCCAGAAATTGTGGATTATTTTCTGTTACATTAACCCTAGAACTACCGGAAATTTTACTCAAGTTTTATAAAAACATTCTACACCAGAATTTTTACTTAAAACTATTTAATTTGTTTATTTAACTTATTAGTGTCTGATTTATACATTTAGTTTATTTTGAAGAAATTTCTGGTTTGAATAAATATTTTGAATGTACATGTCGGGTCCATTGGACCCTTCTGGTAGACAGAGGGTTAAGCAACCAGCGTACGAATTCTGTCCGCTGAGCACAATCTGTTACTGATAACAGTTGTACCCGCTGCACATGAAAGGGGTGCATGTTTTCTGCACGCAGAACACGCCACACACTTTGGTGAGAAACACCGACTTCAGACGCAGCAGCTCGTGTACTCGTGGAGGGGTTATCTTTAAAAATATTCAGTACATCTTCTTCCATTGCAGGTGTTCGTACATGTCAAGGTTTCCCTGCATCAGTGCTTGCTGTATTAAACGATCCAGTCTCCCGTAATCGTCTATCGATTTTTATGAAGAGTTTCGAACTTGGGCAACGTCTCCTTGGAAATTGCTCATGGTACATTCGCTGTGCTAGACATGCATTTCCATGAGCTTGCCCGTACATCAGATGCATGTCCGCATATTCTTCGTTAGAGTATTCCGGCATAATTATTATACATCAACTTACTACAATCCCACTTACAACAGCCTCCCTTTAGCATAACGCCCACTGATGACTGCTGTTTTATTACACTTTTCTTCCTATACACATAGAAAATTTGCATAAAAAGTACTTCTTCTTCATCATCCTGAAAGTTCATGGAGGAAACGCAGCAGTCACGGAGTTTGCTTTAAGACAAGGCGAGAGCTGCACAATATGTCATTCACTTGACCAGACTGAATAATGAAAGGGTATTGATAGAGGTTGATCAGAAATGTATAATTGAAAGATATTAAAACGGGTTGTTTACAATCGTCATGGGCGGAGTTTCGCCCTTTCCGAGCGTGCAACAGTACAGAGTTGTAACTAGGGAACTGCTTGATTTCTCCCATACAATTAAACTGATATGGTTTATTGTCAGCTTCTTCGAAAGCTTTCGGAATGGACCAAATTTTATAACATTTTCCTTGATGTAGGTAGAGTTGCATTTTTGGAATTAACGATTAACTATTTTGCTAAATATTTGATTTTGTATTTTTTCACTGTTTCAGAGCTTGTAACTCGCCATTAATTCTCAATATTCTAAAACAACTTATGTCATTTCGTAGGATTTTTTCTGCTCTTTCTAAATATGTGCTTCGTTTTTATGTAGCATTATCGATAGTTTAGCAATGAGGGTTTTTTTTACAAATTTCCGATTTTTCATTCTATTTGCTGTAACTTGAAAATTATTGAGATCCGGCCAGGCATTATATACTGATTTATGCTCCGTGTGATCTCCTCTATTACCCCTATTAATATTGGACCCCTTTAACGGAACACCCTGTATATATATATATATATATATATATATTATAATATTAATGCATATAATATTATCTTATAAATATCACTAGCCATAGCCCTGCTAATGAATCTGTTTACAAATCATCTGAAGAAACTTCTACCCTTTCGTGTAACACAAGTGTTCCATGACTTCATGAGTTATGAAGCTCCAAAGATCCCAATCCAAACAAACATATTAACATTGCAATTCACTCACACCGAACTGAAGTTCTGTATCATATAAGTGAAGAGAGGGTGACGGCGGATGAGGGTGTGAAATTAGAGAAATTCCGGTAGGTTCTCGTGAAATTGGAGATTCAAAAAGAGTTGTAAGTTTATTAAAATTCTACGTAGTTAACAGCAGTTCACAAATAGCGATGTTAGGGTAAAAGACAAGACATACATCAGTCACTCAGGAAAGACAGTGTGCAAAAACGTGCTTTACTTTTTAACTCTTTCCAATAAAGCTAGTGTTTATGAATGCGGTTTGTCTGTCCGTCAGACCGTCTGTTCACGCTCTAAGGCAAGTCACACACTAAGGCGACACATAAGACATGTCGCTTGAATTCGCTAGAAAAACTGGTTTAAAACAAGTTTGCAACTACTTCGTTCTTTGTTTCGACCGGTTTTTGCACTTCATGTTGCGCTTTGTGTCGTTGTGTGGTCTCAGTGTGTAATATACCTAACTCCCGTAAATATACTCGGATTCCCATGCAATTGATATATGTTACTGATGTTTACCATGGGATGTTTGATATTCAATATGAAGAGTGTAGCATTAATAGTTTATTTGCAGGGGCACTCAAAATTATTTCGTTACATTTTGGTCAACGGGAAAAAATCGTTTGCAGCGCATTTTAATGACATTAAGCTATTTCAAATGCATTAAAATTGATATATATCACTGAATTGCACTACAAGATGATTGCTATAGAATAGGGTGTTTCACTTCTGAACCAGATCCTGAAGGCGGTGATAATAATGTTGATGAATTATGCGAAATATCCTGTGTGCGTAAGTTAGGGAGCTGAGGAGAAAGACGATAAAGGGCATAAAGTTATTGAAAGTACGGACACTGGAACAAAAATGTAATCTGCTTTAACTAGTTACATATCCAAACCAGTAGGGCCATCCAAATGAAAAATGAGATTCAAAATGAAAAATGAAATTAAGATTACCTAGAGGTAGATTTTGAAGAGGAATCTATGAGACTAAAAATTCCTAGACACTGGTGACAAATATCAGAGCAATAATAAAATTTCCTATACAGGATGTCCACTCTCAACGATGTCCAATAGCTAATTCCTAAACCGTTAGTCATAGCCATATAGTTCCAATTACAAAAATGTTTTAAATGGGGGTAAAGAAGTATTTAAAAAGTGATTTGGGTCAATAGAATCATTTCTTGAAAAATTATGAAATTTAATTTTTTATACGATCTCCCGGTCCTTCAAGTTATAGTTAGTAAAACTTTCCTATTACACTTACAAGTAAGACAAATAAAAGTCCTATTATTCTACAACTAAAACTGACCGAAGTAATGGCTGTTTCAACTTGGAGCATATTTTTTGCTGCGAAATAGGGGTCATTTACAAATTTACTAGAAATATAAATAATCTTCAGATATATAAAAAATATAGTTGATAGTAAAATTAACATTGCATTATAAATTTGAAATCTATAATCATTCTGAAATATTAATGCAAAATATACAGCTTGTACTAAACATATAACAGGAAAAAAATAATAGAATTTTCGTTAAATAAAATGTTGAAAAGCAACAGCCTCGATTCTTTACACACTGAATCCAAAAATGGCCTTCATTTTTTATCACAAAGTACAGATTTTTTGCAAATCGTAAATTTGAAAGCTAAAAAGTGAAAAATTTTCGGAAATCTGATTCTGATAGTATAAAATAGATGTGATTGTTATTTCTTTAACTTTTGATAATTGATTTTTATGTATTTTTTACTATTGAATCCGAAAATGACTTTCATTAGTTTTTGGTGTAAATCGCCCTGCAGGTGGCGCTGCTATGTAGCATTTTGCAGGATTTCTGCAAAAGCTCTATCTCAAGAACTAATGCACGGATTTTTATAAAACTTCAGATTCCGTTAATCCTTGATATGAATTAGTGCTGGTAAAGTTTTGGTGCAAATCGCCCAACAGATGGCGCTGCTATGCTGCATTTTGCAGCATTTACACGATTTTCGTAATAGCTCAATCTCAAGAAATAATGCACGGATTTTCATCAAACTTCAGATTTAGTGCTTGACATGAATTGACGTTTTGTCCCTTGTGGCGTAAATCGCTCAACAGGTGGCGCTGCTATGCTGCGTTTTTTGAGATTTCCGCAATAGCTCTATCTGAAGAACTAATGCTTGGGTTTTCAACAAGCTTCAGATTTAGGTATACTGGATATGAATTAGTGCTGTTTATGTTTTGGTGTAAATCGCTCAATAGGTGGCGCTGGTATGCAGCATTTTTCACGATTTCCACAATAGCTCAATTTCCAGAACTAATGCACGGATTTTCATCAAACTTCAGATTCTGTTAGTCCTTGACATGAATTGATGTTTTGTACCTTTTCGTGTAAATCGCTCAACATGTGGCGCTGCTGTGCTGCATTTTTGTGATTTCCACAATAGCTCTAGCTCCAGAACTAATGCACCGATTTTCATCAAACTTCAGATTCCGGTATACCTTAATATGAATTAGTGCTGTTTGTGTTTTGGTGCAAATCGCTCAACAGGTGACGCTGCTATGCTGCATTTTTCAGAATTTCCCCTACAGCTCTATCTCAATAAGTAATGCACGAATTTTCATCAAACTTCAAATTCAGGTATACTTTGATACGAATTGGTTCTAAATTGATGTAATTTCTTTTACTATTTAAATGATTTAATTGACGTGATTTATTTAGAAGAAAGTTTTGTGATGGCCACAACATACTAGTTTAATTAAAATAATTGAACCATTTTTGAACTTGTTCGTTTACGGACACGTGTATGCTTAGCTGATGACGAGCTGTTATGTTTTTAGCTCGAAATGCGTCCTGTGTTTGTTTTAATTTTATGGTGATTTTTTACAAAGTTTTATTATTTTAATTGCTTCATATCGCCAGTTTTCGGTGCTGTTTCGCTATACTAGTTTAACTTTGAAATTTGCCATTTACAAAAAAAGTCTAACATGATGGTTAAATATGAAGGTAATTTTTACATTCAGTGCTAAAAAGCACGTACAAATCAGTCGTAAAAGTTAAAAAATACAACCATCAACTCTATTTTATAGTATTAGCTATTTTTTCAATTTTGAAATTTACTATTTTGAAATTTACTAGTTGCGAAAAATTCTGACATGATGGTTAAAAATGAAGATAATTTTTGGATTCAGTGCTAAAAAATACATAAAAATCATAATTTTAAAAATACATAATTTTAAAAATAAAAAAACACAACCATCGCAGTCTTGTGTTATCTAATCTAAAACTTTTTAGAAAACTTGTTGGCAGTAATCTATCCGAAATTTTTTGTGTTACCCTGTAAAATAAGTACATAATGGTAAGCACTGAAAATCATAATAATATTACATTGTCATCTGATTTACGTCAATATGTAAAATTTAACCTCGATTGCATATTTTAAAGTGAGTTGAATTTCGAGTACAAATTTTGAACTGGAAAGACATACATACGATCGTTTCAAGTTAACCCGTTACCCGCTGGTGTTGCGTTCACGCAACGGTCAAAATAATTGCTCATGCTTACATTAATTACTTTGTCACCACTATTTTACAATTAAAAAAAATGCCTTATTTATTGGCAGAAATTTTGATATTTTAATAAAGCGGAAATTACCTTTCTGAATTTGTGGAGACAAGCGAATTTCAACAAGAAATTTGAAAATTCCTACTTATAGTTTTGGCGGTTAATAGGTTAAATAAAAGCTTATAAAAATAGCATAGATTTTGTTAAAAAAATCATGAAAAGAAACAGCTTCAAATCCTTACAAAAATCTGTCGTAATACGATTTGTTTCAAAGCGCAGCTACACATGAAATAAATCCTTCAAATACTTTAAGCACTTTGTTTACGACCCCTAGAAGCATGGCTAAACTCATGTGTATTCGGATGCAGAAAAGTGGCATAAGTCTTGCATTTCAAAGTTTCATATAACTTCATGAATTTTAGTGTTAGATGAATGGGACTTTTTTTGTCTTTCTTTTAAGAGAACAGGAAATTTTTACTAAATATCTCTTATAGGGCGGAGGACCGTATAAAAAATTAAATTTCGTAACTTTTTTAGAAATATTTTTATTGATCCAAACGACTTTCAGAATAATTTTTTACCTTATTTAAAACATTTTTGTAATTGGAACTATAGGTCTATGACTAACGGTTTAGGACTTAGCCACTGAACATCGTTGAGAGTAAAGACACACTATATAAAATAATAATATAAATGGACGGTCATTTGACGACATATTTTCAAGAGAAACCAATGATTACACTGAAAATCGAATAGACCTTGCACCGCCCTTAAATTTCCAAGAGGAATTATGCTTTATACCATAAATCATAAAGTTAGAAATAATTGCAAATTAATTGCACACGCTGATCAATGAAATGAACTCTTAAAAACAAAATCATCTGTCCAAAACATTACAAAATTAAAGCGACTGGATGCCTAAGAAAATGGATGGGTACATAAGAAAATAAATTAGTAAAAAATATTATGGATTGCATGTGGTTCTCTTTATCTCGGAAGTGTTTTTTCACCTTGGAATCCTTTATTTTTCAAAATCGTTCTTTTTTTCTCGGAATCGTTCCTTTTTTCTCGGAATCGTTCCTTTTTCTCAGATTCGTTCCTTTTTTCGGAACGATTCCGAAAGGAACGACTCCAATGAACTCGTTCCTTTTGGTGAACGATTCCGGCTGGAACGATTCCTTAAAAGGAACGATGTTGCCCATCTCTAGTTGGCAGTAATTACAAAAATTACTGTCTTATAAAGAAATGTTGATACTTAAAGTTTGATTTGCTATAACAAATTTAACACCATACTGACATATTTTAAACTAAATTATAGTCAAATCAAGAACTACATAAACACGCTGTAATTATTTGTGTTACTCATTTATCTAAAAAACATTGAGGGAGCTTTTAATCGATTTCTAACTCATACAGCAACCTGAGAAAAATATATCTGTGGGTAATGGAGAAATGGATGATGTATCATAAACACATCCTAAAAAGTAGATGTGTGTGACTAATATTAACCCTTTTGGTAAGACTTGGTACAAATATATGCCAGTAGATTATGTTTTATTCTTTTTGTATTACTTTTTGATATCTAATCGCTGCAATACACTTATGGACGATTCCATGCGGAGAGTCACACACGTAACGCAGGCTTTAATTTGCATTTATTCAATTATTTATTATATTTTAATGTTAATTCTGATTTTAGGTGGTATGGTAAATAAGTTATTGACATATTTTTTAGTTTAAATGTGTGTAAGTAAAACTCACAGAAATATATCATTTAATTTTATACTCAAAATGTGCTTTTTTTCTTAAGTAGAAAAAAAGCACATTTTGAGTAATGAAATTAAATGATATATTTCTGTAAGTTTTACTTACACACATTTAAACTAAAAAATATCTTAATAACTTATTTACCATACCACCTAAAATCAGAATTAACATTAAAATATAATAAATAATTGAATAAATGCAAATTAGAGCCTGCGTTACGTGTGTGACTCTCCGCATGGAATCGCCCTTATATTGATACTTTCGAGAGAAATCAACCACAAAGAAAACTTTTCGTAAAATGTGGTATGATTGAATATAGAAATAGTCACCAGTAGTGGAACACACTGAAAGGGTTAAATTATGTATATGTATTCCCCCTCAAATACTTATGAAACAAAATACATACCTTTAATCTGAGTAGGAAAAAAAAAACTCTGAATTTTAGTTAAATGTTACATAATATAAAATTATACTTAAAATAAAACATGGTAGAACTCTGTGTCAATTTGGAAACTTTGCTTAAAGAGTCATTAAAATTACACCTAGAGCCAAATAGTTCCCAGAAATGACAAAGAGTACATTACGTGGGGTTAAGGTGAGAAGGAATATCAATTGGCTTGTACCAATTTAAGAGACGATGAATAAGAGGTAGAGCAGCTTTTCATTCTCTATGTAGGAGTAGCAGAGACAATATTATAAGATCAATTTTTTTTCCATAATTGAATTTTGAAATGTCAGCTATCAAACAGTGATTGAATATTAATTATGCAAAGCATCTTCTGACACCATTCTGATATTAGCTGGAAGCCTGTGACAAAAAAGGCCATAAGAAAAATGCAAGTGTATGAACAACAAGAATTTTTGCAAAGAGCTCAAAAATATTTAAGTGGCAACAGTAGCCCTACATGAAACTCAGCATTAAGTAAATTTGAAAAGTTCCATGTAAATAGATATTTAATAATCGATGAAATTGAATCAGAGTTCCAAGGAGGTAATTCAAAATGGGATGAGACAGCTGATGGCACTTTCAGCTACTGGGTTCCAGGAATATTTTCAATAACGGTGCAAGTAAGAATGCTAAATCAAGTTAGTGAATGTAGGATTAGAGTACCTCAAACCAGTATAGATTACAATTGTTTAACTTCAATTAATAAGTTTTAAAAAACAACAATTCTGGGAACTTTTCGGCTCTAGTTGTATAACATTAAATAAGGTGGCAGAAACTTACATTAATGAAAATATAATTTCCTTAATATGGATATGAAATACAGGATGTGTCTGATTAGGGTAATAGGAAATTAATTTTAGATATCAAAATGTCTTACAGCAAATTCTGGGCTTCTGTGATCAAGATACGTTATATTCCACTGGAACTTTTCAAAGTACACTTTAATAGGATTTTCGACAGAATGGACTTCATGCTCTTTAAGATACGCATAGGCCAAAATCTACAAAATAAATAAAACTTGATGAAGCAAGGGGTAAATGCATAGATGGAAATATACACATCAGGGTTTGTAAATTCTATTTTCTTTTATCTGGACAATTTTATGCCCACATTTTCGTATATTATATCATTCTGTGGTATGATCACACAATGGAAAATAATTTAACAATCATAAAAAATATCCAGTATTTCAGTTTAAAAATATGTCACATACACTCATTTGGAGCACTTGCAGATTAATTGAATTTAGAAAACAAAATAAAATGTATAAAATGAGGGTTCTGTCCAGATTTCTCTTAGAGGGTCTAGCTTCTGCAAATTATGAAAAGTTTTATACTTATGAAAAACCTAAGTCAGTGTTTGGGAAATTTGAAATTAATGTTATATGCAAATTCCTATTTTTAACAAGATCCTTTCTACATACAAAAAAGCTAGATAATAGGTTATTTGGCAACTTCAGTTGTTTGGTGAGGACCAGACTATTTTGAAATGATTAAATTTACAAATAGTTCAGTTTAGACATGGAAAAGTTTTCTGAAAATATATTTAAGACAAAGAATTTTGTGAAGGGTCCTGTTTTTAAAAAAAAAAAAAAACTTTGTAAAGGGTCCTGTTTTAACCCTTAAATGCTGTGTGTTGTATTTCGGCAACAAACCCAATTTAGTCTTCTAAAATATTTTAGAATAACATTGATGGTTTAATTAGTAATGTTGCCAATAAAATACACACTGAAATTATTATTAAACCAATTTTCAACATGTAGGTGGCAGCAATAGTGGTGTTTAAGAATAAAAATTAATTTATTTTTTCAATTGTTGCTACATGTGCTTTTTGTTTTGATTGGAAGCTTGTGAAATACCCTATTTTATTCTGCAGTGAGCAAGTAAACATTTCTTATCTTAGTTCTTAAAATTAATGTGTGTTTAACATTATACAATTTTATGAAGTAAATTTTTTTCTTTCAATTAAAGCCCAGTGTTGAGGATTGGCAACAACCTGTTTTTTAGCCATAAACCATACCTAAAACTAAATATGATTTTTTAAAGTATTTTTCCCATAATTTATTAAAACATTTTTAAACTGTTTTTTTTTTTTTTAAATCGGGCATTTAAGTGTTTGCCTTTAAAGGTCCTTTAAAGGGCTCAAATTTTTCCTAAACAGATCCCTGAAAATAATCCTATGAAAATGTGACTTCACAAAATTCCTACACTAACATAGAAAATTTGGAAATATTTAATTGATTTTATTGGTATTATGCCATGCACTTTGTAGTTAATAATTTTAGAAATCTGTATAAATATTGAGAACTTTACACAGTTTAGAATAATGTTTACAAACTTTAAAAGGTGGTAGAATACAATACAATAATCAATTTTTGTATAAGAAACCAAGGTCATAAACTACTCTCATACAATCAAAATTTGAGAGTGCCTTATTTCAACTTGAAACCAGATTTTTGGTCACAATCTTAAAAATAAGGAAGATACCTTAATGATATTTGCAACAGAAGTAACTTACTGTGTTCAAAATAAGATGAAATCCTGAAAAATGGTATCAGAACACAGTAATTTGGTTGGTGAATCATATATAATGCCAACTGTATTAAAAAAGGGGAGATTGCCTAATTTACCACCAATTGGATACAGAAAGTTGTCACTTCCACCACTCTAAATGAGAAAATATCCCGAGATATGATTAAAAAGGCTGCCATCTGTATTCAGTCAGTGTTAAACTAGACAATCTACTTGTCAGGGTATACTTCATATTACATGCGGCACACTGACCAAATTTACAGTGCTATCTTATTTAAAAAGTCATGCAACTGACAAAATGTCAAAGAATTTTATTTAAAAAAATATATGTATGAACAAACAACATTTTCTGTGTATTTAAAATAAAATTAATAAAAAATTCCTATAATTGTGTTAACTATAACTAAAAGTATCAAGTTTTCAGAAGTTAGTTTGTATTTAAATTAACTATACATTAAATTATGCACATTACTATTATATTCCATGTGATAACTCCTTTTAGAAGAGGAGAGATATGAATTAAAAGAAGGGGAACTTTAAGCACCACATAACAATTAGAGCAAAAGTGTCACACTATTAAGGCTAACACAGACTAGAAAATCAATCAAAATTGAAGAATGTAGGAATTTTTCTTGATTAGATTTCAAAAGTTTTAGAAGACAGGTTTTAAATAAAGTAAATGAGCAAAATGACTTGCTAAAGGATATCATATGCTCGAAAAATATTGAAAAATTTATGTATTTAAGGAGACAGTTTAACTTTTCAACAATTTTGTTTATTTTTTAAAATATGGTTCAAATGGTGAACTCACTGCATTTCAAAGTTCAAGTAAAAGTACAATTTGAAAGGGGAAAAAAATAACTGCATATTTAATTAAAATTTTTTTAAAGTTTAACAAAATGTGATTTTTTTTAAATCCCTACTATTTTTTTAAATATTGATATTTTTGCACTTTTTTTTTTTTTTTTAAGATTTTCAAATGTACATTACACAAGACTGTGCGTGGATTTTTAGATACATCTAATATTACATTTAATATAATTTTTTTACTGATATATACAGTGCAAAACGATGAAATCTATCACATCTTCATATACAGTACAAAGTCTAAAGTTCAAACTTTCCATTTTTGTTCAAAAAACCTAAAGATGAACATGAGTATGGAAATTTGGCTTGGAAGCTGGAAGTATATTACAGCATGGCATATGCAATAAAAAGTATAGGTCTTGTATGTCCCAACTGGAGAAACATTTGTAAGTCTTGGTTTGAAAACCAGATTTTAATTCCACATATTTTCTACCTTTAAAAAAGTAAAAATATGTTGTCATCTTAAAAAAAGTCTATTTTTAATGCTTTTTTTAATAGATTTTTGTAGTCTTATAGGATGCAAACATACAAATTTGACATCAAATACCACCCAAAATATACTGTTCTAATAGAATTCTCCCAGCATTGTTTTTTTCGTTCTACGAAGAGAGGTTTGTTGATTTTCACAATTTTACTTGGCCCTCATTTTTTCATTGGTTACAGTTTCATTTTCGTAATTGTTTATATTATTTGGCACAAAATTTCACTTTTTATGAATGAGTTATGTCAAGGCCCCTATAAATAAGAAATACCGTATTGTCTCCTATAAAATATAATAAAGAGCCCAGTGGTAGAAAGTTTTGTAGCTGTTTGTAACAAGCTTTTAAAATTTCATATCTTTCTGCAAATTTTGCATATAATTTTAATGAATAAAAAATACATTAAAATATAGGAATTTTTTTATCGTTTTATTTAAAACAAGATAAGCATGATGCATTCTCATTAATTTTGCTTATAACTTTTCATCATCTAACTTCTTGTAGGATTTCTAAAATGGGAAGGATAAGCAGAACCATACATAGACAATAAAGATGCTTTGAAAAACCTTCATAAGCTTCAGAGCTGATTTGTTCTTTCTTGGAGTTGGGAATGTTCTGCTTTTTTAAATGTTTTCCAAATTTTTAGAACAGAGTAATTTTCAATTAACATTTTAACCAGGGTGGCGTCTTTCAAAACGTGTGCTCAAGTTTTTTTCACCATTTCACAATTACACACTGCATGCAACCTTCAGACATGCTACAGGCTCAGCAAAAAAAAAAAAATAAATAAAGGCTGGACTTTGACAGCCTCATACGCGAAAAGCGCTGAGTTTTTTTTTCACAACACTTTGTTTTTTTTTTTTTTTTTTTTTTTTTTTTTTTTTTTGTAACCATTTGACGAAATTCGTGGGTTTTTCCGCTGACTTCTGATGAAATTTGTGTTTTTTTCCATGATCATTTGATGAATTTTACATCTTTTTCGCGATCCCTTAACAAAATTTGCATTTTTTTCTGCGGCCTTTTGAAGAAATGTGCGTTCCCCCCTCCCCCCAAATTTTTTGACAAAATTTGCATTTTTTTGAGATTCTTTGACAAAATTTGTGTTTTAACCTCAATCCTATGATGAAATTCGCACTTTTTGGCAATCCTTTGATGAAATTTGCATTTTTTTCACGATGCTTTGATGAAATTTGCATTTTGTTCAAGATCCTTTGACGAAATTTGCATTTGTTTCATGATCCTTTGTTGAAATCCATGTTTTTTCCACGATCCTTTGACGAAATTCATGCTTTTTCCATGACCCTTTGACGAAATTCGCACTTTTTCAGCAATCCTTTGACAAAATTCGTGTTTTTTTCGTGATTCTTTGACGAAAAACAAGTTTTTTTGCGATCCTTTGATGAAAATCGCATTTTGTTTGTGATCCTTTGATGAAAATCTCATTTTTTACGCGATCCTGTGTCAAAATTCACATTTTTTCCGCGTGGAAAAAAAAGTCTGAAAGTTGCAGACAATTTTTTTAATTGATTTCAATAATTCAAACAAAAATTGTCTGCAAGAAATTTTCTTCGTCCACAACTATGTCACCATGTTTCTGCCACTGGGATAAAGAGTTGGTTAATTATATACATTTTTCATTATCAGGAATGAAATATTTTTCTTAATTAATGTATTTATCTTTCATTTTCTGCTATGTGAACAATGTCACGAGTAACTTCTAGTTTTTAATATATGAACATCATACTTTGCATTTAAGTAGTGAAATTTATTTCCCTTTTTTATTGGAAATAAATCAATAATTTTATTGAAAAGAAAAGCAATATTTATGATGACCCAAAATTCGGAAAAATCCAAAGTTCGGACTTGGTAAAGTCCCGAGGATTCCGAACTTTAGACTTTGTACTATACTTTTATTTTTTTTAAATATCAAAAAACTTGAAGGATAATTCCATGTGCAGATTTATCACATATATAATAAAGAACATGCACAAAAAAGTTTAAATCTCTATCTCAAATACAAAAAAGGTCTTAGCATTTTTAAAACATGAAAGTGGAGAAAATATGAACATGGAGAAAAAGCCATTTAAAGTTTTAATTTGTATGGGTAATTGCGCAGGGTGTATAACCAAAATTTACAATATCTTATGATATAATTGCAGTATGGGTAAAAATAAGGAGTCAAAATGTTGACAATTAAACAGCTTTCATTTAATATTTTTTTGAAAATCGACTTTTTGACCAATTTTGAGGTAAACTGTCCCTTAAGTACAATTCTAAGAGATGCATGCAGCAATGAATTTAAAAATAAAACTTATGGTTATTCAACCAAGGGTATTTTTAATATAAAAAAATGACATTGAGCATCAATAATCAAATGCCATAGAATCACCTGTACCTCAACCATCCATAACATAAAGAGCATCCATTTTCATTTATGTCAGTAGCTAGTAATTTCTCTACATTATCTGATCATTTATTAACTGCTAGCATGATTCTCGTTACCTCTAGATTTTACAAATAATTTCAGAAATTACACAAACAACATTTGAAAGTTCCAGACAAAAACTAATTTCAAAATACAAGGGAGCCACACAGAAAGTAGCATAAAAGAAGAAATTATGCATGAAAGAAAAATTTATGACATTTTTCACAATATCTAATAATGTTGTATTGAATATAAAATAAATACATCAACAAATTTCTTATGTCAAAATGTTTTATGGTATTTTCTGTAATATACAATATGTATAGCATTTTTATAGTTCAGTTGCAGAAAATGTTTACCTGTGTACTACATAAACATTATTTCACTCAAATGTAGTTTGGTTTTCATGTATTGTAATCAGAAGCAAATAACATGAATATTAAATAGTTAACTATCATTTACATACGTACAGAAAAGCATAACTTTGTTCAAACTTACAATTTTTTTTTTACAACAAACTATGAAAATTGAAATTTTTTTCATCCACTTCTTGACGAAAATTGCAATTCTTTCACATTCCTTTCACAAAATTTCTAATTTTATTTCGAAAATGTTCGATGAAATTCCCAATTTTATCCTGCAATCATTTGATGAAATTTGCTATTTTATTATGCAAACTCTTGGCGAAATTGGTGATTTTCTTCAACGACCAATTGACGAAATTTGTAATTTTATTCCGAGATCGTTTGACGAAATTCACGATTTTATTCTGTGACCGTTTGACAAAATTCGTGATTTTGTTTTGCAATCGTTTGATGAAATTCACAATTTCATTCTGCAATCGTTTGATGAAATTCGTGATTTTATTATGTGATCGTTTGAAGAAATTCAATTTCTGCAATTGGTTGACAAAATTTGTAATTTTATTCTGAGATTGTTTGATAAACATCATGATTTTATTCTGCAATCATTTGACATTTGCAATTTTATTTTGCAATAATTTGACATTCATGATTTTATCCTGCGATTGTTTGACAAAATTCACAATTTTGTTCCTCGATCATTTGACAAAACTCGTGATTTTATTCTGCAATCATTTGATAAAATTTACAATTTTATTCCTTGATCGTTTGACAAAACTCCTGATTTTATTCATCAATCATTCAACTAAATTCTCTATTGTATTCTGAGATTGTTTGATGAAATTTGCAATTAATTTCTGCAACTGTTTGATGAAATTCGTGATTAATTTCTAGAATTGTTTGATGAAATTCATGATTAATTTCCGGAATTGTTTGACGAAAATCACAATTTTATTTCAAAAGCAATTGACAAAATTCACAATTTTTTTTTCTCTGGAATTTTTTTCTCTATTTTTTTTTTGTTAGTGATTGATGAAATTTAAGTTTTTTTCCCATGAACAATTGATAAAATACATGTCCCCTTGACGAAATTCGCAAGTTTTTCCGTGACTGGTTGACGAAAGTTGCAATTTTTTGCTTGAGTGATTGACTCATATTTGCAACTTTATTCATTGATCATTTGATGAAAATCATTTGTTATTTCATTCAGCAAACATGAAAGATTTTTTTTTTTTATGATTTCACAGAAATCATTGATCCATTAAAAAACAGGAAAAGCGGAAAAGTGGTATCTCTGAAAATAAAGCAATTATATGCACAGTAAGATAATTATATAAAATCATACTTGCCAACTAAATTTCGGTAAAACTCAGAAGATTTTGGTGAAATATCAGAAGAAATCAGAAGATTTTTAAAATTTTATAACACTTTCAGTAAGGATTAAAAAACAGCTGAATCCTTATAAATAAACAAATTTCAAAGAGAAACTCGAATAAAATATTCACTAATTTGCAATTACACAATATATATTATGACAAAAAAAGAATAACTTGAATATATTAAAAATTACTTTTTTTTTAAAAATATTTATAAATATTCTACCTTTCACAATAAAAGACACTTAAAACTTCTGACTCCTAATTTTTTTTTTTTTTTTTTTTTTTGGGGGGGGGGGTGATTTCTGAGTTAAAAAAAAAAAAAATCTGAAATTCACAGCAAATTTTCTGAAAAGTTACAGCAGGAAGGGGGGGAATCCACTTCCGACACTAGCTATGTGTTTCTTCGGCGGCCCTTTGACGAAATTCGTGTCTTTTTTCGCACTTTTCTGACGAAATTTGTCGTTTTTTCGCGATCTTTTGACGAAATTTGCCGTTTTTTCGTGATCTTTTGACGAAATTTGCCGTTTTTTCGCGATTTTTTGACAAAAGTAGCGATTCTTTTGCAAACGATTGACAAAATTAATTTTTTTCGGCGAAGATGTCGAAATTCGCGATATTTTTTTTATGTCCGAATTTTCAAATTGGTGGCCGATTTTTTTTTTAATTTTCGGAAATGAATGCCTTAAATTTTCGGAAAATTCGGACCAAAATCACCCCTACGCATTGTTTACGCAATCTTTTGACAAAATTCGCGTCTTTCCCGCGATCGTTAGGCGAAATTTGGGTTTCGTCTGCGATCCATCGGTGAAATTTGGGTTTTTTCCGCGATCTTTTCACGAAACGCGCGTTTTTTCCGCGATCCTTTAACGGAATTTGTGTTTTTACGCGACCTTTTCACGGAAATAGCGTTTTTATGTGATCCTTTGACGCTTTTTTTAACCCGATCTTCTGACGAAATTCGCGTTTTTTTCGCGATCTTTTCAAGGAATTCGCGTTTTTACGCGCTCTTTTGGGGGTAATTCTCGTTTTTTACGCGATCTTCCAACAAAATTTGCGTCTTTCCCGAAAACCTTCGGCGAAATTTCAGGTTTTCCTGCGATCCTTTGACGAAACTCGCGTAAAAAGCGTAAGAAAAGGCCGAAAATCAGAAGAAAATGACGAAAAGCGGAAGAAAACGCATTACGCGCATAAAATTGGAAAACATGCCGATTTTTCGGAAGAATTCTGAAAAAATTGGAAGAGTTGGCAGCTATGTAAAATAGATGAGCTAAAACAGTATGTGTTAGTTAAAATCATGATACATAAATAAAACCAATGCAAGAAATACAGTTTAAAGTTTCAAATGACCTTTTTATTCCTATATATAACCTAATAAAAAATTATATTTAAATAATTTATATCAAACTTACTTACCAGCCACTATATACTTGATAGAGAAATTTAAAAGAAAACTTAGTTTAAAGTCCTTTAAGTAAAGACATTAAAATCTTGCTTTCTATCTTTTTAAAAAGATTACCCACAGTAACAGAGACAGGATTTTCATTTCTAATTTTATATTGTCTATGCACAATAGGTCAATTCATGATGAAAATTATAATCATGAGCTATTTACCAAGAATATAGTATTATTAAGCACACATTAATACATTTTAATATATACTCAGTGATGCTACTACATTTTTGTAATCCTGGATGACTGGATCACAGACACTTCTGAAACTTTTATCCTTTCATTATAAAACTGTGTTCTGTTTTAAAAATAAGACAATTAACAACATATTAATACAAAATATATCTTCCTTAAGTCAAAAATTTTCATCCTTTCAGTTAGAAAATTATAAACCATCACACTAAAGTAGGCATTAAATTTTTATGCAATCTTCCTCTAATTTTTATGTACTGCAAATTCTTATTTTTTTTTCTCTGAATAGAAATTTCTAGTCAATTATTCTCACAAACCTAATTATAATTTAAGCTAATTATTAGCAATTCCAATACCCTTGACTGTGCTGACATATGTTTATGTCTCCATAAGTCACTTTCAAAAACAGAGAACTAATTTTTTTTTTTTCTACAACAAAAAAACTCACATTCAATGCATATTTTAAACTATTTTGAGCATTCTCTAAACTTTGAATGAAACAATCAATCTGGGGTAACTTTATAGAAATCCATAATGCAAAAGTTCAACATTATAAGGCTAGTTCACAAGGAAAATAATAAAATATACATGTTTCTGAGTGGAATTACAAGATAATATTGTAACAATTTTCTTAAAAAACCTACAAAAAATTATATAGTAATTTATATACTAAAATCTAAATTAGTTAGAAAATTACAATTAAGAAAACCAAATTAAAATTGCCAAAAACAAATTTAACATACCTGAACCATTAGTACTTCATCTTCAATGGCTTCTGCACACAATATTGTTTTTGGTGCATCGTAACTAAAGAAAGACATAAAATTCAAGGAAAATAATTTATAAAATTATTTGATAATTCTTTTACATGATGAAAATTTCATTCAATTTAAGTACTTTAACAAGCATAATTATGAGCAGCAAAGATTTTTTTTTAAACAAAGAAGAAAATTTCCTTACTACTGCTTTAATCAGCAAAAGTTTAATTATGATGCACAATTTAAAAGCACTCACAAACATATCACTTTAAATTAAAAAAATAAAATATTACCTGACAACTAGATGATAAATGTCTACATTGCTTCAGTGAACAGGTGAAAATTACAGTGAGTAATGATAATGGATCATAAAATAACTAAGCTAAGTTAGCGTTTTTATAATTAATTCTGTATTTCAATTAAGATTGCATGGCATATTGATATGTGCAGAAAACATTTTCATGTCCTTAGAAAACAACCAGGAATTCAGGAGCTATTGAATATTTTAATAAACATTTTACTTTTTCCCACAAAGTCTGACTTTTTTCTCATATTACGAGCAAAAGAAATTAAAATTTGCCAATTTCAGAAGTGAAAAAATATAAAAAGAAAAAAAAAGCACCCCCACCCCCCCCTTCCACACATACATGGACACATATCTGAAAATTCCCTGCTATTTTTTGTGAGGGAAAAAAGTCCAGCAAAATTTTGGGAGGGAGTTTAGATAATTATTTCCTTATTGTTACTGAAAACGTAAAGTAAAAAATAGGGCAGAATTTTATTTTTAAATATAGTTTTACAGATTTTTAACTTTGTGTGCTGGGTTTGGTGGAGAGGACAGGGGAAATAAGTAGAAATTTCAAAGGGGAGGCATTAAATTAGGTGATTATTTATTTACTGGTATCACTGAGCAATAAATAAAGCAAATTTTATTTTTTAATTAAGGATTTTTAAAGATTTTAAATTTTGTGTATTGCACTTCTAGGATGGACAAAAAGGGAACAGGAAATTCCAGGATGTGTATTTAAACAACTGATGATTTATTCATTGCTAGTAAGTAATATAGCAGAAAATATAAAATAAACAAGGTTTTAAAATTTTTAAATCTTGTGTTCGGAGTATATGAAGGAGAGATTTAGATAATTGGTTGTTCATGTATTATTAGAACAAAATAACAAGTAGAACAGTAAAACACAACAGAAATGTGTTGAGATTTTTAACTGTGTGTGCTAGAAGCAAGAGAAAGTGGACATTTTGGTGAGGGAGTGGGGTAGATGAAGATTAAATAAAAACAGAAATAATTTCAAAGCTTCAAAAATTCTTCTCCTTTAACTTCTAATGATTGACTGGACATGTAAGTAACAAGTAAGAACAAGAAAGTAATTAGCAATCATGTTTCATATCCTCTGAGCAATAGTACAAATGATTTTTTCTTCAGCTCTGAATAGCGTGTTAATGAAACATGATTGCTAATAAATTACTTCTGATACCACTCAAGTCTGTTTACAAGAAGAAAATATTTCATTCTGGAGCAATTATAGTACTTTATCTCTCTCAGGACTGTAAAGGAATAACATTTTTTAAAGAAGATCAGGTTTAAAGTATCATTTGTCTGGAAGAAACTGCTTAAATTCTTTAAGAAAATACAAAACGCGCAAGCAATCAAGAAAAATATAGGAAGGAAAAGTTATTCTTTTTTTAATTCAATTGTTTGACTTGCATTAAGCATATATTTGTCAAAATAAAATGTAACAAAAAGAAATGTTTTCACAGTTTTTTTTTTTTTTTTTTTAACAATTTGTATATAGTTCTGTATTTCCCTCCCAATTTAAAAATATGTTTAATTACAAAAACTGTACATAAAAAATTGTTGATTTTTTCAAATGAATTATAATTCAAACATCCAATAGTTTAAGAAAGCATTTC
>CAWVRF010001275.1:0-208075 GCA_963932465.1 Maratus speciosus
AATTCTGCTATTGTTAAATTAAGGTTAGCAGAGTAAGTATAGGAAAAGCAATATTTTTGTATTAGTTGCATGCAAAAGATTACCAAACATTTTACAATGTGCTGACTGATGGATTAATCTTCTGGAATTAAGTTGCATTAAATATATTTTTTAAATTATGCTTAAGTTATTTTAACCATTAAATAAAAATTAAATTGAAATACTGGTTTTAAACAAATTGAATTTGAAAGTACCATATTTTCCCGCATATAAGCCGCAGCTTAGTTAAGTCTTTTTCAAACTGGGTATTTTGTTTAAAAAATAAAGTCAAATAAATGCTAAGCAACAGTAAATCACATTTTATTTAAAACAAATTCTGGTATCTGAGCTGCGGTTTATACGCAGGAAAAAAATAAATTACATACCTACTGTTTAGAAATAATTAAAATTTTGAAAACATGTAAATGGATTTATTGCAGACTTAGACTGCCTAAAATGTATAAAACCTAAAATATTAAAAATATGAGAAATACCATATGTAACCATTGCTCTTACATTAACCCTGAAATCACAACACCTGGGGTCGCCGGTGGCCCCCAGAAGGAAATTTGTGTGTGTGTGTGTGGGTGGGGGTTTGGTAATCATGTTCACTTGCCCCAAGTAGTCTCAGTTTCATTACAGTATTTGTGAAGCCTTCAAGAGCACCAGGATGTTTACCTTCCCTTAAGTTTTTTTTTTTTTTTTTTTTTTTTTTTTTTTTTTTTTTTTGCGCGTGTGTGTGTGAAAAGGTAAAATATTGAATTTGTCTGAAGTGTGTATGGTCCATCAGACAAACTTCTCGCAGAACTTTGTTCGGTGCATACATGATTTACATTTATTAAATTTATTTAGCTACATATAGAAAATTTATGATTATTTTTCTCATCTGCTTTGTTCAAGTCTTACCTCATATCTTCTTCGTTGTTTAACCTGCATAAAGTAAATAAAGAAAATTTATCATTATTTTTCAGCTAATTCCAAAATACTTCGATCATCTGCTTTGTTCCTTACCTCATCTTGCATCTTTGTTTAAATTTTACTGATTTAACTAAATATTATTTTCTACATAGCCCAGTACTTAGTTTATAACTTGTTCAGATTTTTGAACAAGAAATATAAATTCAGTGTGAAAATGTAATTTATTAGATGCAGAAAATCAGAATAATGATTTACAAATTAATTTGACCTATAATGTTCCTGAGAAATGCTGTTGAAATTTGAATTGTTGAAACTTGTTATTCCAATTTTGAATGATAGAATGCATATAAAACTGCAATTATAATAAATTTTGTAAAATTTTTGGGATGGGCCCTTTCTAGTGCAGTTTATAAAATAAATTTGTCATAAAAAAAAGTATGTATGCTTTGAATTTAAATATTTTTGAGAAATTTCATGCTTCACATTGTTAAACTTCATGCCGTTGAGATACTTTAGTGTTAAAAGATACGATTGTATGAAATTACTGAATTTACACTTATCTTAATAGAAATATTTAGTATTAGTCTAATGTTTTCTATATTGTTCGGGTACTTTGACTAAGTGATGTTTACAAAAATATTTTTAAAACTATACAAGCTAATCATATGATCACGGTTAAAATAGTTATAGTAGTTTACAACTTAAAAAAAAAATACACTTTAAATTAGCACTTTGTTAAAGTTCACTAACAGTTTTTTAATTTTAAGGGCTACTCATATTGGTCCTGCATAGAATGTCCACATTTTTTCCCATATGGGCCCATATACGATCTATAGAGATATCTATAAAACTATTTACATAGATCTGTAAGGATTTATAATGTGATCTTTATAGATTTATAGGTCACAGAACTAAGGGACTTCACTCACTTAAAAACACCCACTCAGTAATGTTAAATTTATAGGCATGTTTGTTTTAAAATTTATTGTTTGATTATTTTAAACCATTTTTTTTTTTTTTTTTTTTTTTTTTTGCATAGGATAGCTGAGGTCGATCTCTAATATGGCTATTTTTTACTTTTCAATTTCGGTTGGAGATTTAAAAAAAATAAAGATACCTTCACTTTCGGAACCGGTTTCGTAGGTGAAAGTACTTTTATTTTAAAAAATCTGTAACCAAAATTAAAAAAAAGTGCAAAATAGCCCTGAGAACAAGCTCAGCTATCCTATATGTGAAAAAAAATTGTTTAAAAATATTCAAATTTAAGTGAGAAATTCGAAAACCTGTCCATAAATTTTACATTACTGGGCGGGTGTTTTCATGTGAGCGAAGTCCCTTAGTTCTGTGACCTATAAATCTATAAAGATCACATTATAAATCCTTATAGATCTATGTAAATAGTTTTATAGATATCTCTATAGATCGTATATGGGCCCATATGGGAAAAAAAGTGGACATTCTATGCAGGCCCAATATGGGTAGCCCATATAGATCTACATAGGCATCCCACATAGATCCATATAGATATCTGTATAGATTGACATAAACATCTATATAGATATATATAAATAACCCGTATGGGCCCATATGGAAAAAAAAGTGGACATTCTATGTGGGCCCAATATGGGTAGCCCACATAGATCCATATAGATATCTTTATAGATCGACATAGACATCCATATAGATATATATAAATAACCCGTATGGGCCCATATGGAAAAAAAAGTGGACATTCTATGCGGGCCCAATATGGGTCGCCCACATAGATCCATATAGATATCTTTATAGATCGACATAGACATCCATATAGATATATATAAATAACCCGTATGGGCCCATATGGAAAAAAAAGTGGACATTCTATGCGGGCCCAATATGGGTAGCCCATATAGATCTATATCCCTGACCCACTTTTGCCATATGGGCCCATATAGATGTGCTGCCTGGGTTATGTACATTTTATTGAGGAACTGCGAAAGGAATTTCAAGACTTTCGTTAAGTACTTTTCGAAGTTGTTAGATAATAAACTGTAGTAGTAGGATTCAATGAAGCCTAAATGTGGGAGATAAATTAGCTACAATATCAATCTTGTTGTTGAAACTGCTATTTTTTGCGCATTAAGCGACGCGCCAACACTTACGAAATCACATGTAAAACAGCTGACATTTATGTACATCTTATTGAGGAACTGCGAAAGGAATTTCAAGACTTTCGTTAAGTACTTTTCGAAGTTGTTAGATAATAAACTGATCATTGTAGAATAATTAAAAGTAAAAAAAAAAAAAAAAAAAAAAAAATCTTAGCTTTACATTGTTTGCGAAGTTGCTTAACCATAATTTTCTTCAATAAAGGAAAGTTAAAATTCTAGTGTTAAATTCACATTGAATAAATAATTAAAATTAATATAAAAAGCACAAATAAAACTCACTAAAATTGCTTGCAGATGCATACATATAATATAAAATTACTTAAAATACATTAAAATACCTTAAAAAAAAGCATTGAAAATCCATTAAAAATTCAAAATGTTTTCAGCCAATTCACCTCCAATTTAATGTTGTTATTTTTCTTTGCGCTTATTCGTCTAGAAGACGAAATAACGGTCTCTATACCCTATACCCTAAAAAAAAATAGATTATTTAAGCACTGGTTCATATGAATTTAACACGTCCATCCAGTCAATTAAGTTATTTACTGGTTCATAAGAATTTGATCGTTAATAAGTTTCATTGAGGTCTGGTTCCATGAGTTTTTGTAGTGTAAGTCACATTGCTTATAAATGCTAATACTTGTTGACCACCGTTATTTTCGAAAAGTTCTTCGCATTATTCTATTAATGAGATATCTCCGATAAAATAAGTCACATTTTTTCCGCTATAAAATACTGGTAACCAAAAATCGCAGCATGTGACTTACACTACAAATATCGTCATACTACAATACCGTACTTTGTTCTTTGCGGGGTTATTTTAGTCCATCCCATAAAAAAGGTTTCATTCTTTGTATTGAACAAACAATACAAGATAATTTGGAGTTGTTGTCCTTGAAAAATATTTTATACCCTACTATAGGGTGTTTGAATAGTGTAGGGGTAATTTAAACTTTTTTAGTGGCAACACTGGATGTATTTGTAAACAACTGTTTTCGTGTGTAAATTTTAACTCTCCAAACTTCCCTATAGTGAAACAATCTGAATAAGAGCTACAAATAAGGTAAGTATAAAAACATTATCTTTAGTAACCTGTAACCCATGTATGATCCTAGTTTTTCCTTTAACTGTTTATTTTGAGAGAAAATGTGCGCATTTTCATAAAGCTAACATAAAAACTAGTATTTCGGGGCTACTTTGTGCTAGGCCATTTTTTGTCCGAAAATAGTCCCAATTACTTTTGCCTTTTATACTGCCTTTTATACAACCAAATCTCTTAAAACTAACTCTGTTTTAATTAACATTTTTTTTTTCAAATGTTACTGTAGCAAAATGTTACATTAATTGTTATTGTTCCAGTTGGTGAGGATAACCTGTCTAAAACTGTTTCTCGTTTCTTTAATATTAGCAATTGATTTATTGTGTTTAAATGTTAAAAAAAAAAAAAAACATTTGTTTATCGAATTTGCAGTGTTAATTTATTAGCAAACGTTATTGCGATGGCGTTTCAGTAAAAATGTATTCATTTACATATGAAATGTCATTTTATATTAAACTAACTGAATGGACCAAAGAAGCCCTCAGCAGGGGCTACTTTGTTCAAAAACTTTAAAAAAAGTTAAAAAATAAAAAAAATGCTCTTTAAATCCATACAGTTTGCTTCATTGTTTCATGTTAATTGTTTACAACTCCATTTCGACACTGAAAAATGACATATAATATTTTTTAATAATGGAAATGTGAATGGAACCAGAAAGAGTGGCCCAAAGTAGCCGGTTGACAGTAATTAATTTATTAATTACCATAAAAATAATCAGAGATTAAACAGAGATAAACTAGATATAATTAATTCCTGGTTTATATGAATTTAATAGTTTCATATGTTCAATTAATATTATAACTGGTCCATTTGAATTTAATACTTTAAAACGCTCAATTAAGACATGTATCTCCATTTAACCAGTATGATAATTAATAAATTAATTACCATAAAAAATGACCAGAAAACAAAAATGTTTTAACTAAGCCATCTCCAATTAAACAACAAACGTTTAACATAAAGCGAAAATCAGCAGAAATAATGTCAATTAGTAAAAACATAAAGTATCTAGTCCAATTAATAAACATTTCTTTTCTTAGAAAGAGACGCTTAGCTGTTAACATACAACAGTGCTTAATGGGGTTGTTGAAAAGGATTATGATTGTTTGCTAAAATAAACTAGTTTAGTTAAGATATATTATTTTGATCGAAACAGTCTTCTAAAATGAAGCAATTAGTAACCTCTAGTTTTAAATTATCTTTTGAATAGTTAATTACATAACTTCCAGTTCCTAACTTTCTAATATTCTGATATTTGCAATGGCAGATAATAATTAATTTAAATACAGGGTTGTTTTTTGTGTAATTTTACTTAACACTGTTTTATAATTCAAAAATGTTAAATCTTTTCTACTTACATTCTAATGATACTAAAACTTGGATACAAATAGTAATATATATATATATCAATGCAAAAACCCTTGACGGGTTAAAAGTTTCTGACGCAGCACTTTATCTTATGCTCTAAGAATTTTAAATATGGAACTTAAACATACTGATATCAAATTTTGAGTGACGTTATGCTATTTCTTAAAAAATATATTTGTATTTATTTCACCATTTTATTTTTGTTTTATTTATAATCGCCTGTGCAAAAGTTATGTTCAACATGAAAAGCTGCATAAAATTTTATTCGCTGTTGCTTTATCATTTACATCTCTCATAAATTCAAAATATGTGTTTTAAAAGATATGATATAAAATTTAAGTGACGCCTTGATGTGACTTTAAAAGGTTTGTTTTTTAAAATTCAATTTAAATTATTTTTGACTTGGTTAAAATATTTTTTTTACATCTACACAATACTTTTAATTTTCCAATTCACTGTTAAATATATCACTTTCATTGAATCTATACTATGCATTGAAATGTATTTATTTCAATAAATTGATTTATCTTTTGTGTCACGCTATTCAAAATTGTGAGTAAGATTTATGTAAATGGTTTCTTTGCGTCATTGTGTCCAAACTACATGAAATGTATGAAAAAGGATAGTTTGACGCAAATAAACCATTTACATAAATCTTACTCACAATTTTGAATAGCGTGACACAAAAGATAAATCAATTTATTGAAATAAATACATTTCAATGCATAGTATAGATTCAATGAAAGTGATATATTTAACAGTGAATTGGAAAATTAAAAGTATTGTGTAGATGTAAAAAAAATATTTTAACCAAGTCAAAAATATTTTAAATTGAATTTTAAAAAACAAACCTTTTAAAGTCACATCAAGGCGTCACTTAAATTTTATATCATATCTTTTAAAACACATATTTTGAATTTATGAGAGATGTAAATGATAAAGCAACAGCGAATAAAATTTTATGCAGCTTTTCATGTTGAACATAACTTTTGCACAGGCGATTATAAATAAAACAAAAATAAAATGGTGAAATAAATACAAATATATTTTTTAAGAAATAGTATAACGTCACTCAAAATTTGATATCAGTATGTTTAAGTTCCATATTTAAAATTCTTAGAGCATAAGATAAAGTGCTGCGTCAGAAACTTTTAACCCGTCAAGGGTTTTTGCATTGATATCATTACTTTTTTGAGGTTAGTAATAAAATGATTAACAAAAAAGATACTTATGGAATTTAATGCAGATTTAATTTTTACTATTTTATTACAATTTTCCTTATAGCAGTTTGTATATAAAAACAACTGGGTAAGTACAATCGCAGATCGCACAGAGGGTTTCATTTGATATTCCTTTAAAAACACTTTATCCTTAAATTAATAAATCCAAAATGTTAATTTATAATTATTAAATCCTTAAATAGATGTAGCACCAATAGTTCCAATTTTCATGGGGCAGGGAACGCACTCTTTTAAACAAACCACCTTCCAATTGAAGTCATCAAAAACCAAGTTGAATAAGCCAGAGCCCGTTGTGTTGTTTGACAAACAGCAGTCTCATGTCCCCTCCTTCCCCCCCTTTTCAAAATTTTTCAGACCAGCACCTAAGAATGGAACCGAAATAATTTTTTCTCTTCAGAAATTACGATAAAAAAATAGTATGCAGTACTCATAAATTTACTTTAATGTTATATAGGGTGATTATTAAGTTAATTATAACGTTTGGAATCTGTTGCATTGATGTCCGAAAGGTAGTTTCTGAGTTATGGAAGCTGGACCCATAAGGCGCCATAGAGGGGCGAAGCCCGCTAGTGTCTATCATAATTATATCTGCCATGTAGACTAATTGCGATATTTAATCAAAATAGCCCCCCCCCTCCTCATCCCCGGAAATATAACAAATACAAAATGTGTCTTTATAAACATATCGTCAAATAGGTTTTTATTTCTTTTTCCCTAAAAAAAACATGATTTTTATATCCGTAACGTAAATAGCGGACGAAGCCCGCTAGTTCCTATCATAATATATATTTTTAATAATTTTATATAGTCTATAATAAAAATCAGACTTAAAATAGTCTAGTTCCATGAGTACTTGTAGTGTCAGTTACATGCTACGATTTTTGGATACCAGTATTTTAGAACGGGAAAATGTGACTTATTTTATCGGAGATATCTCATTAATTGAATAAGGTGAAGCAAACTTTTTGAAAAAAAGGTGGCCAACAAGCATGGCAGTTATCAGCTATGTGACTTTGTGCTAAAGTCCATTAATTTGATCTGCTTTAAAAAGATTACGGAAGATTGAATTATAGTAGAACCTGGATTAACCGAGCTTCGATTAATCGAGGTTTCTGTTAACCGAGCCGATAACAAAGTCTGTTTTTTTTTTCCTTTTGAATGAGCCTTAAAAATAACCACACTCTTTAGCTCACTGTCCGTGCTATACAGGCCCTTCTGCCCCCAAAAGCCCTCAACTCCAAAGAAACATTGGACCCTGAGAAGTCAATAGCGAACAATGCTTTGTTTCCAGTGGCTGTGTGAACTTTCGTAAATTTTTCGATTTGCATTTTAAAATTTACTACTGGTAGTTGATTTTCTTTTTAAATTTGTTAAGCTGTGAAATAGAACTTTACATATATTTACTTTTATTATTTAAAAAACGTTCTATATATTTTTTTAAAAGAGATGTTAAATTCGCAAGCACGGCGAGTTTTTACACACAGTTTCTATTAACCGAGATTTCCGATTCCGATTTACTAACAGTCCCAATTAGCTCCGATAATCGAGGCTGCTCTGTATAATTAAAAAATCAATGGCGATCTTACTGTAAACGGGTTTCCCTTTACTGAGAGATTTCAAAACCGAATCAGCTGATGTTAGTTGCTGTTTCCCTGCTTGATTAAATAAGATTAGTTAAACATTTGAAAATTACCAAATATAAAAGGAACTAAGTCAACAGAGTCTTTGCTTTATGGTATTTTTTAACAACGCTATAAGAAAATGATTTTAAATAAGAGATTTTAAATGTAACGTTTTAAATCTGACATAATTTTCACCAAACTTTCCTTTCTCTTTGTAACATTCAACTGAAAATATTTTTATTATTAGAAAGATAATATTATTATTTGCGCTACCTTAAAATTAGCAACTATAGTTAAAAATATCATCTCGAAATTTGAAATAAATCTCTCATATAAATATATTTTTTAATTTACACTGTTTTGCAATATGTTTTGCAATGTGTTTTGTAAACTGTTTTGGCCACTTTGGCCAATATGACGTAATTTCCTCCATTTACGACTTTTAACACATATCAATGAATTTATAATTTAAAAATTTTCTTTTTCTTTTAATATTCACGTGTAAATATAATTTTTATGACGTAATTTTCAATGTTTTCCTTCTTTTAATGCGTAATCATTTAATTCTAATTTGAAAATAATTGATTATTTTATAATTTTCTTTCATTTTAAGTAAGCATGTGTAAAAACAATTTTTATGACGTAATGTTTAATATTTTCCTGCTTTTAACACGTTATCATTTAATTCTAATTTAAAAGGATTTTTTTCTGTTTATAATAGTCACGTGTGAATAAATTTTTAATTTAAAGGATATATTATTCTTTGCGCTGTTTTAACATTTGGCAACAATTTAAAATAACCTTTTCTAAAATATGTAAAAAATATCTCTGGAAATTCTGAAAATTTTAATTTAAAATTGAAATAAAACGTCAAAAAATTAGGCAAGTTAAAAATAATAAATGCAATCTGCAAACTTCGAGTTTCTATTGAATGATTAAATTGAATGAAAATGATTAAATTCCCATGTATATTTTTTTTTCCTATGAGACTTTTTTAATGAGACAATTTTATCCAGATTTAACATTAAATATCTCTTAAAATAATTCTTCGATTTAAAAACTGTCTATTCAACGTTTTTATCAAACATTTCTCTATAATACTACACAATTGCGTCAAAAGATGGCGACACCAGAATTCTGATATGCTTATTATGTAAACTGTAAATATTGCAAAGTTAAATAAAAAGAATTGTCTCGGGGTTATCAAACTTCATTGATATTTATAAATAAAACATTTCAACTAAATTATTTATTATAAAAGAATTATTACATCACAATAGCTTTTATGCAAGGAAAATAATAATAATAATAATAATATGGATGTCAGTGATTATATATTGATTGACCGTCATAATAATAAAAAATGATATTATAAAAAGAAGAGCTGAAATGAATTATTTTTTTACGTTTCTGATCGTGTGATTTATATTCAAATAATAATTATTAATGTATATTTTTTGTAAAGTGATTGAAATTAAATATATTTATAAAATTTATGGTAATATTTTTATTGTTGAAAAATTGCCAAGAAATAATCATCATCAAATTGGCGTCATTATAATTGTAATTTTATTTAACTTAATAGCAATTAAAAAAATTACAAAGGAACTGAGAATAATGGTCAACTAGCAGACTTTTAAAAAAAAAACATTCACATGTGAAAACACGTACCACAGAGTATCGAACTGTCTATCCTAAGGTCAGTAAACGATGGCCCTTAGCCACTCAGCCAGTGGGAAGACAAAATTTTTCTCCCCAAAAGTGGTTAAAAAGAAAGCATGTGTATGAATACAGTGTCATGCATTTTCGGTGAAATTTCCATAGAATGGCGAAGAAATATAGTCCGATTTTTCATGCGCATTATAAAAGGAACAAGAGTCTTGCTGGAAACAAGTAAATTGTTATTTGGTTCATCTGAAACATATTTATTTGATTTTTAAAAAATCGCCCGTGTCATTTTCGAGAGAAAAAAAAATCGAATTATTTAACGAACGAGAGTTTTCCCAGAAAAAAGAAAAGTGTTATTCACCTCGCCTTAATCACATTTATATTATGTATCAATTTAAAAATAATCGTTAGAACCGTTTTCGAGATTTTCAAATTAGGAACTTCCTCGATATTATACCAACGTTTTCACTTTAAAAATGGCTATTTAGATCTCAAAATATACTGCACGTAGAAATGCAAAAAATTCAGTATACGATTAGACTGCAGATATAAGACTGTTCTAGAAAATTCAGAACAATAAGACATATATCTGCAGAGTTATTAAAAGGCGGCTTTTCGCGTTTTCTTTGATGTCGAGTTAGCTGTATATATGAGTTCCGCCATCTACGAATTCTATGATACGATACGATACGATTTTAACGATACGATACGATACGATTTTAGGCTTAAGGCTGCGTCACTCGAAATACTACCGTCTTCCATGATATTACAACCTGCTGTACTATTATTAAATCCTAGTCAAGCATTGGTGAGGTTGCATAAATTTCATACCGCTCAGTACATTGCTGCTGGAAGCATCAATATGGTAGAACATTGGCAGCTGTGGACAGGCTGGATACTTTCAGTTGACCAATTTAATCAACTATATCGAATTGTTTGTAGCATAGATTAACATACAAGATCGGACATTTCCATAGAGCGTAATGGTAATGCGCGCAGCGCCTTTGGTGACAATGGGGAAGAAACTTACCATCCTTGTAATATTATTGTTATGGAGCGTCTACCTTATTGTGATCTTTCTTTTTTTAATGTTGCATGTTTACTTTTCAGCAGAATGTTACACTGATACATGAACATAGAATAGATATTCTATTTTATATATCTAATATCTATTTGATGTTCATGCACAGATATATATATATATATTCGTACATGATGGGTGAACGATTTAAGCGCAACGAAAAACCAGCTAAAAATTTCGTCTTGAATATTATACGTCAAGTAAATATGATATAATTGGATTTAAAGCTACATAAAGCAACGGTGTAATGTAGAAATATACGAAATATTGCACTCTACAAGCCCCAGAAAACTTCATAAATATTCCCATTTGGTAGAAATTTGTTTACAGCCGATGTTTTATTAATTTATGTAGCTTAATGCATTAAACAATCGTTACAATAATATTTTAAATATTTACGCATTTTCAATTTCTCATAGATAAAATAAAAATATTATTTTTAATGTAAATAACATACGTAACGTACAATCAGTTCAATAATAATTATGGTATTAACGTATAAGAAATAATAATAAAATTACAGATAGGGAAAAATTCTTTTTACAAATATTTAGAATTATATAAATCTAAAAGAAAAAAGTAAAACATAGAGATACTGATATTACACTTGATAAAGTTGCATTCTATGTGAATAAATTAACACAATACCCGAATTTAATTTCTTACAATTTTATCTCATAAACTTACATATTTACGTTTTCAACAGAATTTTCTATGGTTTTTCTTTTATATTATCATTATAATTATCATTTTGTAAGTTAAAGGTGAACGAACAAGTAAGATAAAAAAAAATGCAGCTAAATAAATCAAACATAAATACAATATCGTCTGCCCTCGCGCCTGCTTCGTTTAGGAAAGAATAGATATTCAAAACATAGAGCGTTAACATATTTCATGTACATAGGTAAATTTCGGAGGCTTGTTAATTCTTCCCCATTGCCGGTAGTGACGCTAGTACTGTTGCCATTACAGATTTTGCCGTAAATGTCCCATCTTGTATGTTGTTCTATGGTTTGTAGTAGTGAGATTGGCTAAGTTCAATTGAAACACTAGCGATTCATGATGCAGTCAAATGTAGATCAGGCTGTATGAGTGGTAAGTAACGGATTAAGAAATCCGGTAGCTTTTCCGTTGACACATAGGACAAAATCACTTGAAAATGTTTATTCAACCACACATAAAAAGCGTGAACACACATTGCGAGAGTTTTCGTAAAGCCTTCAGGCTAGAGCACAAATTATTATTCCATGCTAAACAGATCTTAATGACAAATTTAGATATTCTACTAGACGATAAGACACCTGGTAACAGATTTTCAAAACAATCGAACATCATAAAAAATCTTCGTCTCTGACATCATGCACGATAGTTTTGTCAGGACTCGTGTAGGAATACAGATTGAAATGTAAACTTCAGACGAACCAAGCAGATTCAGACACGAGACATAGAATGAAACGCGATCCGTCACGCAACCAATGGAGAGCGATAGAGGGGTCTAATAGAGAACGAGTTCCGGATCGGCTCACGGAGCAATTTCGATGCTATACGATCGATGCTAGATAGGTGGGTGGGAAGTTGATTCATGGAATAAAATAAAAAGAAGTAAAATGGCTTTTATAAACATTCGAAAAATAAAAGTAGCTTCGCTCAGAATATTACAGTTTTGGTAGATGATAAAAATGAATGCAAGGATTAAAAGTTTAGATTAAGGTTTTGATTAAGAAAATTATTAAGAAACGCGTTTTAAGTTTATAGAAATTTGACTAGAAATATCTCCCGAACAAATTAAGATAGAGATTTGAAATTTTGTGTGTGCTTAATATGTAATAATGGAAAAAATTCTATTGAATATAAGTAATCTCGATTATCCGGAACTATTTTTTCGGACTCTTGAAATATTCGTTCTGATAAAGGTATATAACAATTTTCGAAATTGTTTACTTTACGGAGTGAATAGAAAAGACAATAAAAAAACATAAATTTTGTATAAAGAATGAAGTCAATCGGATAATTAGTTGCCGAAATATATGTAATCCTATTTTCCACACCCTTCGATTTTTCATGACCCTATATTTCATTCAAATTTCAATTCAAAGATATATTTTAATTGGACATGAGACGCTTAATTCTACGCAGTAAAGTGTTACTTAATATGATTATCATTTTTGGCGTTATAAGGACGTTTCTTTTGCACAATTCGGTACTAATTGATTATCCCGTCGACCAAAAAACTATCGCCGAACTATGAGATTAAATGCCAATAATGGCTTATCGTAGATATCACATTCACTTGACATTAAATACGTTACACGTGTTTGTTACCTCATCAAGTGATTTTTAATTCGACGTTTTATTTGTATTTTTATTAATCTTTTACTGATTCATTTGTTCTTTCGTTATTTAAAATAACAATTATGCCAATTTGTATAATTTGGCGATTTATATAATTTGTCGAAATGGGTCGACGGGATAATCAAGTACTATCTGCAATTCAGTAATAAAGCATTACTATGTACTAAAAATATTTAAATGTACGTTTAAATTTGATCTTTGAATTGCATAACTACTTTACACATGTTTTATTTTCATATTTTATATTATGCATGTCCATAATGAGTAAATATTACAGTGGCCCCCAACGACTAGTTTTCGTTCGTGGTAATTCCATTTTTTTAGATTAAGAAGTAAATGTATTTTTTACAGTGCAGTATTACTTTAATTCAACAATTCAGCAATTTTAAATTGTTTTCATTTAAAATCTAAAGCGACTAAAGTTTTCTATGCCAATAGTAATATATTTATTGTATGAATATTGTTATTTTCTTATATAAAAACATATATATTTCATTTGATAACTTTTGTATAAATTAGGCCAAATATCCCTAAACCTTTCCATAAAAATAACAGAGCACAAAATACGGTCAATTATGTACAAAATACATTCAATCTACATTTAGCCAGTAAACGGTTAACATAAGACAAAAACAAATAACAGAATTTCTTTTCGTAAAAATACAAAGATTTTAGTCTAATAAACACTAAGCTTTTCTTTAAAAAAAACAACAACAAGAAATTAAGAACTGATACGAAGATTTTAGAATGTATCAGCGCTTGATAGAGATTTTGGAAAAGATTTCATCTGTTTGGTAAAAAATAAACAAATTTAGTTAAGAGAAACGTTATTCGAGTTCAAATATTTTTCGAAAACGAAAGTAATTAGCGTTCGTTAGTATTTAAATGATCATATGAATAATTGAGTACTTAGATTCATATTCAGGACTTTCTAATATGTTGACATTTACAGTTTCAGATAATAATTATGTTTAAGAATATAATGTAAATATTCTTAAGAATATGATGTAAGTATTTGTTCATGAGTTATTTTAAAAAGTTATATATTTAAGGTGAGGGTGAACTTGGCATTTGCAGTTTCAGATAAAAATTATGTTTAAGATTATCATGTAAATATTCGCCAGAATATGATGTAAGTATTTGTTCGTCAGTTATTTTAGTAAGTTATATATTTAAGGTGACGGTGAACTTTGAAATCAGAAAAATTCTATCAAAAATGCATTTTTTTTTTGTAATATTTCTACCTTGTTAATCTTTAAAATCGATCAATGTGTTGCTAGTGCGTGATAGAGTTGTTGAAAAAGATTACAATTGTTTGATAAAAAATAAATCATTTTAGTTGAGTGAAAGGTTATTTTAATTCAAATATTCTTCGAAAGTGAAGTAATTAGCTTTCGTAATTATTTAAATGATCATATGAATAGATAATTACTGAGATTTATATTCATCACTTTCTAATATGTTGACATTTACAGTTTAATATAAAAGCTATGTTTTAGAATATGATGCAAGTATAAGATTTGCTTATGAGTTATTTTACAAAGTGATATATTTAAGGGAACGATGCACTTTGAAATAAGCAAAACTCGTTCAGAAATGTATTTTAAAAGGTAGCAATGTATTGCCAGTGCTTGATAGTGTTGTTGAAAAAGATTACATTTATTTGGTAAAAAATAAACTACTTTTGTTGAATGAATTATATTTGAATTAAAATATTCTTCGAAAGTGAAGTAATTAGCGTTCGTTAATATTTTAATGATCATATGAATAGATAATTACTTAAATTTATATCCGTCACTTTCTAATATGTTGACATTTACAGTTTCATATAATAATTATGATTTCGAATATGATACAAGTAAAGTGTTAGTTCGTGAGTTATTTTAGAAAGTGGTATATTTAAGGGGATGGTGAACATTGAAATCAGCAACACTCTATCAAAAATGTATTTTTTAACACTTTCCAACAAAGTTGAAAAGTGTTTATGAATTCGATTTGTCTGTCCGTCTAGCCGTCTGTCCGTCTGTCCACACTCTAAATCCCGGAAATAGACTCGGATTTTCATGCACGTGATATTTTTTAATGATGTTTATCCTGGCATGTTTGGTATTCAATATGAAGTGTGTAGTACTGATAGTTCATTTACAGGGACACTCAAAAGAATTCCATTACATTAGGTCATTGGGAAAAAATCTTTTGCAGTGTATTTAATGACATTAAGCTATTTCTGATGCATTGAAATTGATATAAATGACTGAATTTCACTAAAAGATGATTACTGTAGAATACGGCGTTCATAGCATTTATCCTTTTCGCTATCTGGGTCCACATATGTAGACCTCTATTCTTTTCCCCATAAAAACTAAACTGTTTGACATTTTTACATTTTGACTTCATTTCTTAATAGCTGAATGTTTTTTGCTTTAAAAGCAAAAAAATAAATGGCAAAATTTATGCTGATTTCCTCGTAAAATAGATGTTATTTTTATCTGAGTTTGCAAAACGCCTTCAAGAGAGTGTGGCCAAGAAATTGAGAAATTTTCATACTTATTTAACTTAAATCCTTTTCAATAAAATGTTTTGAGGATTTATATAATATTCACTTTATTAAAGACCTTAAATATGTGATTGTGTGAATTTGGGTTAGTGATAATTAAATTGATATTTTAACGGAATTTGTAATTTTAGATCCCCACTTGTAAATCAAAATTACCAGTTCCCTAAAGTATCAATTTCCGAAAAGTTCTTTTTACTCTCATCTATAATGTCATTTTGTTTGTTTAAAACCAATGAATGAGTATTTGTAGTATTATTTTAGCTTCGGGAACGAAGTGGTTACCATTTATTTACAGGGACGCACAAAGAAATCAGTTACAGTACTGTTATTGAGCAATAACTGCTAAAAGTGCGTTTTCAATTTCGGTATATGCTTTGAAATTTAACTAAAATTTGCATGTTACTCGTTGTGTATAAATTCTATACCTCGTATGCAGGGAGGCATAAAATAAGGCTTAATTAGCGGAAACTGCTGTAGGGTAATTTTTAACTGTGGTATGTAGTTCCTAACTGAAATAAATTTTTGCATGCACGTACTTTATAGATACAAATATATATATCATATACAGGGGTGCTCAAAGAATTCTGATAATTTTACGACTGCAGATGGGAATTCCTGAAATTGGATTGAGTTAATGTGTTTGCAAATGGTTAGATTAGACATCCTATTTCAACTTATAGATGTAAATTTCCAACTGGGCGAAAAATGTCCGGACCCGGATTCGAACCAGGGATCTCCTGGCTGAAGCCGCCAGTGCTCTGTCATCTGAGCTATCCCGGACGAATCTGGTGGAACTTTTTCACCCAGCTAACCATAATGATTATAGCATCTGGTCTGAAACCTGGTTCAGCTCAACAGAATAAATCTCAGGTAATATGAAACTCCAGAAATCGCTGGATACGAAATTCCACAAGATTAATTTTAACACAATTATTCCAATTGGTAAATAAATCATATGATTTATTTACCAATTGGAATAATTGTGTTAAAATTAATCTAGTGCTATTTCAACATATTAGATGATGAAGTTTTGTTACATTATTCTGAATGTGTTGGAAAGTGTTTTATAATCGATGCTTGACACATGATTTTTTCTTTCTTTTTTTTCGGCGTTTTACTACCTTGTTAAAATTTAAAGTGCATCAGTGCATTGTCAGTGCTTGTTAGGGTTGTTAAAAAGATTATATTTGTTTGGTGAAAAATAAATTATTTTAGATTAAAAGAATGTTATTTGAATCGAAATATTCTTCGAAAGTGAAGTAATTAGCGTTCGTTAATATCCGAATGGTCATAAAAGCAGCTGATAACTTAGATTCATATTCAAGATTTTCTAATGTGTTGACATTTGATGTTTCACATAATAATTATGTTTTAGAATTCGATGTAAGTAACGTATTTGTTTACGTGTTATTTTAGAATGTTATATGTTTAAGGAGACGGTGAACTTTGGAAAGAGCAAATCCCTACCAAAAATACAAATATTTGGCGGGTTTTGTATTACTACCATGTTAAAATTAAAAATATATTAATGTATTTCCAGTGTTTGATAGATTTCTTGAAAAATATTACATTTGTTTGGTAAAGGATAATTTATATTATTTGAGAGAAATGTGATTTGAACTCAACTATCGTTAGAAGGTGAAGTAAATAGCGCTCGTTAATATTTAAATTATCATATGCATAGTTTATTAGTTAGATTCATATTCATGACTGTCTAATATGTTGACATTTACAGTTTCAAATAACAATCATGCTTAAAAATATGATGCAAGTAAAATATTTGTTCGTGAGTTATTTTGGAAAGTGATATATTTAAGTAGACGGTGAACTTTGAACTTTGAGACGAACAAAATAACGAACAACTAAAATTACAACTTTTTGTTTTTGTGTTCAATTCATTCAAATAATCTCAAAAAAGCTTCTCACAAACATAAGTTAAACAAACTCTGTCATAAAAACAATTTTGAACAGAGCTACGTCTCAAGCATACACAATTAACGTGCTAGTGGTTTACGTGAAAACTATAACAAAAGACTCAATGTCAGTTCTTCCCCCCCACACACACCCCTCAAAAAGGGATTTAACCCTTAAATGTCGGGTGTTGCCTTTCGGCAACATACCCAAATTAGGCTTTTAAATACTATTAGAATAATATTGAAGCTATAATGTTCTAATGTTGCCAATAAAATACATTCTGAAACTATTATTAAATCGATTTTCAACATTTAGATGGTAACACTCGTGCTGTTCATGAATAACGATAGATTTATTTTTTCAATTGTTGATAAATTTTCTTTTTGTTTCGTTTGGAAGCTTGCGAAATACCCTATTTTTTTCTGCAGTGAGCAAGTAAAATTTATTTCTTATTATAGTTCTCAAAATTCTTCTGTGTTTAATATTATAGAATTTTATCAAGAAAAATTATTTTTTCAATTAAACACCAGTATTGCCGATTAGTAGCAAACAGCTTTGTGGACGTAAACTATACTTAAAACAAAATATGATTTTTTAAAGTATTTTTCCCATGATTTATTTAAAAAAAGAAAGCCGAAAAACATTTTTTAAACAATTTTTTAAAACTCAGGCATTTAAGGGTTAAGCATATTATGATAAAAAATTCTATTTTAAAAGTAACTTTGTAATATAAGAACGTAAATATCGACAGATAGCTATCTGCATATAAGTTTGATAGTGATGCATTTTTTATGAAGCAGGTGAAAAAATTAACTTTTTTATAAAATGATGGCGAATTTTTTTCGTTATTTAAATAATTTAGATTCGCTAAATGCTTAGAGGAACTTTAAGATTTTTTTTAATTAAGTGTGTAAATGATTCAAACCGTCTTTTGTTGAGTTTCATGAATCTATCTTCCGCGATAGCCAATGTAAATGCCTAATTTAAAAAAAATTACTAGAGTACCTTTATAATACAGCAAAGTTCTGAAAGTATTGGCTGGTGAACGAACTGAACCTAGAAATTTCATTGAAAGTCAAGTTACACACCGAACTTAATCTGTAAAATAGGTTTTCACCAATTTTCAAAGTGATTTGAAAACTTAACAAAAAGCACCCACCCGAAATAATAAAAAAAATTACATATTATTTTAATGCAATTATGGATATCTATTTTATAATTATGTTTAATCGCAATGTTATCTGACAGACAGTACAATAAATCTACATATACTCAATAATATTCAAATAAGCAATTTTTTTTAACCTGGAAAAAGGCTTGTACTAACAAAAAAAAAAAAAAAAAAAAAAAAAAAAAAAAAAACTGATATACTGAAATAATCGGACTAGAAACAAATAAACTCGAATTCCAAAATGTACTGGAACCTGATCAACAGGGGAAAAAAGCTGTCTGTATAAGCCGTATTTCACCCAATTGAAGAACCGATCAAGAACCCGAATGCCGACCAGTTGCAGAACTCTGGAATAGCACCGTTGTATACGCGTAGTATAATTTGATTACTGTAGATGATTTTGAACAAATTCAGACTGGGTGGTAACATAACCCCTGCCATTACATCGGTTCTCTTCTCAACTTCTTTAAGTTGCAATTTGGTTTCATTTAATTACACAGACCTGCAAAAAAATACTTTTGGAAAATTGCATTAATTTTGATAACTAATTTTTATGTTTTTCTTATTGCTGATTCCGAAAATGAAATCCATTTTTTTCTATCACGTAAGGATTTTTCACAAAATGATTGCATATTTTTAAAGAAAATGCTGAAATCATGAAATTTTGACATTTCATTTATTTATAAATCTATATAAATTACATTTATATCTGAGTTCAAAAGTAATAGGTAATGTATGTGTAGAAGGTTACAAGTCCTTAGAGTAATGTTTTTTCTTTACATCAAAAAATGTTTTGCCACTTTTCCTATTGTGAACTTTGCAGGTAACTTTGCAGGCTTTGTCTTTTTGTAGAATCCAGCAATAGTCGGCTATCATGCTGATATTCCTTGTGCCTTAATATCACCTCTCCATTTCCTTTATATCCTAGTGAAATCTTTCACCTTGTTCCTCACTAAGTGTACCTAAATTTTCAGGAAAATAGTCTAGATGTGAATCAAATGAACTTTATCAATGAACTTTAAAGCTCATATTACACCCTAAAATCTTGAAATTTTTTACCATCTCTTCTACAATAGATTTGTAGTTTGAGTCCTTTTTGTTGCAAAGAAAGCTAGTAATAACTAGTTTGAAAGATGTCCAGGCTTTTCTTTCGTTTGTTTTCATTTTATTCTCAAAATTTTCATCTTTCATCATTTTCCTGATGCCTGGTCCTACAAACACACCTTCCTTCAGTTTTGCTTTAGATAAACCCGGGATCTGTTCACAATGGTATTTGAAACATTCACCTTCTTTTGGTAAAGCCTTGATAAATTGTTTCATAATACCTAATTTTATATGAAGCGGTGGAAGTAACACTTTTTTTGGATCAGCAAGATTTTTCCTTTACCAGGTCCATGAGGGACAGGGCGTATGGCAGACGGAATGTCAGGATAAAATATTTCCGTTTTTTTCTTTAAATTCAAACCTTTCAAATTACAAATACAAAAATAGCAATCATCACTGTGATTTTTAGGTTTTTTCCAAAACATTGGTATACCAAACCGAAAAGATTGCTTTTTACCTTGAAACCATTGCCGTAATTCTTCTATGTAAATACGACAAACTTTGTATGGAGGCCAAGGCTTGTCTTGATCGCCCAATTTCATGCCAAAATAAGCGAAATACTCATTTTTTTAGAAAATCAGATATGCTTCTTTGTTGTTTTTTCACCGTATAGTTACCACAAATACAGCAGAAACAATTCGGTGAATTAGCACATCCTATGGAAGCTATGTTCTCTAATGCAGCAAAAACTAGAAGTAAAATTTAATACTATAACTTATAACTCATAGGTTGGAATAAAAACACATATGTACAGCACACAGTAAAGAAAGACACTGATTCAGGAGTAGACATGAGGTCAGTGAAAATGGGTGTGAAGAAGGTTTGGCGAGCAAACACATGCAAGCAGGAGAGATCCGATTTCAACTGGTTTCGTCTGTCTTGAATATTGTATTTAGAAGGCACTTTACCGATTAAAATACATATTTTGTATTGAAATAGTTTCTTCTTCCTTTTTTATTAGTTTACTGTAACAATTTACTATTTTAAGTCCATAAATTTATTTATCAAACTCATATAAATAATAATCTTTGGTCCGAAATATACTAAATTCATAAAAAAAAATAGATTGCGATTTGTGATGAAACTGTACGTGATGGAATTTTTTCATTATTTTTCTAGTAACCAGCATCCAAGAAACTACAAAAAATGCCACTTACTATGCCGGCAATTTTTTCATCGCAGGCTTGTGTTATTTATAGCCTGTTAGTGATCAGTTATATTCTTTGTTTGGTTCTTTGCCAGTATAGGAAGCGGAGGCTGCTGTCATGCTGAGGTCCTAGGTAAGACATGGATGAAATTATGTGTTCAAAAGTTATATATACAGTAGTGGCCAAAATTAAGAACATTTTCTTGAAATGTTCATGTTTATAGCTTTGTGTTCTTGAAGAATATAATAAGTTTCACTCAAATACACATGCTTGTATATCAAATTCAAGGAAATTTAATGAAAAAAAAAGTAATTGAAATATTTGCATTACAAAAAAAGTTACGCCTAGAAAAATAAGATCTATCTTAGATTTCGTTGTATTTTAAAGTTACACTTACACATTCAATATTTAATAGAATAACCCTTGTTTTTTATTACAGCTTTACAGTGTCTTTTCATTCAGAGAACTAGTGTTAGGAATTCATCCTTTATATTCACATGATGCCAAGAATCAATTATAGCTTTAATAAGTAGCGTTTTATTAGATGGACGCTTTTTTTTTTTTGTTTTGTTGTACGGGGTTTTTCAAACGTCGCCACAAATTTTCTATAGGATTCAGATCACGGGTTGTTTCCTGGCCAGGGTACTAAATATATGCTTTTATTTTTAAACCATTCTTTGCATATTTTTGCCGTATGGCATGGAGTGGAATCCTGCTGAAAAGATAAATCGTGCTTCATTGGGGAAGAGATCCCTGATAGAAGGTATCAATTTTGCTTCCAGGACAGTTTCGATCTTTTTTTTTTATTATTCAGAATGCTATCAGTCAGCTGAATGCGGACCATACCATCTGCAGACATACAGGCCCAATTCATGACATTTGTTGGGTTCTTTGTTGTTGTTTCAATGCAATCAGGATGCAGCTCTTCCCCTACTCTACGTCTCACATATTTTCGCCCATCACTACCAAAGAGCGATATTTTACTCTCATCACTCCAGATTATTTGCTTCCACTGATTTTCTGACCAATTAATGTGTTCTTTGCCCCACTGAACTCGTTTCTTGCGTTGCTGAAGATTTAAAAATGGTTTTTTCCTCGGAATTCTACCTTTCACTCCAAAACCTGCTAATCTTCACCTTATTGTTCTTGAAATAACTGAAATGCCCATTGCATTCATTTCACATCTAACAGCATCTGATGAAATTTTTCTATCTTTGAGGCATATCCTTTTTATCTTTCTATCGTCAGAAGCACTTGTGCATTTTTTTTCGGCCTGATCTTGCCTTATTTATCACTGATTTAGTTTATTCATAACGCAAGCACAACTTTCGTCTGCCAGATAAAGTGACTGATCCACCAACCTGTCTTGTAATTTCAGCATAAGGGAAACCATTTTCGCTCAATATGACAAATCTGCTTCTTTTTGTAGGTGTCCAATCAGGTCTTGTTCTTGATGACATTGTTTTAAATTATTTTCATTAAGAGAAAAAAATAGAAATATTAAAAAATATATATATATTCTATTTAGTTACACTAGTATTCACCTTCTGCAAAATTCATTCGGAAAAATACCGCTATTACAAATCAAAATATACTACAGTTTAGTTAATGACATTTGATTGGTTCTCAGAACACTCATGGTGATTGGCTAGGAAGCTTTTATTACAATACACTTCAGCATTCATGACTAATTGTGTTTATATTTAGACTTAAGTAAGCGCAACTTTTTTTGTAATGCAGATATTTTAATTCTGTTTTTTTTAATTAAATTTTACATTAAATTTCCTTCAATTTTATATATAAACGTTTGTATTTAAGTGAAAAATAATATATTCTATAAGCACATAAATTTATAAAACATCAAAATTTCAAAAAATGTCCACAATTTTGGTCCCCACTGTATATGTAATGGAAGAGATAAAAATTGTTATGTTTGTGTTATCTGTTTCTGTGTATAAAATAAGGATCATTCGAGACGATAGCCATAGTGGGCAATTGGCACTTTTAAATAAAGTTTGGCGCAATTCGGGCGACAGAAAATGAGATTTGGTTCCAAATGACATAAACAGCTATAAAGCAAACCTCATAATCCTTGTTTATACGTGTATTTATATATGTATAAACATTTTAGTAATATATATATATATATTTTTTTTTATGTACAATTTATTTCTATTTGTATATATAAATACATATATGGCTTCTTTATATTAAGGGGGTGCGGGACAAATTTTAAAATAATTTTTATTTATTAAGTTAAATTTTTGAAATTTTTTGTGATTGTAAAATTTAAAATTTATTAAAAAGGTGGGGTAATTTAAAATCGTTATAACTCGAAATATTATTTGTAGAATTTCAATTTTTTTACATTTAAATAAACAGAAATATATAAGTTTTAATTTGATTCAGCATTTTAAAAAATATTAATTTAAATAAAAATTTAAAATATTTAAAGTAAAAATTAAAAGGAAAATGATGCAACTTTTGTAAAAAAAATCATATATTCAAAAGTAAATATTTTTTTTCCAATTTGCTGAATCAAAATTTAAGTAAAACAATTGAAAAACACATGTTTCAAGTTTGAACTATTTATCTTTAACGGTTCTTGACTTATATCGATTTAAATACGAGAAATGTTGAAAAAACCATCATGAAGAATAAACGCATTTTAACAAGAAGTCGTTTGACTTATAACAATTTAAATACAAGAAATTGTGAAAAACCCATCATGAAGAAAAACGCATTTTAAGAAAAAGTCGTTTCCACGTCAACCATTGCTTGAAAGCTATATTTTGAAAAGAAACCAAACCGAAAAAATAAATATTTCATATTCCAATTAAGATAGAAACATGATTTAAACGTCATTTTAAAAAGAAAAATATAGAAAAATTTTCAAACTGATAAATCGTTTTTAGAAAAATTGAAGGTTTTTGTATCCCGGACCCCTTAAATAAACTGCACAAATATTGAAAACAAAAATGGTTGTATATATGAAAATGTGAATTGAGTAAGAGAAAATAGTTTGCCTTACTATATTTTCCGGCCAAGACGACTTTCGCTATTTAGCCAAGGTTTCCCTATACTAGAAAAGCTCTCTTTGAATTTTTCGACAAATAAATTAAGGTTTACTGAGACTAAAAGAATATTTCCCGGTAAAAAAATTTACGCTAATTGAATTTTGTTTATTTGCGTATAGTTCTATGCACTACACCGTACTTATTTCCTAAAATCTACTATTTTTCTTATGTACGATTTGTAAAAAATAAGTCTGCAATTGCATTTTAAAAAACTCCAGGAATTTAATTGTAAGAGATAAGCGCGCTAAAGATGTAAAAAATCAACTCACCAAGCGTCATACGAAAAGATGTGTCCGATGAAAAAAGAGCTTTCGAAATTCCATCCATAATTCATTAGCTGCTTATAAAAGGGACAATAATTGAAAAAAAAAGTTAATCGACCTGTCGGAGTAAGGATTAACAGTACTTACATCTCAATCGCTTGTCAGGCTTCGAAATCCTGCAGTTTGTTCATGTTTATCGTCTGTTCTTTCCCCAATGGGAAAAATTAGCAAAAAAAAAAGAACTAGATAGAAACATACAGGAATATTCGAAAAATAATAGATTAGTTTAGAAGGAAATACATTTTGATTTATCAAATTTTTTCTTTTCGAATCACATTATGTGAGCTTTGGAATTTTAACCTGAGAAGGAAAACAGTTGGGTAAAAAATAGCAGTGATAGAGGTTTAGTTCAAAAATTAGCAAATTACTACAGGTTCAGTATTCTGTACAGAGAGCAGTCTACATGCAGTCTACATGACTAAGATAAATCAGCTACTGAGAATTTTTTTTTTTTTTTTTATCAACAAATTAGTACAGATTCAGTATTATGTGGTATGGTAGAGTGCAGTCTATACAACAGCACATCAGCTATTGAAATTTGTTTTTTCAACAAATTACTACAGATTCAGTGTTTCTTGTATGGCAAAGCGCAGTCCATATGACTAAGGTAAATCAGCTATTGAAATTCATTGTTATCAGCAAATTATTTTTAGTTTTATTATTCTGTGGTATAAAAAAACGCAGTCTATATGTATAAGATAAATCATCTATAAAAATGTATTGTTATCAGAAAATTAGTACAGGTTCAGAATTCTGTGGTATGGAAGAGCTCAGTCTATACGACTGAGAGAAGTCGACTATTGAAATTTCTTATTATCAGAAAATTATTATAGGTTCAGTATTCTGTGGTACGGCAGAACACAGTATATTAGAACTATGATAATTCAGCTATTGATATTTATTGTTATCAGAAAATTATTACAGGTTCAGTATTTTGTGGTATGGCAGAGCGTAGTCTATGTGACTAAAGTAAATCACCTATTTAAATTCGTTATTATCAGCAAATTATTTTTAGTTTTGGTATTCTGTGGTATAACAAAGCGCAGTCTATATGACTAAGGTAAATCAGCTATTGAAATTCATTGTTATCAGCATATTATTACAGTTTCAGTATTCTGTGATATGGCAGAGCGTACTATATAAGAATAAGGTTAATCAGCTATTAAATTTTGTTGTTGTCGGCAAATTATTACAAGTTCAGTATTCTGTGGTATCGCAGAGCCAGTATATATGACTAACATAGATCAGCTATTAAATTTTTTTGTTATCGGCAAATTATTACAGGTTCAGTATTCTGTGGTATGGCAGAGCGTAGTCTATATGACTAAAGTAAATCAGCTATTGAAATTTGTTGTTGTGAGGAAATTATTACAGTTTTAGTACTCTGTGGTATGGCAGAGCTCAGTCTATATGACTAAGGTAAATCAGCTATTGAAATTCATTGTTACCAGCAAATTATTACAGGTTCAGTATTCTGTGATATGGCAGAGCGTACTATATAAGACTAAAGGTTAATCAGCTTTTTTTTTTTTTTTTTTTTTGTTATCGGCAAATCATTACAAGTTCAGTGTTCTGTGTTATAGTAGAATCAGTGTATATGAATAACATAAATCAGCTATTAAATTTTTTTGTTATCGGCAAATTAATACATGTTCAGTATTCTGTGGTATGGCAGAGCGTAGTCTATATGACTAAAGTAAATCAGCTATTAAAATTTGTTGTTATCAGGAAATTATTACAGTTTTAGTACTCTGTGGTATGGCAGAGCTCAGTCTATATGACTAAGATAAATCAGCTTTTGAAATTTATTGTTATCACCAAATTATTAAAGATTTAGTATTCTGTGATATGGTGGAGCGTGCTGTATAAGACTAAGGTAAATTAGCTATTAAATTTTTTTTGTTATCGGCAAATTATTACAAGTTCAGTATTCTGTGTGGTATGGTAGAGTCAGTGTATATGACCAACACCAATCAGCTATTAAATTTTCTTGTTATCGGCAAATTATTACAGGTTCAATATTCTGTGGTATGGCAGAGTGCTGTCTATATGACTAAGATGAATGGAAATATTTATTCTTGATAAAGCATTACTATAACGCGTATTGTCATCTCTACAAAAGAATTTTTCACATTATAGAGTAACAACAGTTGTAAAAAGTCTTGAAAAACACAGCTGATATTTGCGTACCTTATGTCGAAATCTACTTCAGTGATTTCAATTATAGTTTTTTAGTTTATTTCGTATTATAATTAGCTGTACTTTGATAGTTTTGTTTTCTTGAAAATCAACTCAATTTCAGTAACGGTTATTTTTTCCCCCTATACTTGTCTTTTTGCGAAATCTTTTAATCATTACATTTTTTATCTCTTTTGTTTGCCAAACTCTAAATTTATAACTAAAATTAAAAACTGTTTACTAAAAAGGTGCACAAAAATTCATTAAAATATTCCGTTACATAATGAAATGGTCTTTAAAAACTTAAAAACCATTGATGTTAAAAATCATATGATAACAGAAAAGATGTTTCTTGAGATCTTTCGACCGCAAACGCGATCATTTTAAAAGGATATTTTCAAAGGAAAATATCCTTTGAAAATGATCGCGTTTGCGATCGAAAGATCTCAAGAAACATCTTTTCTGTTATCATATGATTTTTAACATCAATGGTTTTTAAGTTTTTAAAGACCAGTTCATTATGTAACGGAATATTTTAATGAATTTTTGTGCACCTTTTTAGTAAACAGTTTTTAATTTTAATTTTAGTTATTTTAACGCAAGGTGAACTTGTTATTCCACTCTGAACTCATTCTGAGTTCTATGTTTTAAAATCTAAATTTATAGTTCAGCTGCTGCCAAATATTTTTAATATAATGTCGCTTCAATATATCCCGCAATATATATATATATATATATATATATATATATATATATATATATATATATATATATATATATATATATATATATACATATATATATATAATACTTCAATATCATGGGCTTTTCAACTGAAATGTTATTGTTGTTGCGCCTCTTAAAATGTTTACCTTGTGCTGTTTGGAGCTGAATATTTAAGAATTCATTTTTGAAACAAAATTTACGCTTCTTTGTTCAACCGTATATTCCTAAGGTTTTGTAAGACATTTCTCTATCTAAAAGGAAACTAAAAAGCTTACTAATTTTTTAAATCTATTACAGACCGGGAGGTGGCAAAACAGACACATGGTTCGTACGGATACCGTCATTTCTCCAGGGAAACTACCAGTATCTTTTTATAGAAAACTAGATCTAGGTTTAACGCGTACAATTTCGCCTTCTTTTAAGAAGAGATTTTCTATAAGATAAAACTGGTGCCGAAAAATCTGCACTGGACTGCAAAATACAAGAAGGCGTACGAACCATGAGACAACCACCTCATCGAGTTGGAGGCTGAAATTCCAGAATTAGTTAAAACTCAATCCCCATATTAAAACGTAATCGGTCTGCCAAGTCATGTGTTGGTTCAACAACTAAAAGCCCTATTTTAGCGGCTGACTCGTAGGTTTACCATTCTTGCTCCCAGTCCGCCAAGTTTTCATACCTTTGGGTGCAGGAAACGCAATGGTAAACCTACGAGTCGACCGCTAAAATTAGGTTTTTAGGTGTTTTCCACCAAGATATGACTTGGCGGACTCATTGCGTTTTACTATGGGAATTGAGTTTTAGCTAATTCTGGAATTTCAGCCTCCAACTCGATGAGGTGGCTATTAATAACTCTGGGAAATCCATTATGATATCTTCTCAAATCCTCGTTTTAAAATTGTTTCTTCATTCGTGTAATTTTTTTAAATATGCCTCATGTATTTAATTGTAGATGATAAACTAAATAAAGTTATATATATATATATATATATATATATATATATATATATATGATTTTTTCAAAGACTAAAATTTAAGACATAGAAAATTGCACGGAGTTCATCATACATTACGCACGCCATGAATTAAACATTAATAGTGTTATTACACGTAAAAATTGCAAGCGACAAAAATCGCATGCGACCCGTCAGATTTCTTAAAACTTACGTATTATCCACCTGAAACTTACGTATTATCCAAGCATTTCATTGGCTGTTCGGGAAAAGGATTTTCCATCGTCAGATTTCCAAGAAATCTGATGACCCATTTTAAATGAAATTTCATTCTTAAACTTCTAAACATCCCACAATATTACTTTTTACACCGTCGTATAGAGAAAAAAATGTACTTTTAAATGCAATTTGTTTGAAAGCTGTATCTGAATTTGTTTCTGAGTTATTAATTTTTTTTGTAGTTTTTTGCCATAGTGGCAACAGAAGTATCCATCTCTGTTGAAATTAAAGGGAAATACAGATTACTGTATAGACCAATCAGAAAACAAATAAAATGCGGGATTCAACTAATAAAACGCTTCAGATATTCTTTTGATTTCCTACCCTGACGAGGACAATAACCATTTTTCTAAATGGTTAAAAAAACCGAGAAGCGATCATTAGGCGACACCGGGTAGTATGCACTTAAAAATTGTCAAAATATGCATGAAAATATGCACCTTAAATTTTCCAAATATGCTGTTAAGATCCTAAACATACGCTTATAACTTTGATTAAAAAATCACTTGTAAATGCAGAGCAATGTACAGTCTTGGAACAAAAAAGAGAACACCCCTTACTAACTCTGTAACACATTATCGTAGAAGAAAGATATAGTTACCAAACTATTGGAAATAAAGTCTACTTTCAAATTAAGTATAAAAAATTTGTTTAGTGGTAAATCTACATATCAAAACGAACCCAAACTTTATTTTTTTTCAAAAGCAATACCCAAGTTTGACACCATAAATAAATTCTACACTCTTCACTTAGCCTTAATCCAAATGTTCATGAAATTCGTACGATTAGTTTCTGAGATATTAATTATTTTAAAATGAGCCTATTTTAGGGGCTGTATCTAAATTGAAGTTCGGTACTCGATTATAGAAATGCTTACAGAATGACTTCGTCAGTTCTATTATTCATTATTTCTTGCCAATATGATCTTCTCACTCGTTTAATATGTTTCGTCTATTGTTAGCCCAAACATTTCAATGAAATTAGTAATTTTGTTTCCTTCAAATTATGCTTTTCTGAACATCTTAGACGACCCCTTAAACCATCAGTTTGAAGTTTTTTTTATCATAATTCGAAAACTACTTTAAAGCAAAATTTGAAATTGAGAATTCGCATAAAGCAGGACATAATACTTGTAAAGTTATCAAAATAGTTATAAGTTACAATTCATATTTTCTTCGAATATTAATTTTATAATTCATAACTGATATTATAAAATTTTTTAAATTACAAATTCAATGTATTTATGCTTGGGTTTTTTAGTATTATAATTACACACAAAATTATGATATTACGATTATGATTTCATGAGATATTAATAAAAATATGATAACGTAATTTAACATTTGAAGCTCTAAATTTTGAATATTAATAATTCAAAAGCTTAACATCCAAATGAATAAAAATCTCGTTTCTAGGCATTGTTTTAAGCGAATATTTAAAATATAGTGTAAAAATTGGGTGTTGCCATTGAAAAAACAAAGTTTGGCTTGGTTTCGGCATGTAGATAGCCCCTAAGCAAATTTTATATACATCATTTAAAAGTAGACTTTATTTTCAATCGTTTGGTACCAGTAACTTTCTTCTATTATAATTACTTGCAGAGATAGTGTGGGGGAGGGTTATATTTTTTCCCACGACTGTACATATTTTAGATACAGTGCTACAAAAAATTATAAAGGAATGTATTACAAACTTTACAGACTGGAACTAAAAATGTAAAAATGTGAATTTAAACGCTTTTTTTATTTCAGTTCTTTCATTTATTTACTTTAATCGTAAAAAGCCTTAAAATATGCATTTGCATACACTACGCTATCTAGCCATAAAAAAAAGATGCACCGAATAGAAAAAATCTGTCAAAATTCCATGTATGATTTACCATCTACTTAAGAGGAACAGGAGCGATAATTGTAAAAAGGAAAAAAAAAAAAAAAAAAAAAAGGTAATCGACCTGTCGGAATAAGGATTAACAGTACTTACTTCTCAATCGCTTGTCAGACTCCGAAATCCACACGTTTCTTCATGCTTTTCGTAGATTCTTCGGCGGGGGAAGAATTAAGTATAAACAAGTCGGGAATTGTGCGTCAAATGTGGCAAATGAGGTCGGTTCGTACTGTAACTACTTTTATAAATATTTAGATTTTGGTCAATAGCTGTTTCATTATTATGCAAAAATGCATGAATACAAATTCATTATATTATATCTTTAAAATTCAGTCATAATGAAATAATAGGACTCCATATTAAATAGAACCTCATCACCATGGCAACCTAGAAATATGATGTCCCACTGATATCACATTACCTATCATGGGATATCATTGAATTAAGTAAGTATGACAGGATTTAATAGAATGCAGAAACATTTTATTAATATCTTTTTAAGTTTTGATTCGATTTTCAAAAAATTTGAAATGACTCGACACAATTCTGCAGCGATTATATATATTGAATTTCAAACCATTCAGTAGGGTAGTTTTTGCGCTGTTATATGCGGACATACGGACGGATCAGACGACGACTATAGGTGATACGTAATTTTTTATAATTAGGAACGCACCTAAAAACTGGATAATATAATGTTGTTTGACAAGTAAATTCGGATTTCTTTTCGTACATACGGTTTCTGTATAAATCAAACGGTTTCGGAATATGAAGTAAGTAAAGTTGTTCGTGAGTTTTTTTTACAAAGTTGTATGTTTAAAGGGATAGTGAAATTTAAGATGAGTAAAACTCTACCAAAAATACAAATTTTTGTTTTTATGTTAATACTTCATTCTTAAATTTTAAAATATATCTTATTACACTGCTCAAAACAATTAAAGGATATTGCAGTTTTAGGTGGATTTTGTATCTGGTAAACTGTTTAGCCGATTGATACATGGTTGACAGACATAGTAGGTTATATGAGAATAAATTACACATGTTTGGCAGAAAAAAATGCATTTTATTGTGCATTTGTGTACTAAAGGAAAAAAACACAATTTGTGCATATGAGAAAAAAAAGAATAAGAAAAGGTGTTTTCTTCAAAGAAAATCATTTTCAGTAGGGGGTATGGTTTCCACGGGCGGCCAGCAACGTTGAACACCTTTGAGGCATGGACTCAATGAGGCTATTAATGACGAGTTGGGGTATTCTGCCCCACTCTTCCAGAATAGCTCTTTCCAGTTCTTGGAGAGTTTGTGGGGGTTGTTGGCGGCCAGAAACTCGTCTTCCTAGAGCGTCCCAAACGTGCTCGATTGGATTCATGTCTGGAGAACACGCTGGCCATTCCATTCGAACGATTCCTTCCTCGAAAAGGAAATCCTCCACCAGGTTTGCACTATGTGGCCTGCAGTTATCGTCCATTAAAATGAAGTTATCTCCGATTGCTGCAGCGTAAGGGACTACAATAGGTCTGAGGATCTCATCCCTATATCGGCGACCAGTCAGAGCTCCATCTCGAATGATGTAGAGGTCAGTGCGACCGCCAATGGAGATGCCACCATACACCAACACTCCTCCACCGCCAAATCTGACACTTTCGTGCACGAACGCAGGGTTATTCCTACTGCCACGGTCCCTCCAGATGAAAATACGCCTATTATCCGGATGCACAGAAAAACGGGACTCGTCAGAAAACAGAATATTTCTCCATTCATTTCTCCTCCAGTTGACACCTCGGTTGCCCACTCCCTGCGGTCGCGACGATGCCTTGATGCTAATATAACACATACCATCGGTCGGCGAGCATACAGACCTACAGCATGGAGCCGGTTTCGGACAGTCTGAGTTGAAATCGTGGTGCTTGTAGCCGAGCGAAGGTGTTGTTGGAAAAGAGTAGCGTTCATGGTTCGGTGTCTCCGAGCTATTAACGCTAAATACCGATCTTCATTGGGCATTGTTGCCCGTCTACGACCTTGCCCTGGTCTTCGGCCTGCACATCCACTCTCCAAAAAACGGTTCCAGATCCTGGAAATGACACTTTGCGACACTCCAATGGCTTGCGCTACTTCGGCTTGAGTTTGGCCCCCTTCTAACCTACCAACAATTCTCAAAGCTTCTGAATCTGTCAAATGACTTCGCTGAGATATCGTACTCATCGAAACAAAGCAATCACTGAATACCGATCATCCTTGTCTTCATTCTCTTTTATCCAGTTGAAAGTCAAATTTCATTCGTTGCCACTGAAGCAACGTTTTTGATGTCGAACTCAAAATTTGCATACTCCACAGTTTGAAAACCAGAAAAATTTGCATTTGTGATTCTCTTCTTCTATTTTCGGCAAAAAAAATTCGTTTATATCTTTATTTTATATAAAACTTCAAATATCCTTTAATTGTTTTGAGCAGTGTATAATATATATACCGGTTATCCTAAAAAGGACTGACTGATTTTAAAATCCAATAACTCGCAAACGGTGTAAGATATTTAAAAAATTCTTGCAGAAGGGTTATGTATGATGTCAGGAGTTTTTTACCGTGATTCTCGAATTTAGTTCGAATTACAAGCATTAGATGGTGGTGCAAGCAATAGGCCATAAATTCAAGCTCGATTTTTTGGCCTTTCTCTTCTTCCATGCCAAAATGAGATTAAAATGTATTGAGTGGCTCCCGGAGTACCAGAAATCGGACTTTGATTTAGCGCATATTGCTCGCAGTGACATCTATTGTTTGTAATTCGAGCTAAATTCTAAAATCACAGTAAGAAAACTCCTTACATCGTACATAACGTTCCTGCAAGAATTTTTTAAATATCTGTCACCGTTTGCAAGTTATTGAATTTTAAAATCAGTCAGTCCTTTTTAGGACACCCGGTATATAATGTATGTAACGTATAATGTATTGCCAAACATTTCGCAAAAAGTGTTTTTTTATACTTCTTAAAAGTAAATAATGAAAATAACATATGCTATTGTATTTAAAAAGCATTTTTAAAAACAAATTTTTCGCAGCTTATACATCTTTAAAATGCTTCATGTATTTAACTTTTAGTTAAAAGGTCTGAATATGTATAAGTGACAATCTTTACTGTAACTAATCTTCCCATACATTTTGGAATGTTTGTTTATTAAGACCTTTAAACTACTAATAAAGTGTTTTAACATTTTTTTTTATAAAAAATCTCTGTCCCTCCAGCTTTGTACGAGGATGGTTCAATAATTATTGTCCCTAGTGTGTAAAATATTTGTACTGCGATGGTTGATGTGGAATATTGAAGCGTAATTCCTTAGATGCCTATTTGCTCAATTTTAGAACAGTAGCTGCTATATTAACATATTGTATTTCGTTTTAGGCGTGAGAGGTGGAACTTAGCTTCAAAGGGTGGGTGGTCAACTTTTTGGTAATTTTTGACCCCCTCCTTTCCTTACGATATCATACGTTATCATCCCTCGAACCCCCTCTCCCCCCGTAACGATATCGTTATCAATGTATAAAAATTCTTTAGATTTTTGGAATTTTTTTTCTTTTGTTTGGAGTGATATATAAATATGGTTACATTTATTTTTCGCATACTTTATTGATTCAAATGTAGAGAAGTCAGTAAAATATCAGTTTATACATGAAATAACTTTCTATTAAATAAAACTTAAAAGAAATAGTTACTATTTAAAAGTATTTAATAATAGCCTTTTGTTATATATTGTATTCAACAGTAATAATGTCTTTTTGCACTTGCCCCGCACGGGGAGAGGCAGACAGAAATTCTTATCAACAAAACAAGTGGACAACATTCTTTCTGATTTATTTACGAGTAAATACTAGTATCATTTCAAACGTACTTCTCATATGGTTTGTAGAATAGCGGATTATATAATATATGCATACATAAAAATAGGAATAGACAGAAGAATAGGAATGTCTAACGTTGGGGCATTCCATAATTTGAAGTTTTAATAATAAATTTGTATTTTCATAAAAATAGATAACATACTATAAAAAGATGACATACTCTTTTGATGCATATATACTATATTATTATAAACTCACGAAGAAAATTTGGTTGGATCAAAAATGATATCAAAAGATAACCCCCTCCCCTAGAGATATCTTATGATGTCATGTATCAGATGTCCCCTTACCCCTAAAATAATAACGTTATATTTGTATAGGTCCTTATGGGCCAGACCTGAAGCAGTTCTGTGATAGATTTGTGGCAGTGGAAGGGACTTGGCTACACTACTATGCCACCGAGTCCAAACGACAGTAGCCACGTCTCATTCACTGTCACCCCCAACCCCCCTTTCAAGCTAGGTGCGAGCTCTCGCACCATTTATGCCAAACGAAAATATCGAATTAAAAGCTTTTAAGTTTTGTGTATATATTTTGACAGTACTATAGAAACTATCAAGGAATGTATAACAAACTTAACATACTGGAGTTTAAATGTACAAATAAGCATTTAAGTGCTACTTCATGGCAGTTTATTCATTTATATGCTTTAAGGGGGTCCGAGACACAAAAATCTTCAAATTTTGCAAAAACATTTTATTTCATAAAAAATTTCTCTGTTTTTCCTGCTTATAATGACATTTAAATCATGTTTCTATCTGAATTAGAACAAAAAATATTAATTTTTTTCGTTTAGGTTTGTTTTCAGAATCTAGCTTTCAAGCAATGGCTGTCATGGAAACGACTTCTTGCAAAAATGCGTTTTACATCATGATAGGTTTATTCACCATTTCTCACATTTAAATTCTTATAACTCGAGAACTGTTAAAGATACAGGGTTCAAACTTGAAACATATCTTTTTCAATTGTTTTACTTTAATTTTGATTCAGCATATTTGAAAAAAAAAATTTTACTTTTGAAAATACGATTTTTTTTTTTTTTTTTTTTTTAAGTTGCACCACTTTTTTTTAAATTTTTTCGTTAAATATTTGTAATTTTTTTTATAAATTAATATTTTTAAAAATGCTGAATCAAAATTAAAACTTATATATTTCTGTTAATTTAAATGAAAGAAAAAATTGAAATTCTATAAATAATACTTCGAGTTATAACGATTTTAAATTACCCCACTTTTTTAATAAATTTTAAATTAAAATTTTTTTAAAAAATTCTGAGAAGTTTTATCATGTGATTTTGTTTACAAATGATAAGTTTAACCATCACTAAAAAATTCAGAATTTTAACTCAATAAATAAAAATTATTTCAAAATGTGTCTCGGACCCCCTTAATCGCAAAAAGCCTTAAAATATGCATTTGTTTATACTCTGCTATCTAGTCATAAAAAAAAAGTTGTACCGAATAATAAAAAAAAAACTGCCACTATTCCATTTATAATTTTCTATATAAAGTCAAACTTCCCTCTAACGAAGTTCGTATTTAACGAAGTTTTGTGCTTAACGAAATTTTCTTTTGAACCTTGACTTTGAACACCATTAACATGTAAATTAATCTCCATATTACGAAAAATATATTCTATATAACGAAGTTTATTCCACTTTCGTGAATGCACAACATTCAAATGGAGGGGTTGCTGTTTTCATGTATGTGTGAATTTATTTCAACGAATTGTATGGAAATGTAACAACAGTAAAACCTTCCCTAAAGCGACTACGTTCCGTTCCAATAAAAATTGGTCACTCCGAAAGGTGGTCTCTTAATGGAGGCCATGTTTAAATCTAGATTTTAATTGTTGAAAAAAGGTGACAATTAATGTCACTAAAATTTATTTTTCACATTAGGAAAAAATGCAAAAATTTAAGTATCAAAACAAAAGTTAATTACATAAGTTAATTACTGCAGAGTTTATAAAATGAATACATTGACGTTTGCTTTGATTTTACTGTTTGATCTTTTACGACTTTTATTTCCAAGTCCTTTAGTAGTTCAGTAAATAAATGCAATTTTTTTGGACGGGAACAAATAATGACGATTTCATAAATTTATTTCTTTGAGAGTTTCCTGGCAGAATGAGGCAGGGTATTTTGTTGACCGTCATTCTTAAGTTGTCATCAGAGTTAAATTCATTGCATAAAAAGGCACAAAGGGGTTTAAAAGCTTAAAAATTACTGGAATAAAAAACATCTAAACTTAGTTTAGAAGTTTGATGAATAATGCGCTCTCTGGAATTATTTTTCTAAGAAATACTTCTTCAAGCGACCAGGAAAAAACGGATTTTTTTTTCATTTTCTTCAAAGAAATGGGTCGCTAATGGAGAGAGTTCAACTGTGATGGTCTCTGAATGGAGGTAAAATTAGTATGGAGCCTATGGGAATAAACTTCGTTCCATGAAAAATGGTCGTTCAGGGAGGTGGTCGCTTAATGGAGATAGTCGCACAGGGAGGTCTCACTGTATTTATTTATTTAATCATTTTCCTTCAAAAGAAGAAATGCTAAATACCTTCGATACAATAAGGGGACTCCAGTTTCACGAAAATGTTACAGATGAATTGTTCGGATACTTCCAAATGTGCAAAATCTTTGATGAACAATGCATTTTTTACAAGAAACCTGTACAAATTAATATTAGACTTTTTTAAAGTTAAGGATTTAGAATATTGAGAAAAAAGAGCAATTGTACGCTAAACTTCAGCTTTTGTTAGGTGGTTTATAAGACATTATTCGAATTAAGTTTTCTCATATGTCTACTTTCATAAAAAATGTTACTGTCCTAATTAACATACATTCCAATATTTCCTTTTTATGTGTATTTTTCATTTTATGCATGTGTACCATTTCATTATACAAATTTCATGAATTTGAATTGATTTTTATTTAACTAATTTTCTTCATAACGAAGTGTTTAAGTATAACGAAGAGATTTGGTTAAATAGAAGTTTCACTTATACTTATAAGAGGAACAATAACTAAAAAAAAAAATAGGTAATCGACCTGTATATTTTGGATACAGTGCTGTAAAAAAATATTAAGGAACATTATTAAGGTGTAACAAACTTAACATACTGGAGCTAAAAATGTAAAAATATGAATTTAAACGCTATTTTAAGGCAAGTTATTCATTTATATAGTTTAATCATAAAAAGCCTTAAAATATGCATTTGTATATACTCCGCTATCTAGCCATAAGAAAAGATGTGCCGAATAATAAAAAAAACTCTCTCAAAATTTCATGTATAATTTATACCTGCTTATAAGAGGAAGAGTAATTGAAAACAAATAGATAATCGACCTGTTTGAGTAAAGATTACCAGTACTTAAGGTTAGTTGGGGCAACTGGGCCATGATTTTACAATGTGACTCTGGAGCTTCTGACAATTCAGCTTCAAAAAGCTAATGTTCATTTGAATTAAAACCAGAACTTCTGTAAATGTGTTCAGTTAGGTTCCCTCTATCAGACAGAAATGCTCAAAATTACATTTTAATATTTGAAAATATAAAAATATGCATGTTTCATCTTTCTTTCCTCATGGGTCCAATTGCCCCATAAAAATGGGGTAAGTGGACCAGAAGGGTCTATGTTCCACACGCGTTTATTTTTTTCCGTATGGGATATCAGGTCTTGTTTGAAGAAGTGTAAACAACTTAAAAAGAATTAAACCAGGCAGATCATGTAAATTATATATCAACTAAAGAGGGTTGTAAGGGAAACCTTTGATGTCAATGTGTCTGAAAAAGCACTAAAAGTGAAAATATTAGATTTATTTACATCAAAAACATAAAAATTAAGTAAGTACTTATGTACTTTAGTATAGGTAATAAGTATAAAAGACACATGGGTATTTTAAGGGAAAAATAGCAAGATAAATCTATGAGCACACGGCTACGTAAGTATTTAAATACTTTATCTGTATCCAGGGGTCACATTATGTAGGGAAATTTTTTTGTTCCTACCAGGACCCTTAATGAGCTACCTTCAAGATAATTTTATTTAATATATTCTAAAGAAAGATGCGATGACGATATAATTTTCAAAATAGTGATAAGAACAATAAAAGTTTCCCTATAGAATGCGACTCCTGTGTATCGTACAATTTCAAGGTTTGGCTATCTCGCTTTCAGGGGCAAGGTACTTGCATTCGTAAAATGTTGAAATAATTTAATGACACCAGTATTTACAAGAGAATCTATTTGTAAACAAGTAAAAGTATGTTTTCGCATACTTAATAAATGTGGAATTTTCATTATAAAATTCCGGCGCCAATGTGGCAATTAGAGATTAAAATTATGTGATGCCATAACGGCATCACCACCTCTCAAGGAGTCAAGAAATTTGGTTTGATACCACCCAATATGTTTTGTAAATTTTATTACGTAATTTGACTAAGGTATTCTATAATTTTCTTTATTGTGAGCAAAAAACAATGGAGAAATTTATTTCCCATAGTAAGAGAAACTCAAAAATTTATTTATAACTATTGGGGTTACTGGATACAGCATGGTCCAGTTACCCCGGATACATGTCCCAGTTACCCCATTCTTGAAAAATTTATGGGGTAACTGGGACACCGAGCTTAAATTTGAAACATGCAGTAAATATGTATAGATACCTAATAATACTAATGCAGTTATATGCCTAATCTTTAAAAAAAAAGATTGTTTAATTAGAGTACTTACAGTATTTTAATAAAAACCCGAGGAAGTTCAACCATACTGGCGTTGTTTTTAAAAAAAGAAACGTAAATTTTTGACAACCTATCAGAGCAAAGTGATTCAGTTTATACAGACTAACATGAAACACATGGTTTGAAAATTCCATGAGAAAGAATTCAGACGTTTTTGAGATATCGCCCGCCGATACGCCCAAAAATGTCATTTGGAGAAACATGACTTCATCTAATTATCAAGTAGTAGCTTGGTGCAATATAATAAAAGCGTAAAAAATAGCAACGTTAAAAGCACCAAAATTTTAAATTTTAAGCATACCGGTTCCGGTAGCATATAGCATACCTTCCTCAGTGCTCAACTGAGGAAGGTATGCTATATGCTACCGAAACCCGTATGCTTAAAATTTAAAATTTTGGTGCTTTAAACGTTGCTATTTTTTACGCTTTTATGACTTTATCTATTGAGCGGGTATAACTATAAAAGACATAACTTCTGTTCTAATGGGAATTTCAAGGAAAAGCTTACATCAAAATGTTCAGAAAAAAGAAGTTTAACATCTAAAAAAAATTTAAATAAAATGTTTTTAAAGATTTAAGAGTCTTGAAACCCTTAAACTAACGTACTAAAGAAAATATAATTGTTGGAGAAAGTTCATTTTTTTAAATCAGTCTTCTTGTTTGCTAAAACGTCACAGAAAATTAAAAACAAATTAGATTAAAATAAATAAAAAAATGTTTAATTAAAAAATTACTTTAATTCCTTATTCAATATTCAACTTTTTCATGCATAAGAAACCTAATCTGAAGCTGAATTGAATAACAGAATGGCTACATAAATACAGATTACAACGTTCAAGCAAATACCTCTATTTACCATTATTGCTTTTCTTTCATATTTATTAAATAGACCTCATTACACATTGTTCGGAAAGATGATAGGTTTTAAAGAATATAGCGAAATGGGTAACGTGGTGTAGAAAAAATACCTTTAAAAGATGCAATAATTTAAAATCACAGATTATCAGAGAAACATTAATGTGGTACTTAAAGATAGAGTAGGATGTATTGTTAAGACCTTAATAGGTACTTCAAAAATTAATGTTTCTGAAATGGCACTGTCTTAAATATTCATAGGACCGTTTTACAAAAACTGTGCTGTGTTTTCTCATTGTAAAAGAAAATAAAAAAAGAAAAAATATGTTTCTACATTTCTTATAATGAAAAATTAACAGTTAAATATGTTTTTTTTTTGTATTAACATTTTTGCTGTATTATCACTAGAGACTGTTCACATCAAATGAAGTTTTGCAGTTTTTTTCTTTCTTACGCTAAAAAGAAAGACTTATTTAAACTGGTGTACTAAAGAAAGTATAATTGTTGCTTTCTTGTTTGCTAAAAGGTCTTAGCAAATTAAAACCAAATTAAGTAATCAAAATAAGAAACAAACTGTTTAATTAAAAATATTTTAATTCTTTACAAAATTTTCAACTTTTGATGCATAGAAAACTAACGTGAGAACTGATTTAATGTTCAACCAAATAAATCTATTTACAACTATTGTTTTCAATTCATATTTATTAAGTAGACTTCATTACATATTATTCTGGAAGATAATAGTTTTAAGTATAGTAAAATGGAGCACGTGATGTAGGAAAAAGCGGCTATTGAAGATGCAATAATTAAAAATTGCAGATTATCAAAGTAAATTTAATGCCGTAGTTAAAGATATAGTAGAGTGTAATGTTAAGGCCCTAATAGGTATTTGAAAATTTAATGTTTCTGAAATGGTACTGTTTTAAATACTCATAGGACCATTTGTCAAAAACGGTGCTGTATTTCCTTATAGTAAAAATTACAATTTCCTGCATTTCTTATAATGAAAGCCTTACAGCTAATTTTGTGAAATTGCGTTTTATATATATTTATAATGTTTGCTGTGTCATCACTTGAGATTGTTGATATAAAATGATATTTTTTCTCTTCCTTAACTAAAATAAAAGTCTTATTTAAACTAACATACTAATGAAAGTATAATTATTGGAGATAGTGAATTTTTAAAAATCCATCTTCTTTTCCGCTAAACTGTCGTAGCAAATTAAAATCAAATTAGATTAAAATAAATAAAAAATTGTTTAATAAAAAATTACTTTAATTCTTTATTCAGTATTGAACTTTTCCATGCATAAGAAACTTAATCTGCAGCTGAATTGAATAACAGAGTGACTGCATACACACAGATTACAACGTTCAAGCAAATACCTTTTACCATTATTACTTTTCTTTCATATTTATTAAATAGAGCTCATTACACATTGTTCGGAAAGATAATAGGTTTTAAGTATATAGCGAAATGGGTAACGTGATGTAGAAAAACTTACTTTAATAGATGCGGTAATTTAAAATCACAGATTATCAGAGAGACTTTAATGTGGTACTTAAAGACAGAGTAGGGTGTACTGTTAAGGCCTTAATATGTACCTGCGAAATTAATGTTTCTGAAATGGCACTGCCTTAAATATGCATAGGGCCGTTTTTGAAAAACTGAACTGTATTTTCTTATCGTAAAAAAAAGAAATATATATACGAACTTATAACGAAAATTTAACAGTTGAATATGATTTATTTTGCATTAACATTTTTGCTGTATTATCACTTGAGGTTGTTCAAATCAGATGAACTTTTGTTGTTGTTTTTTCTTTCTTAAGATAAAAGGAAAATCTTATTTAAACTGATGTACTAAAGAAAGTATAATTGTTGCAGAAAGTCAATTTTTAAAAATAATTTTCTTGTTTGCTAAAACATCTCAGCAAATTAAAATCAAATTAAGTAATTAAAATAAATAACAAACTGTTTAATTAAACATATTTTAATTCTTTACGAAATTTTCAACTTTTGATGCAATAGAAAACTAACGTGAGAACTTATTTAATGTTCAACCAAATAAATGTATTTACAACTATTGTTTTCATCCATATTTATTAAATAGACTTCATTACACATTATTCTGGAAGATAGTTTTTTAGTATAGCGAAATCGAACGCGTGATGTAGAAAAAAGCGGCTTTTAAACATACAATAATTAAAAATTGCAGATTATCAAAGTAAATTTAATGTCGTACTTAAAGATATATTAGAGTGTATTGTTAAGGCCTTAATAGGCACTTGAAAATTTAATATTTCTGAAACGACATTGATTTAAAAAAGCATAGGACCATTTGTCAAAACTGTGCTGTATTTTCTTATAGAAAAATGCATTTTCTACATTTCTTATAATGAAAATTTAACAGCTAATTTAGTGAAATTGCTTTCTGTATATATTTACAATATTTTCTGTATCGTCACATGAGCTATTCATGTCAATTGAGATTGTTGAAATCAAATGAGATTTTTCTCCCCTTAACGTAAAATAAATATCTTATTTAAACTAACGTACTAAAGAAAGTATAATTGTTGGAGAAAGTAAATTCTTAAAAATCATTCTTTTTGTTTGCTAAAACGTCCCAGAAAATTAAAAACAAATTAGGTTAAAATAAATAAAAAATTGTTTAATTGAAAATTACTTTAATTCTTTATTCAGCATTAAAGTTTTTCATGCATAAGAAACCTAATCTGAGGCTGGATTGAATAACAGAGTGGATACATACGCACTGATTGCACGTTTAAGCAAATACCTCTATTTACCATTATTGCTTTTCTTTCATATTTATTAAATAGGCTTCATTACACATTCTTCGGAAAGATAAGAGGTTTTAAGTATAGCAAAATGGAACACGTTATGTAGAAAAAATAACTTTAAAAGATGCAATAATTTAAAATCACAAATTATCAGAGAAATTTAATGTGGTACTTAAAGATAGAGTAGGGTGTATTGTTAAGGCCTTAGTAGGTACTTGAAAAATTAATGTTTCTGAAATGGCATTGCCTTAAAGATACTTAGGGCCATTTTTCAGAAACTGTGCTGTGTTTTCTTGTAGTAAAAATGCATTTTTTACATTTATTTTAATGAAAGTTTAAGAATTAATTTTAAAAAATTGCTTTTTTGGTTCGTTGGTTGTGCTTTATGACGGTCTATTATCTACACGAGAGATATAGGTCCTAAGGGGGAGTACCCTCCGTGAACCTAACCCGTATTTAAGCATGGAAATCTACGGTTCGAAGAAAACTACGAAAACTCCGAACGATTAGGCCGACGGGCGCGATTAGGTTCGAACCCAGCACCTCCCGTCTACCAGCTTCGAGGGCAGAACCTCTCGGCCACTGGTGGGGGGCAATTGCTTTTTTGTATATTAACAATTTCTGCTGTACCATCGCTTCAGATTTTTCACGTCAAATGAGATTGTTTAGTTTCTCTTCTTAACGTAAAAATGTAATTTTAAACTATTTTTTTAACTAATGTAGTAAAGAATGTAATTGTTGAAGAAATTGAATTCTTTGAAATAAATTTTCTTGTTTGCTAAAATTTCTCAGCAAATTATAATCGAATGAAACAATTAAAATGTATCTAAAATTATTTAATTAAGAAGTACATCAATTCATTATTAATTACGCAACGTTTGTATTCGTATAAACCGTATGTGATATTTTATTGAAAAACTTGAGTGGCGATATAAGCCCAGAAAGACTGAACGTTTACACAAAAGACTTACTTAGACTGAACGTTTACACCAAAGACTTACTTAGACTGAACGCTTACACCAAACTATGGCAATGGACTTTATTGCAACTTGAACTTTGAACTTTGAAGGGGGCGGTTCTCTGAAACTTATAGCAGCAGGTTGTTGTCTCAAATGATCCACTAGACTTTATTCCAAATCTAGGTTCGAGGCTGAAAAAAGTCACGCGGTACCAGTAATTTACCCAAAGAACTTCTAACTGATAAGAAGGGAAGCTACTACTGCTTTCCGCATGAACTGTTTCACTGGCTGGCGGGGATTTACATTGCGTCTACGGAGCCTTTCCTTCTTTACGCTCGAAGTTTTTATCTTGACCACGTGATCCTGACGTAGATGTAATATCCTCCATTGCCATTCCAGAAATTGACAATAATCGCCTGGACAATTAAACGAGTGATAGTAGGGTGCCCAGATATCAGAGTGGCGACCTACGATGCTCAGACAGATGCATTTGTCCAAACTATGCCAAACCTAGGTATTTTCTATTCCAGAATTTGGCATTCTCGCCTGCACGAGTTCGATTATACGAAGGAGACAAGTTAAACAACATTATCTTGGATATAATATGTAATCTCACCAAGATTCTTTGCTAATCGCGTTTTTTTTAGAATTGTCTCAACTAATCAAACTTTATACCCAGTATGTCGCCACTCTCATATCAAGGCACGCTAGTAAGAGCAATCAACAAACATTGGTTTGGCGATAATGTTGGTTTAGAAAGATTCTGGTCTATTTGTTTTCGTTCAAACTCATTTATGTTTGTCTAATAAAGAGGAAAACCCGTCGTCATAAAAAAAAAAAAAAAATGGACAAAAGATTACTGCAGCAATTCAATGTGGAAAAATCCTTCCCTGTAACTGCATTTCGGCAGGCAGAAATTTCTCTTTTCCTTTGTTTTGAATATTGTCTTTAAAAAATGGCATAAATTCAGATTATTAATATTTTTCTTTTTTAAATTTTTTAAGTGATTTCCGAGATTTCTCCATTCAAGGAATATAAAATATACACATTGGATGTCTAATGTATCAAATAGAAATCGGTTCGTAAAAAAACAAAATCTTCATATTTGACGGAAAAGAGAACATTCTTTAAAAAAAACCTCGAAAATTCAAAAATCACTGAAAGAATTTCTAAGAATCTTTCTTGAAAAGTGAACAAAATGGGCGAAAAGCTTTAATTGTTTTAAAGTGTTATATTTGGTTAAAAATTTGAATTTGATTAGCTTTTATGAGTGGTTCAAAATTGTCGGCAAACTTTGAAAATCGAGATAATACGCGAATTTTTCTTTCAATATAAAATAAGATATAATCGAATTGGAAATCAAAAATTTGAGATTCGGGTGCATTCAGGGAATCAAATTTAAAGATTAATTAAAGTGTAAAATCAAGGAATGTAACCAGGGTATTTGTCATGAGCTGCTAATGCTCTGCCAACTGAGCTATCCTGGACAAATCTCATGGGCTCAATTCCCTCAAAAATCTTTTGATAAGAGAATATGGTCTGTTATCTGAGACAGCTCAACAGAATATATCATAAGTAATGGTCACAAGTAACTCCAAGTAAACGCTGGATAAGTAATTACAACTGATTAATTTTAATACAATTATTTTAATTTGTAACTAAATCTTATAAGTTGTAATTTTCCAACCGAATAAGAAAGTGTCCAGATCAGGATTTAAACCTGGGAGCTGCAGTTTAAGCTGCCGATGCTCTGCTAACTGAGCTTTTCTGGACAAATATGGCTGTTAGGATTCAATCAGAAACTTTTTGATAAAAAATAAGATGCACTTATCAAAAGGATTCACAATACAAAAACATAATATAACAACGTACGGAAAAATAAAATACAACCTCTTCCACGTTGCCCACGAATACATTTCTTTATTTCTAGAACCCTTAAAAACCAATATATTTTCGAGATTTAACGAAATATTTTTAAAAATATAGTTCTATCTGCTGCCACTGATTTTATATAAATAAAAAGGAAAGTGCCCAGTTAAACTGGTGGCATTCAAATGGCTATTCACACTAATTATACATTATACTCTTATTTCAAAAAATAATGCCCTCGAAAAATAAAGAAATCGACAAAAAAAAAAAAATCAGTTAAATTAAGAGGGGGGAGGGGGATTAGTCCCCCGTTCCTTTCCTTTATACTTAACCAATGAACCTCCAAATCTAATCAGGGAATCCTTAGCAGAATAGACCGGTATACCAAATTTGAAGCAAATCGGATAATTCTGCTTGTAAAACGCTATTATCTATATTAAGGGGGATTAGCCACCGTTTCTCCCTTTATACTTAACCAATGATCCCCTAACACTAATCAGGGAAGCGCGTTATCAGAATAAATCTATTTATAAAATTTCAAGCAAATCTGATGTTTCTATCAAGAGTTATTGCGTTACGTATAGACATACGTACATACAGAAATTGAGGGTACATTAGCTCTCAGGCTTTGGTAGCCAGTGAGCTAAAAATGGTTCTGAGTAATTTTTAAAGCGTATTAATCATTTTTCTCGAACCGGAATATTGATTTTTAGAATGTTTCAATACCCAATAAAATATTTTCAACTGCGTAACTAAATTTATATATGCAAGAATGAAAAATTAATATTAATTTTACGATTAATTTTAATGCTGCTAATTTATCATGTTTGTCTGTGAAATATGTTTGATGAACATGAAAGTTATTTACTTGGGAATAGATAGCATCAAAAAACTATATTCCAGGTTGAGAAAGCTATTTAGTACACTATAAGAGCTACGGGGATACTTTTTCGAAAATCAGTATCAGCAACAGCAGTTTCTTTTGAAAAATCGGATTAACCCAAACCCGACATGACATAATCAAACCTCAACCTGAAATCGACCCGAAAAATTTAAAGTCAACCCGACTCGTAAAATGAAAAAAGTAGCGTCAATTCGACCGCAACCAAAACTATGGGGTCGGATCGGATTCGGATAAAATCGAGTTAACCGAATTGAACCAAGACTCTAGTTTACACCCAGCACCTTCCGTCTGCTGGCTTTAAGAGTGGAACTCATAGGCTACTGGTAGGATCAGTGCTGCGGAGTCGGTGGAAAAAAATGGAAGACTCCGACTCCGGGATATTTGAACGACTCCATCTCCGACTCCTATTCCGACTCCAATCTGGCAACACTAGTCCCCGGGCTGGGGTACTAGTGTCGCCTATTGGTTAAATTAACGATAGAATATAAGAAAAATAAAGTTAAAATCTCACTATTTAGTCATAGATTATGTTTTTAGGGCTTCAAAAATAAAAAAACAATAAAAATATATTTTCCGCTCCATTAATTTTACAATTTCGCGCCCGAAAATCCAAAAAATCCAACTACCCTCATAGCATGCATGGTCACAGTGACGTCATTGTGACGTTACTGTAAGTCACTGTCGTCGCGTCACATCTGTGACCAAAATGCCACCACTCAGTGATGTCACATTGTGACTGAGATGTGAACGTCATAGAAAACTTTAAAAAATTGCAAAATTTCTTCAAGACATGTTATCTACTGTACAAAATATTTTTCTGACAATAAAAAAAAATTGTGACGTCACTGTTATGTCATTGCATGTAACGCGAGGCTAACGAAAAAGACAGGCTACCGCGGTGGGTCCGATTCTTCTTTTTTTACAGACCGCTGGAGTCACGTGATGCTCGAATGCACCAATGAAGGTGTGCGAAAAGAGCATCACGTGACTCCAGCGGTCTATAAAAAAAGAAGAATCGGACACACCGCGGTAGCCTGTCTTTCTCGGTAGCCTCGATGTAACGTACGTCACGTCACATATGGGACAAAAAAAACCCACCCTATTGTAAAGTCACAGTGTGACAAAAATATGAATTAAATTTTTTTTTGAAAATGAAGAGAATTATTTTAAGCAATACTTTAAACAGGCCGTCTTAATGTATTTGGGAACTTGGAGTGAATTGATTTTGTGCACATCTTACAAATTAAGTTATATTTAGTATAATTTATTTATCGGCATATCGGAAAATGATTTTTAAATATTTAAAAAAAAAACTCTTTAAAATTTCCTTAAAATCTTGTTTCTAAGATAACAATTTTTAAATACATCTTTTAAGGCTACATATAAAAAAAAATGTATATATAAATAATAATGATAACAATAACAGTACGAATATCTTAAATTAAATTAATTTTTATGCGTAATAATTATAGCGTTTTTCTTTGATATTGTATTAGGCTTTAGGATCAGTTTGAGCTAATGCAATAGCAATTACTCACGAATATATAAATATATTGAAATGTTTATATGTAATACAAAAGATAATTGGTTAAATTTGTCTGTGTGAAACTGCGAAATGCATTTCTTGATTATGCGAAGGTATAGTGTATTGAAAAAACTCTTGTTTAGTGTTATTTTTAGCCCATAATTATTATTCATCTGCAAATAATTTATTATCCTAACGGTTAAATCTGAATCCTCTTACTTTTTCTTTTTCGCTTCAAAACTCATTTCTATCCATAGTACTTTACGCCCCACCAGTGGCTGAGAGGTTCTGCTCTCGAAGCTGGTAGACGGGAGGTGCTGGGTTCGAACCCAATCGCGCCCGTCGGCCTAACCGTTTCGGAGTTTTCGTGGTTTTCTTCGAAACCGTGGTTTCCCATGCGTAAATACAGGTTAGGTTCCCTTAGAAAAACCCCCACGAAGGGCACCCCCCCCCCAGGGCCTATATCCCACGTGCTGATAATCGGCCGTCATAAACACAAACCATAGTACTTTACAATATATGGAACTCAGCCAAGTTTAATTTTTGGCGCGAAATCTACTCTGATACAATGGAATTGCGAACGCGTTGTACCAAGTAGGTGTTTTTGAAATTGACCCGGGGTTCACTGTTATTGCCAGATTGGGGATTTTGTCCCCATTTTGGGGGATTTTCAACCTCTAGGGGAATTTTTTGGGGACAAGTAGTTCGTGGAGAATTTGTTGGGGACTACAAAAAATTTTGGAGAAAAAATTTGGGAATTTACTTTTTTTTTCTTTACTATTTTCCATAAAGATTTCTTTAGTCCTGTAGAAAAACTGGATGTGTCTCGAACACAATTTTGATTTGAAAAACGAAAATACAATCCAGAGATCGGAAATATCAGTCATTATTCTCTTGGATGCGGTCGTGTTCGTTGTTTACTACATTACAGTTTACACGTATTACAGATGCATCGGACTCTTAAGCAGCATAAACCTGCACGTGACTAAATCTGCAGGACTTATACGAAAAATTCTTTCGCCGTACTTAAAGAAAAAATTGTTTAAATATGTGGAAAGTAGATATTTTCTCTTATCATATACAAAAGTACATCGATTGATACAGCGAAAATACTTTGCATTATGATTATGTACTTTAGTATAGGGATGACAAAAAAATTAAAACAGCGTACCATCTCGGATTCATTCAAACATCAACTGATAAGAGATTGCTTATAGTTATGGAGCTAATGTAACAATAGTCCAACATTGCTTGACAACAGTTCCAAAAACAGACGTAAAATAACTTGTCACTGCAAAATATATCTCTCATTCTCTTAATGTAGGTACAGAATATGCATTCAGCCTAGTTTAAAAGTTTGTTTTTTGTAAATGGTGATTTTTTTTCAAAAAAAAAAAAAGGCTTGATTTGGGGAAAAATTTTTCAACTTAAATTACTTAAATATTTTTTATAGTGGTAAATTGAAAATTTAAGAATTCCCTTTTTAAGTAAAAACTAAGTTGGGGACCTTTGCGGGTAAAAGCACTGATTTGGGGAAAATTTCAGGAATTTTGGGGAAATTGATTTTTGACTATCTGGCAACACTGCACTGCACAAAGAAAGTTTCTCTAAAGGATTTATGATGATTGCTGGAATCTCTTACAACGGAAAGTTAATCATTTAGCAGGTGATAAGCGAGAAAAAAATTCTCCCAATTGATGAAGCATGGATTTCTCTAAATTACTGTAATAAAAAACAAGTAAGAAAAATCATGTGTTAAGCATAGATTATGAAACACTTTCCAACACTTCCTGGATACTTTAACAAAACTTCGTTATTTAGGGAAATAAGGTATATAAAAGAACTAAGTAAACATTTTAGAATACACATAAAATATTTGCAAAACTGATTTCAGCAGTTACCGTCCATAGCAAATATGTATTCCAATTCTTTTGAACAGTCCTGTATTTGATCTGTAGGTTGATATCTATACTATATAAAGGGGAAATTTAGTTTAGCAAGAAAACACATAACAGGTTGAAATTTCTCTTTCAGCAATTTATACTAATAGATGAAAACATACTTGTATACTTTTGTACAACCCTGTAGTTAACCTAGTACCTTTATTACACGCCACTATTTAGCTAAAGTTTAATTCAAATTAAAACACTCTTAAAACTACTGACATCAAATTTCCAGAAATTATCATTAATAGACGGCCATGTATATAATTCTTTGCTTGACCCTGTATATCATTTTATCTATTTTCTGCAAACATTTCTTAGTAAGTCAAATGCAGCTCCGCGTAAAAAGGCATAACTCATTTTAAAACCACCTTTAAGCAATTTGCAATCATACCCAGTAACCATTACGAATTATTTTTTGTAGCCCTGCATATGAATTACAACATTTATACACACCATATACTATGCATAAATATAGTGAAACATAAAAGCACATAACATAATTAAAAATGCATTTCCAGTAATCATCGCTACTGTACAGCACTTCGGATACAATATAGTATCTGAAATCGGTGTTTATATTAAACTTATTCTAAGCAAATTACTTCGTCTGCCATTTTTCCGGATGTCTTCCATTGAGTAAGTACACGATAATTGTATGCTTTTAATTCAGTTTTGCTCACATTCTTTTAAATGTTTGAACACGCACTTTAAATAAAATATTTTCAATTTTATACTAAATGCGTTTTAAGCACTGTTTTCTCCGTTTAATAAGATAAAATATTATAATTTTTTTTATAATCTCACCCTATATCAGTTTTAATGGAGTTCATTTTTGAGAGTAGTATGTGAATCCTACATCTGTGTTTCATAAATTTAAATTAAAAATTTCAAAAAATTATGCTGTGGAAATGGATTTTTTAAGTTGATTTTAAGGAATTTAAAAAAAAATTGTTTTATTTCACAACTGCTTTTCACATCGATTTCATAAATCCTGAATGAAAAGGGAGAGAAGTGGCTCTTTTCAGATATACTACGGTTGAAAATATTTTTAAATCATCATTTCTAATATTGATATTGAATACAACATTTTATATACATATATATTTTAAATTACTTGACTGTATGCAGAAAAATAATCGCGATTGTTAGATGATTGGTGAATAAATATATTATGGGAATTTTAAATTGACCCTTCTTAATGATATACAGATGTTATTTTAAATTTAAATTATACATTTTAAAAATTTCTTTCGCTGAAGGAAAATGTAACATTTTCTTTAGAATACTTTTTTCTGTTTGTACCATTTCTTTTATATGGTTCTTTATTACATTTTCTTTAATATTTATGTTCTCATTTAAAACACTGGAATTTATTCCTCTCTATAATTTCTTAAGAGAACCGTCAGCTGGACTTTCTATTTTTTAAGTTCCCCCGGAACCGCCAACCTTTTAGAATGTGTTTTAATATTTATTTGCGAGCAAAACTATAAGCTTTTTTAAAAAAGACTCAGGCTTAAAATACAGAAAAAATGAGTAGGTACATTTTAAACATTAAATTCAATAACTGGTTAGTTGGTTAAAATCATTTTAAACAGGTTTGATTTTTGAAATCACATAGAAAAAAAAATTAAGAACATACAAAAGAAAAATAAATAAATAAAAAATACACATTACGTTATCCATCATTTCAGAGTTCGAAATATCTACATATCTGATATGCATATATGCTAAATTTCCTGTATTGTGCGTACCTAATTTCCGAATATCCTCTTTAGATACTGACAGAATTCTGCCATTAAATAAACGGATATTCCTATTCAGGACTACTGGTACTTAAAATATTATTATTATGGGGATAATTGAAGGTGGATCATTAAAAAAATATATGGCTAAGCGAAAGAGGAAATTGTACTATTTAAAACGGCATACTCGAAGGCTTATTAATGACGAGAAACAACGAAAGATTATGAAAGTCTCCTTACAGAAATATCCGAAGAATCTAATTCAGACGATACGTTTACAAATGCGATTCTGCAAAGTTCAGACAAAAATGCAAATGAAAAAAATTCTCAAAATTTTCAGAATTTCCTCTACCACTCTAGAAATGCTCAAAATACCGAATCTAAAACTTATTCAGCAGTATTCATGATATATATAGATGCAGTTTTCAAAATGGTAGGTTAGAAGTAATGAAACTACAGTAGGTCCTAGTTTTGTCATTGTTTGTTGTGTAATATGCTACTTTTTGGAAAATGAAATTTTAGCGAGTAATGTAATAAAAAAACTGGTTTGTACAGAGCATCAATATTATTTTTGACATTACGTCCTGAAAGTATGTCAATCAATAAAAAGTACCAACGCAGATTAAGCGTCTGATGGATGAGCTGCTGCCGGGATAAATGTAACTTCATATTTCAATGCTCTCAGAAAAATCACAGGTGTGTAGTTTTATTGTATAATAAGTGACTACCATTAGTGATCTTCTGAAAACAACTGGAATTTGGTGCCCCTGGACTATGTGCTACTTTTCCAAGGAAGGATTATAGAAAAAAAAAATCTGTGAGAATGGAAGGATTGCCATTGATATGTCAAAAGAGAAGACAATAAAGAAAGCTTTTAAAGTAACATCAAAGATAATATTGATGCTCCCTATTAACTATTTTTTTAATTACATTACTCGCTTAATCATATTTTCCAAAAATAGCATGTTACACTACAAACTATGAAAATGCAATATTACACAATAGTAAGTACAAAAATTATTTAGCTTAAAATATTTTTAAATGCCCATGTAATAATAAACAAAATTGTAAATATAATGTGAAATAAACATATATATATATATATATATATATATTTCAGTCTGGGGCATAATTAAAATTCGCCGCTAAGTAAAAAGAAAAAAGTGTGGGCCAGCCTTACGTATACCACCACCTAATACAGAGCAATTACACTAGTGTATGATTTTAAAAGATAAAAAAATGGGGGGATATGATGTTTTTAGATAATAAAAGTTTTTAGTGCTTTGTTTTTGAAAGCAAAAAAGTGTTTTTAACCCCTTGAGGGGCGGTGGGATATATTATATTCCACATACGATTAACGAAGATTTGCACCTTAAAAATTTTATTAAATTTTACTTTTCTAACTTTGGTAGAAAAACGTCATAAAATTGATTTTTCTTATTTTACAATAAAATCTTTTGAAAATTCCGGTGTGAATTCGACATTATAGAAACACAATTACTTGCCCCTGAAAGGGTTAAAGGATGCAAAAAACGTTTGTTGTTTATAATGATATGAGACTAACTGTTTTTGAAAGTAAAGTAAAAAGAAAAAGCATTTTGAAAAATCAAGAGTTTATGTTGTTTTAAGATGATCAAAAGTGATTTTTTTTAAATATGTATCTTATAATATATTTTCTTATGTTTATTGTATTTATTGCCATCAGAGCAGTTACATGATAGAGTTGGTATTATTTTAAATACGGTTATTACAAATTAGTTACTATTGCTAATAATTTGTGCTTTTTACCAATAATTTTGTTGTTTTAAAATATTTTTTTTAAATCGCAGACTTTTCACCTATATATATATATTTTTTCGTAAATTATAAAAACAAGATGGCAGAAGAGTGTAGATATACGCATACTGTTAAATATTACATAGATATGATGTATGTATACATACATATTACATAGATATGGTGTTCATATACGTACATATTACCTAGATATGATGTATATATACGTACATATTACACAGATATTACGTAAAAGACGTGATCTATATGGACATAGACATCCGTTTTACTATATATTACGTCGGATCTGGATTTCCAACAAACGCTATATGGACGTATTTGGAGAGATGTCTGATAGTAATATCTACGTAGATACTATGTAATATGGAATTCCTTGGATGAATTAAGGACATTGCGTATGGAGGTACTTTACATTATGTGGATGTCATGTATACCAATATGTGCTTTGTGGGTCTGATTATATTCATATATTTATTTATTTATTTAAGCTATGAGGTATTCGCTACGGCTTTTGCCGGCATGACCTCAAATGATCACAAAAATGGCGTTATTTCCTTGGGACAACCACAAATTCAACCTTCCTCCACGAGGAAAAAAGGCAGAAAAAACTTATATTCATATGACCTCAAATTCCATTGGAAATTAACCTGAAACAGGATCCGACTCCAATAAAATAATTTTGGAGGACCCTTGATCCGAGACGAGTCATAAAACATCAACCTATGCTCGACCGGAGTTTCAAGATTTTCGAAAACAGCTATTAAAATCATATGTATATTGAGTTATGAAAACAAGTCTATTACCACATAATTTAAATATTATTTGTAATTATAAATAAATACAAATAGAGAAATTCAATATCTTCCAAAATAGAGGTATTTTCATCTGAAATAAAACAAGGCACTTTCTTAACAGATGGTGCCAGGTATGCCAAAATCCGACCCATCTGAAACAAAACACAACGCCCAGAAATAAATCTGTCAATTTTACCCAAATACGAAAAAATGTAAAAAAATCAACTTGCGGTTTGGATCGGGGTAAACTTAATCCTAATACATATAGAAACAGAAGATCACAGAAATCTGTAATGCCAAGCAGAACCTCTCACTGCAAAATAATACAGCAAACCCAACTTACTGCTTGTGTTGGGTTTGAATAAAATCAAATTTTCCAACCCAGGGCAAGACCCAAATGAGCTCACAAAACTATCGCTGTCGTTACAAATTCGTCACAAAATTAATGGCAAGATCGTCACAACCGACAACACTTTTCACAAACTGATCACAGTGTGACTACACAATATTAACACTGTAGTCACATATTCGTCACAAAGTTAATGACAAAATCGACACCAATCGCACAATTTTCACAAAATTGTCACAATGTGACTTCACAACATTGTCACTCTCATCACAGAATCATCAGTGATAATGACAATTTCGTCACAAATGGCACATATTTCACAAACTGGTCACGATGTGACTTCAAAACATTGTCACTTTCGTCACAGGTTCGTCACAGAGTTAATGCCAAAATAGTCACAAATGACATACTTTTCACAAATTCGTCACAATGTGACGTCACAAACGAGCTCTAAAACGGCCATAACGACTTCACATTTTAGTCACTATGACTTCACATCGACGTCACGTGACGTCACATCGACGGTCACAAAATCCCGATGTGACTTCACAACGACGTTGCCTTGACGTCACCATGCCTTACGGGTATCGAAGTCTAAAGAACACAAAATGGAAATTTTACTATTTTGTATCTGCGGACTGAGAAGAAAAAGAGAAATCGTTACAATTTAGATGTTATTTCTCTGTGTCCTCTAGACTCGAAAAATTTCAAATGGAAAGGAGGAAAAATTAAGATGAAAATTTTATTATTTTGGAAATAATTCGAATTCTGTGAATTCTAATGAAAAACTAAAAAAAAAAAAAAAATACATTTTTTAAAATTAATTTTGCAATTTTGGCTTTACTTCGAGCTCTGCAGACCTGAAAAATCGGAAATTCAAAAGGTGAAAGATAACGAAATTTCACTATTTTATCGTTATTTTAGGTACCGCCAATTCAGAAAAAAAGAATAAATATTTCATCTTACTTTGATTCCTGCGCACAAAAATAAATAAATAAACGAACGGTATCTCAGAATTTTGACTCTTGTTGATACAGAATGGAAAAAAGTCTTTTATTACAATGCTATACCCGGTTCTTAGTTCTTTTGCCTCCAAAAATAGCACTTATTTATAATTTTCGCATTACTCCCAGTAAGAGAACTGCATGAGCCGAAATTTTAACGCTCGTTCCCTAAAACGTTCGGCCGTGCTTTTGTATTTATTATGTCCCTAATCATTGTAAATTGTTACTATTTTATCGGCGTAGTTTGATTCTTTCAAATTTGCTATATTGGGCTTGTCAGCTTCCTCAATTATTTTATCAGTCTGATCCGGACCATTAACATAAATTGTCTTGATTTTACTTACTCGGTCTGTGTGAAAAATTGCCTTTAATTTCCGGTCCTCGGATCCTTCCAGACCTTTGTACCTCAGGCTCTATCCCCAAACCCCAAAAATACAAGGAGAACTACTTATATATTAAATTTAAAATATCTACTACAGTTATGAATTCAAACAGTTTTCATCTACTCTGTACACGTGTAGTACCTTGTACTTATTCTGCATCTACCCCTGTATCTACATTGTACACCGCAGTAAATCAGTCATCTTTAACTTGGGTAGCCTGATATAGTCCATAAATAACAATAATAATTCATTTTATGTATTTAAAATTACATATAATTAGTTTAATCACACTTTAAAATGTATAACAAAAAAAAAATCTGGAGTCGGAGTCGGCTTGTTTTTAGCGACTTCGACTCTTTTGATCAAAAATAGGTCTGACTCCGACTCCGCAGCCCTGGGTAGGAGTCATAAAAAATGTAATAATATCTGTATTCTAATTCAACTAATTCTGAGATGTATGCTACACACTTGTTAACTTCTTATTTTATATCTATTAAAAATAAAGAAATAGTTATGCAGTATCTTTAATCTGCCCCCTTTTTTCCCCTTCACCTACATTTAACACATTTAAATGAATAAAATTAAATCCCTACACCTGTTAAATGTAATGCAAAATAAAATCAGTTCACTGTCGTCTATCTTCACCTTCATTTACATATAACAATGATAAGAAAAAAAAAAGATAAGTGAAATTTCTTTATTTCAAATCTTTATTTTCAAGTAATTTCAGTTAATTGTATTTTGTGATTGCGGAAGAGTATTACGAATTAAAGATAAAATCATTTTTGTCTTTTTTTATAAGAACTAGAGTTTCTGAAGTAATTTAGGGAAACAAATAATTTGAACTTTTTTTCTTTTATCTCGGCAGGACGGGCGCGGGGTGTTTTGACAACCCGAAAATATTCGTCTGCTGTCTCTCCCTATAAACCGAAGTGATCAGGTCCATCAGTACCTGCTGCCACTGAGCTCGACATATAATGTATGTACGACATGTATGTAGAGCTCAGAGCCTGCTACCAAGGTCACCTTTCGTGCGTGGCGTATGAAAACGGCGAATCAGACTTTTTTGGTCTTATAGAAAGTCTTATAGAAGTTTAAGCTATATGTAAAAACTGAAAAAAGAAATAAAGTTTCTGATCCATGGACACTCTAATTATTATGAAAATTCATAAATCTCAGTGTTTTTATCCACAATAATGCATAATTTTATTATAACAAAAATTAAAAAAAAAAATTAAGTTTTTCGAATAGGAAAAAATAAAGGTGAGTGATTTTAATTTATTGTCTATTAATTTTTTTAATTAACGATAACTTAACATTTCAGTTATCATTTCTCAGGAGAAAGAGTGTAATTATCATGAATTTCACTATCAGATAGAAGTCTAAAGATTTTTTTCGTATTTATGCCGTTTAATATGTTTGGGGTATGCCCGTTCTCGTGATACGTTGCACGGTGTGCGTCCTACCCGGTTAAAAATAAGTTTCAAACTCATTAAGCACTTTCCAACAAGGTTGAAAAGTGTTTATGAATTCGATTTGTCTGTCCATCTGTCCATGCTCTAACAAACGTAAGTATCCTCGGGTTTTCATGCAATTGAAATATTAAAATAGCAATTAAAGCCTTTGTGCAGGAATATTGAAATGCAGTAAACCAACGTCTAGATAGACAGAGAGCGCGTCTCTGTCTATCATTTTGCTCAGCCTTGCTTTTTCTAGCACGCTGTTCCTTTTTTCCCTCTCTTTCACTGAAGAAGAATCTCGCTGTAGATTCGAAACAGCTGTTTGCTGCTTTTTCACGCATTATTTGTGCATTTTAAACGTTGGTTTACTGCATTTCAATTGAAATATGTTAATGAGGCTTATCATGGCATGTTCAGTATTGCATATGAAGTATGTAGCATCATTGGTTCATTTACAGGGGCACTCAAAAGAATTCGATTACATTTTGGTCAATGGGCAAAAAATCATTTGCAGTGTATTTTAATGATATTGCGTTATTTCAAATGGATTGAAATTGTGATAAATCACTGAATTTCACTACAAGATGATTACTACAGCATAGGACATCATAGCATTTATCGTTCATTTACAGGACACACAAAAGAAATCGGTTTCAGTGCTGTCTTTGAGCAGTAATTGCTAGAAGTGCGTTTTCAATTTCGGTATGCCATTTTAAATTTAAATGATTTTTGCAAGTTACTCGTTGTATACCTCGTATACAGGGGTGCACAAAAAAATTCTCATACCATTCTCCTTATTACTGGAAATTGTTGAAGGGGAATTTTCAAATGAGGTATGCATTTCCTAACGGAATAAAATTTTGCATGCATGTAGTTAATAGATACAAATCTATATATCATATACTTAACTTTGTTTTACTTAAATAATTCGGAAGTTTTTCCAATTGCAGATCTGAACAGCTGAAATTGGGATTTCAAATGTGTTATGCGTTTCCATATAGTTGAATTAAACATAATATTTTAGCCTATTAAACGGCGCAAGTTTTGTTACATTATTCTGAATGTGTTGAAATGAGTTACATAATCTATGCTTGACGCATGATATTTTTTCTTTCTTGTTTTTTATAACAAAGACACAAAATCAAATGCAAGGCTGGATCGAATATGATTGTACTGAGTTACATATTTAGAATAACTGAAACAAAAACATAGAACATTACATGTATTTATGAACTTAGAAAAGATCCTAACAGAAAGATGGTGGACATAGGAGAAAACTAACTGAAAGAACCAATCATAGTCGAACAAACAAAATTGTAATAAAACTATATATGAAAATCATTTGAAACATCAAAACTAACTTGATATTTGCTAAAAGTTATAAAAAAAAAAATGCATTCGCAAGGCAAATAAAGGCCTTTATTTATTCTGATCTACATGTTTCATCGCTTTGTCGGCGATATTCTCAAGATTTTTACTGATAAAAATACTTTCGCAAAAAAAAAAAATTATTTGAAAATCTGGTAAATAAAAATCATACGATCTCATGCAGTTAATTTCATTATGCTGAGATCGCATGATTTTTGCTTACCAGTTTTTCAATTTTTTTTTTTTTTTTTTTTTTTTTTTTTTTTTTGCGAAAATATTTGTATTAGTACAAATCTTAAGAATGTAGGCAGTTAATTTCATTATGCTTGAGATTGTACGATTTTTGTTTACCAGTTTTAAAATTTAACTTTTTTTACTATTTCTATCAGTATAAATCTAGAGAATGTAGGCTATTAATTTCTTTATGCATGAGATCGCGTGATTTTTGTTTACCAATTTTTTCAATTAAAATTTTTTTCATAAAATATTTGGATCAGTATAAATCTTGAGAACGTAGGCAGTTAATTTTATTATGTATGAGATAGCGTGATTTTTGCTTACCAGATTTAAAATTTAAATTTTTTTTATATTTGTATCAGTATAAATCTTGAGAATGTAGGCAGTTAATTTCATTATGCATGAGATCGCGTGATTTTTGCTTGCCAGATTTAAAATTAAAATTTTTTTCATATTTGTATCAGTATAAATCTTGAGAACGTAGGCAGTTAATTTCATTATGTATGAGATCGCGTGATTTTTGCTTGCCAGATTTAAAATTAAAATTTTTTTCATATTTGTATCAGTATAAATCTTGAGAATGTAGGCAGTTAATTTCATTATGCATGAGATCGCGTGATTTTTGTTTACCAGTTTTTCAATTAGAAATTTTTTTGCGAAAATATTTGTATCAGTATAAATCTTGAGAATGTAGGCAGTTAATTTCATTACGCATGGGATCGCGTGATTTTTGTATACAGTTTTAAAATTTAAAACTTTTTACTATTTCTATCAGTATAAATCCTGAGAATGTAGACTGTTAATTTCTTTATGCATGAGATCGCGTGATTTTTGTTTACCAATTTTTTCAATTAATTTTTTTTCCCGAAAATATTTGGGTCAGTATAAATCTTGAGAACGTAGGCAGTTAATTTCATTATGCATGAGATCGCGTGATTTTTCATTAACAGTTTTTCAATTTAAAATTTTTTTGCGAAAATATTTTTATAAATATAAAGCTTGAGAATGTAGGCAGTTAATATCATTATGCATGAGATCGCGTGATTTTTGTTTACCAGTTTTCCAGTTTAATTTTTTTTTCTTCAGAAATATTTGTATCTTGAGAATGTCGCCGTCAGAGCGATGAAACATGTCGATCTAAATAAATAAAGGTATTCATTTGCCTTGTAAATGTATTTTTATAACTTTTAGTAAATATTATGTTATTTTTTTTAACAAAATTGTATAAAACTGAAAACGAAAGTAATAACGATTCAATGTCATGCTACGATTACAATATTTTAACTATTTTTAATTAAAACAAAAAAAAAACCAAAACCACATGTGAAGCATAGATTATGAAACACTTTCCAGCATGTTCACAATACTGTAACAACACAGTTTATTAGGACGGGAGATAATGTCTAAATAATGAAATTGTAAAGCGCATAATGCATTTGAAAACCAATTTCAGTAATTATCTTCTATAGTAAAAAAAATACTTAAAAATTCAATATTTTGGGTGTATTTCATAATTACAAAATATTATATCTACCTGCCATTTCGGCGATGCTGGGTTAATCTCGTCTCATATGTGCCACAGGGTTGTGCCTAATAAAGATATTCCATCTTGTGCTGCAGATAAAGCCTTGCCAGCATCTCTATAATAATAACCTAAGTCATGTGACTGTCATCAACAGTTCCGGGCTGACCGCTTCGCTTTTTATATGCCAGGTGGTCATTTTCGTACTTTTATGTCAGGCTGGCGCAGGTGATAAATCGCCAAATATTGTTCCGACACCATCATCTCATCTTTATTATAGTAATGCAAGTCATGTGACTATCATAAACAATTACGAGTTGACCCCTCCGCTTTTCGTTTGCAAGGCTTCCATTTTGATTAAAAATCAAAATTATTTTTCCGAACAAAACTACACAACAGTTGCAAGAATTCTTGACACTTTTATGCTTGCCGGGCTCAAATCTCGCCAATAGCCTTTTTTAACACGCCAGTTAGCAGTTTTCATTTTTCGCGTGGTAAATTAAAACAATGCTTTGATGTTGAAATTAAATGTCATGATTTCAATGGTTGGCGATTCATAACCTGTGTCCAGCTAACATAAAAATACCGAGTTCTTGATTTCTCTATCAAAATCTTCCTATTTGACGAAGAATGGAGGAAGTAAATTAAATTATAAATGAAAGTAACATGATGGAATGCTTAGAAAACATTAAAGGGAGACCAAATTGGTCGCCAAGGGCGGCTAGTATACGAGTAAGGAATTGGCTGGGTATCGACCGAGTATCTCAATTGGTAGAGCATTGGTACGCTACGCCAAAGGCCCGGGTCCGAGAATCAGGTTGATCGCTTTTTTCAGTCTGTTGCTATTGTTCTTCATTAGCAATGCAAAAAGTCATGCAATTTAAAAATGAATTACTGTTATTATTTATAACAGATATATATATTTCTAATAATATATTTTAACCAGTTTTAGGCACGCTCACAAAAAAAAACGAACTAATGCAAACTCAAACTAAATTTCCCAAAAATGAGTCACGTTCACGCTCAATTTCAAAATTTTTCAAACGAACTTGCTCAAATCAAACTGAGTAAAAGTTCACTAAAAACTCGTTTTTTGTTGTTGTTGTTGTTATAGTTAAGTTTATTTTTTACCATGTCTGTCCTCTCTTGCAAATGTATTAGTATTTATTTTAAAACGGATTATTATATCCATTTTGCAACGAACAAGAAATTTTTTCGTTTAAAACAGGATTTCGTCATATACAGATTCTTATAACAGGTTTTACAGTACTGTATGCCCCCTCCCCCCTTGAAACGTATTTGTAATGTACTTTAAAGAGAATTTTGATTGTAGAATAATGGTAATTTAAAAATATATTTTTTTCAGCAAAAATTGTTGACCCAAGGAGGTAGTTCCTTAAACAGATTTTTGCACTAGTCAGACAGGGACGGGTCAATGGTTTTCATACAGGCATTCTTGTGACCGGGCGAGAAATTTTCGGCTGTGCTGACTTCAAGCACAGGCCCAGAAGAAAGTCCGGTTCGGTCCGACCCGAGCCTCCAGAGAAAGCAAGACCTAGGCACTACCCAGAAAAACTGTTGATCAGACTCGACCCGTCCATCGTCCGTGTAGTCCCCTAAATAGCATTTAAATGGGAAAACGTGTTCTGAACGGCTGGAAAATTTTCAAATAAATTATGAAAAAAATTGATTTCGAGTTTGAGCTTTCGTTCAGCTCACGTTCGTTTATAAAAAACAGTGAGTCAAGTTCAACTGAACAGTCATAGAAAGTGAGCTAAACTCGTGAGTTTTCGCTCAATGAGCGAGCTCATGCCCAACATTGATTTTATCGTTATAATATGCACAAAAATATCATGCATCTTCCAATCTATCGTTAGATTCAAGAGTCACCTATAATTGCTTCTTTTACGCGAATAATTAAAAGAAGCTTAAGTTAAATTTAATTAAAAAATTCAAAGCGGGAAAACACGTATGATCAAAATTTTAAGAAGTAATAAATTTTTTTATTGGGTGAAATACAATCGAAGAAACGTCGAAACATCTCCAATTCAGTCATTTTGATGTAACTTTGTATAAATATTTATAACTAACTTTGCATAAATATTTGTAACTAACTTTGTATAAATATATATAAATATTTGCAATTAATCTATACGTTATTATTAATTTTATTTTATTTTATTTTTATTTTTTTACAAAACCTGTGAAATTTTAATTTAACATTTTTATTTAGTAATACATATGCTGAAATTCACTCGAAAATGTTAATGCAACTATTCTTTTGAAATGTTTCGAAACAAACGTGATTGTTATGTTTTCATTTAAATTATACTCTATATTTAAATACTTTTATAAATTAATGCTTTAATAATTTTTCGTACTCACAAATTTAACTAGAATTTCAACTTCTAACTATTCTTTCGAAATACGATTATTTTTAATAAGCATCCAAAAAACATTTTTATGAAATAAAATCGTTGTAATTTCTCTAAAATTTATATGAATAGAAAATGTTTTAATTCGATTTTGAAACATTTTTACGTTTGTTTAACATAGTTTAAACTTATATCATTATGCATAGTTATTTTGATATATCATTTCCTTATAAAATATAGTTCAAACTATAATTGTTGAACGTCAAATTCACCTTGAAAAACATATAAAATACGATGTTACATTCTGATAAAATTTACTTAAAAAGGTGCTAAAAATACATAACACGTTTTCACAACATGAAAACCGTCAAAGATCTTAAAAACACCCGAGCGCTTTCAACTGCACTGCAACAGTTGTCATCAGGGGAAAATCAGAGAGACTCCTCGAGAGACTCAAGGAGACTCCTATGCGATAGATAAGTTTAAATGCTTTATTTTTGAAGCAACATCCAGAAATTTCGTATTAGCTCTAATAAATAAATAAATACGTATTTTCAAAACTTCAGAGAAGATAAATACATGTTTTCATCCTGCTATTTTTCTTTCTCCCGTAAGTTAAAAATGTAAAAAAAAAAAAAAAAAAAAAAAAAAAAAAAAGGATGGAAATAATTACTTTGATGACGGATTTTGAAGTTACCGGATTTCTAAATGCCGTTTTTTTTTAAGTCATACTGTATATGCACGAAGCTAACGAGAAAGACAGGCAGGCTACCACGGTGCATCCCGCGTGCCCTTTTTTACAGACCGTTAGAGTGACGTGATGCTCTTTTCACACACCTTCATTGGTGCATTTGAGCATCACGTGAGATACGTGGAATGCACCGCGGTCTTTCTGGTTAGCCTCGGTATATGCAAAAAAAAAAAAAACAATCATGCACCATACATTCATTTGTAAGATGGGTGAGTCATCTGCAACAGTTCTATTTTACGTAAAAGAATAAAAATAAAAAACTTTAAGACAAATTTAATTAAAAAATGCAAAGCGTGAAAACATACACTGTAAAAAAAAATCTGTAGTTCTACAGATCTAAAGTTACATGCTTACTAAACTTTCACCTGTAACGGTACGAAAAAAGCTGCAAATCTGCAAAACTAGTTTTTGTAAAGCTACAAAAATCTGTAACTTTACAAATGAATCTGCTAAAATTTCAGTAATCTTACTAAACTTTTATTTGTAACCGTGGCTGCAGTTACATGAAAAGTTCTCGGAATCCCAGTTTCCAAAAAAATTCTTAGTAACCTTACAGATTTTTTGATTTTCGGCGCAAAAGTGTGTCTGTTACATGAAATTTTGTTGTTGCCGTTACATGAAAAGTTCTAGGAATCCAAGTTTCCTAGAAAAACTTTAGTAACTTCACAGATTTTTTTTTACAGTGTAGATGATCGGATTTTTAAGGCGCATTTTTTTTTCTTTTGCAATACACTTGAAGAGGCGTCAAAAATATCTCCGATTCTGTTATTTTTAAATAAATTTGTGAATTTTTTTCAATCAATCTGTCCATTAAATAAAAGGTTTTACAAAACCTGTAAAATGTTATTTTAACATCTTTATTTAATACATACGCTGGAAGTCACACGGAAACATTCGTTTAAACTCTTCTTTTGAAATATTGCGAAATAAAGGTGATTATTATGCTTTTATATAAATTACACTCTATATTCAATTATTTTTAGAAAATTAATGCTTTAATAATTTTTCGTTCTCATATATTTAACTAGAATTTAAACTAGTTAACTATACTTTCGGAATGTGACTACTTTTAAAAATGCATCCAAAAACCATTTTTATAAAATAAAATCGATCTTTGAATAATTTCTCTGAAATTTAAATGAATAGAAAATATTTTAATTGGGTTTTGAAAAATTTTTACGTTTGTTTAACATAGTTTAAAGTTATATCATTATGCATAGTCATTTTGATAAATCATTTCCGTTACCTTTTACCTATAATCGGGTAATTATGTAGTTTAAAAATTCTATAGAAACTAAATATTGTTTACACTTTAAAAACAAGTAAAAATTAATTTAAAAAAAACCGACTGCGTAAAAAGCGAACTAATTAATTATTTCTCATCAATATGAAATTGTTTTTTATATTACTTACTTTTTTTTAATTTACTTGTATTGATGATTTTTAAGTTGTGTTTAATTGTTACTTCCTATCTGTAAACACTGTTTTGATGAGGCCTATAGATGTCTATGAAGGTTAGAGTTTCAGTAAAGCTACAGATCCTACCAACATAACTTCCAGGTTGTGTAATATTTAAACGGAGCTCCTGACTGTAAAATAGTCAATGAAACATCGTCTTCATTTTGAAAGACCTATCCAATGATATGCCACTCAATATGATGTGTAAAAAATTTTTTTCGTCTCAACCGCCATTTTGTATTTTACGGCCGCCATTTTGAATTTATAAAAACAAAACTTAGCCTATAACCCTCGGACGGTTAAGACGAATCGAAAGAGACCTCATTCATTAAATCCATCCAGCCGTTGGGATGTTTCGAGGGTATAAAAAACCCACATACCCAAATACGCGCCAAACACATAACCCTTCTTGGCAGTCGGGTAATAAAAAGAATAATAACTAGAAAACAGGAATTCTGCTTTTTCAGAATTCAGTGTCGCCCCCAATGAAAAAAAAATATGTACATAAATGTAAATAGTACAAAACATATTTTAGTTTTAAGTTTTAAAATACACTCTTTTATTTTATGTAAAGTGGCGTCATTTGCATCCGCTGAAGAATTTCACATTTTCGATCCAGTCTTAAGCAACATCTATAGAAAAGTATGCATATGACGTCACTTTATTTAAATAAGAGAGAATAAGTCCCACAAATCCTCTTTAAAATACATTTTTGTAGCAGACAATATTCTTGTGATAGCCCGTATTTTTTTTTTTTTCAGTAGTTATGAGAGAATGGCAACAAAAATATATAGTAATCTACTGTTTTCCAACTATTTTCCCTTTACTTTTTACAGAAATGGAATACTTCGGTTACCTTCATTACAAAAATGGCACTAAATACTACAACAACAACAACAACAACAACAATAATAATAATAATAATAATAAATAAAATCTGAAACATAAATTGAGATGCAGTTTTCAAGCAAATTTCGTTTAAAAGTACTCTTCTCTCCTATACGAAGGTGCAAAAATTGAAAATGTGCAATGCTTAGAAGTTAAAAAAATTGCAGTAGAGATTATCAGCATTTCCGTACAATGATACATTTGCTTCGTTTGATGGCTGGTATATGTAACGTAATGTTATTTTTAAAGAACGACACTTTAATTGTTACCTGAAAGAAATGGCATATCGGGGGCTAACAAATTCTAACAAGACAGAGAAACATCAAAATTTAAATATATATATATATATATTTCTGTGTATACTTTTTATTAGTAGTTGGAAACTAGCGCGTGACAGGTAGTGAAACTACTATAGTTGCTACTTTTTCCGGTAGTTTGTAGCATAATGTCTTAGTTTGTGAAAATTGTAATTTAGTGAGTAGAAAAATGCAAAAAAATTGTAGCTGTACTGAATAGTGACGCTACTTTTACGCTACTTGATTGAGGGCGGGAGTGTATTCTTCTACTCACGTGATAGCAAATTGCTTCTCTTCTGCAAAATGCGTTCAGCGCAACATTTTCCGAATGCCAGCAATTCAGCTTCAGTGTTTAGCAGTGCATCGTATAACGTCATGGATTTTTCTATCGACACTTGCTGATAAATCCTGGTGCCAAAATCCAACTCAAAGAAACTGTTTTCTTACTGCAAGCACTTGTCAATTTACGCATTATAATGCCTTCATATTTTAGTGGCGCGTTTCTTCTTTTGGAATAGTTTTATCTGCAGTTTTTATTATTATTATTATTATTATTATTATTATTATTATTATTATTGACATTATGACAGAAATTTTATATTGAGTTGCTCTGGTCGGCATATAACGAGTAATATATCCTTAAAGCAACATTTTAGAGAATGACACAAAACATATTCTTGTACGTTAAAATCCTTAAATGTTTGCCGTCCACGGATTTATTGCATTTTATTTATTGTATTCCGGTAAACGCGACATAAGGAGGGGCCATTGTACGAAGACAAGTCAGTGAGTAGGTTACAAAAACCAATAAAACAAGTTGGAATTGCACGTCAAACGTGGCAAATGAGGTACATTCGTTTTATAACTAGTTTTATAAATATTTTTTGCACCGCATATTGTGCTGAATGTATATTTTAGTGCACTTCATAAGTGCATATAAATTTCATTCTGTACGAAAGTCTGTAACATCATTAAAATGCACTTGAAATCATTTTTTCCCATTGGCCGTAATGTAATGGAAAACTTTTGACTGTCCCTGTAATTAAACTGTACATCTGATTTTCATAAAATTTGAAAAGAATCGATAAAATTTTGCAAAATTTATATACTTAAAATTTCAGACAATACGGTTGGTTAGTTTTTTCACTGTTGTATGAGGAAAGTTTTGCACAATTTTTATATGTAAACGACATCCAAAATAAAATGTAATTGTGGCATTAATTAGTAGATGCTTTTAATAATCGATTGTTGCCAGTAACATTTTCTACAGTGACTTGCGACAGCGTTAGTAGAGAGTATACTTTTTTCCCCGCGGTTAAACAATATTTATTATGCTTGTTTCATTCTTAGTTAAATTAAAATAAATTCGAAGTAATTTTGTTACATTTTCATCAGTATGTTTTAATTTATTTACTCAAATTCCTCCTTTCATTAAATTTAACAAAATAAAAAATAACTTGAATCCCTTGTGAGTTAGACACAGAACAAAACAACAATTGTTCTATTACAACCACATTCACCTTCATTTACATATGAATAAAGGAAAAAAGGTCAATAGTTACCTTTTTTAAACGCAAAACTTAATTTTCAATTGTTTTCTATTAATTGTGTAGCAATAAAACTGTGGTGATTAAATTTTAAGTAATCACCTGTTTTTAATATAATTACTACTGCTATTTTTTTTTAATATATTTTTTCCAAAAGTGTCATTTTAGTATGGATTTTTTAGAAAAGATAATTGAATAGTATTCTATTAAGATTATTTAAAAATTAGTTTATATTTATATACAGTAATCCCTTAAGGGGTCTTGTACCTTTTAAACGCGACGAAATTTAACGAAAAAATTCAAAGTTTCAATTAGTCTATCTTCAAAACCTTTGTATGTATAAACATGAAATTTTGGATATTGGTTAAACAGATTGTGCTTTGTGATACGTTGTTATTAGAAATTTATTAGCCTTTTACAGAATTTGTGTATTGTTGAAATCAAGATAGCTCTTTTCTTTACTCTCATAAGTCATTGCGCGCATGATATCTTGTGAAAGTATATATGGATTGTCATGAAATTTGGTAAAGATACTAAACATATATGTATGTTTAAAATGAACTACTCTTAAGCCAAAATTATTTCATTAACTATATAAAAAATATTTAAAAAATAAAAATAAAAATTTTATATTTTTAATGAATAAAAATAGTCATAACTAAAAATATTACCATTGTAAATACTTAAAAGTAGTTCACTTTAAACACACATATTTGTTTAGTATCTTTACCAAATTTCATAACAATCCATACATACTTTCTCAAGATACCATGCGCGCAATGACTTATTGAGTAAAAAAAGAGCTATTTTGATTTCAACAATACAAAATTCTGTAAAAGGATAATAAATTTCTAATGATAGCATACTACAAAGCACAATCTGTTTAAACAATATCGAAAATTTAATGTTTATACATAAAAATGTTTTGAAGATTTACTAATTCAAACTTTGAATTTTTTCGTTAATTTTCGTAGCGTTTAAAAGGTACAAGACCCTTTAACATTCGCGGGGGTTAGGTCAACACCTACTTGATATTCTTATATTCTGTGTCGTGTCAAGTAGGTGTTGGTTAGGTTCGTGGAAACCTTCGCGAATCTCAAAGTCGCAAATGTTGGGACTATCTTGCCGTGCATAAAAGGGGGTTAGGGTTTAAGATTTTGACTTAAGGGGGTCCGGGACACAAAAATCTTCAAATTTTTCAAAAACATTTTATTTCATTAAAAATTTCTCTGTTTTTTCGTGCTTAAAATGACATTTAAATCTTGTTTCTATCTGAATTAGAACAAAAAATATTAATTTTTTCGTTTTTGTTTGTTTTCAAAATATAGCTTAGCTTTCAAGCAGTGGCTGTCATGGAAACAACTTCTTGTAAATATGCGTTTTTCTTCATGATAGGTTTTTTCACCATTTCTGGTATTTAAACTCTTATAACTCGAGATCCGTTAAAGATAAAGGGTTCAAACTTGGAACATATCTTTTTCAATTGTTTTACTTTAATTTTGATTCAGCATATTTGAAAAAAATATTTACTTTTGAAAATATTATTTAAGGAAAAAAAGTTGCACCACTTTTTTAAATTTTTTCGCTAAATATTTTTAGTTTTTTTTTTATAAATTAATATTTTTTTAAAATGCTGAATCAAAGTTAAAACTTATATATTTCTGTTTATTTAAATGAAAAATAATTGAAATTCTATAAATAATATTTCGAGTTATAACGATTTTAAATTACCCCACTTTTTAATAAATTTTTAAAATTTTTAAAAAAATTATGAGAAGTTTTATCATATGAGTTCGTTTACAAATGATAAGGTTACAATCACAAAAAACTTCTTAATTTTAACTCAAAAAATAAGAATTATTTTAAAATGTGTCCCGGACCCCTTAAAGGAAAAAATAATTAAAACGTAAAAATATAATTATTAAGCATTAAAAAATACAGGCTGTGAATAAATTTGAATAATTTTAAACATATTGTACAATGTTTAGTTGCTATTTTATGGCTGAAAAAAGTTAGTGATATGCGATTGCTTGGCAGAACAGATATTTTGTGTATGGATTTTCCTATAAGGAATGCGATTTTTCTTTTAAATTTGAGACTCCTCAGAATCGCATTCTATTGCTTTCTCAACAAGTTGCTGTTGAAGTTTTAAAATTTCCAATACAATTTTTGCTGAAAAAATTTCGCTCTCAATAAAAATTTTGAATTTCAGAAAATTTAGGATTTTTTTAGTTTTGGCATCAATTTATGTTTTCGGTTTCTTGGATTACTGATCTATATTTTGCGTCAATACTAGGGTTGCAATTCTCGGAACTTAGTCTATACTGTACAATGCACCTGTTCAGTGTCAAATAGTTTTGGGAATTGGTAAAACAACGCGAGTTTGCTTCTAAAAAATATTCTCTATGAAAAAATATTCACGAATAATCAAGTTAAGTATTCTCAAATATTGAAATGTTCGTCGTTTTTTACTTCGCGAATAATCAAAACTCGCGAATGTAAAGGGATTACTGTATATATATTCTATATTTGTTCATCCACCCGGTTTCGTCATAATAACTTTAAATACACCTAAAATCACCGTTAGATTCAGACATTTTTCTACTAGATAGATTTAGTATTAAAGACTGTACTGTTTTTCTAATGGATACCCTCGATATTGTATGATGATATATTTTTTTGAACGGAAATCTATACAAATAAACCTATAGTTGAGGGGAAGTTGAGGAGGAGCTTTCGGAAGCATGCACCCAGGAGGGCTATGCACGTTCCACTCTATTTTGGAAAATGACATTTAAATTTGTATGATTTTATGTCTTTAAACGAAAATCTATCCAAGCGAACCTAGAGTTTCGGCCCTACTATCCTCGGCTGCGTTCACGATCGAATTTGTATGATTTTATATTTTTAAATGAAAATCTTCCTAAGCGAACTAAGGGGGTCTCCATTATAACGAGTGCGGATTTAGTTTCTCACATTTATCTACATTACACTTTCAATTCTGATCAAAAGTGATAAAAAAAACTAAATAAAATAAAAAAGAAATATCCTGTATCAGGCATAGATTATGAAACACTTTCCAAAAATTAACAGGATACTATTAAGAAGTTTAATTACTTTCTTCAATAGAAGAAAGTATAGTAAACGAAGTTTTTTTCCACTTCCGGTTTTCGACGGATTTATACGTTTTAGGGTCAAAGATCCCCAAAAATATGTTTATAGAAAATGTCTGTCTGTCCTTGTGTCTGTTGACATTGTACTATCAAAAAGTGTATGAAGTTATGCATAGAATTGAAACAAATTTTTTATTAAGTTTTTAGCTATGACAAGCAGGTCCTTCGTTCATTTGGAAAAAATCCGCTGAAAGGGGGCGCTGTAATAGCGATTTTTGTGCGAGTTTGAAAATTGTACCATCGAAAAGTGCATGAAGTATGCATAGAATTGAACCAAAAAAAATTTTTAAGTTCTTGGCTATTGCAAGCAGTTCCTACCTTAATTTGGAAAAAATCCGCCAGTAGGGGGCACTGTAATAGCGCTTTTTGTGCCATGTTGAATATTGTACCATCGAAAAGCGTATGAAGTTATGCATAGAATTGTACTAATTTTTTTTTGGCCATGCCAAGAAAGGTCCTCTTTGAATATGGGAAAATGCCGCCGGAAGGAAGCGTTGTAATAGCGATTTTTGTGTAATTTTCTCAATTTTTCGTAGTTCTACTGTACACCAATGGCTCAGGAATTGGAAGGGAAGTTCCCATCCTGATAAGTCGACTATTCACAACTATTCGTGATTTTAATGACTGTCATGATCGAGATTAACTCGTTTTTACTGCGATTAATTGACTGAAGCAGAAATTTAAGATGAAAGTCAAAATTGATATAGTATTGAACTAATAAAAATTAAATATTGATGTCTGTAACAACATTTTCAAATATTAAAATATATAAGATAGATGAAAATTTTGGGATTGACACATCCAACTAGTTTTTTCTTTGAATTAAACGAAATATCTAAAAAGGCGGTTTAAAAAAACACATAATTCTATAAAAATCTATTTTCAACAGCTACTGTACATACCCGATAATGTGTGCGAACATACAAACGTCTTTCGTACGGACCTGCAGATGATGTGTGGAATTTATACTACGATTTACAAACACCCCAAACACACACAAAATTAGATCATTTTAAAACATATCCATATCCAGAGGAAAACGCACTTTCAGAAATTATCTATCGTAATCAACCGTATATCTACTGACGGTACTTATAAGTACCATTAAAATAACTTGCTATAAAATTCATTTAATGCATCGATTAGCTGTAATACAATTTAAAATGAGTTACAGATACATTACTTTATCTTGTTCTAAAAGCATTATTGGTTATACAAAAAAAAATATTTTTAAAAAGATGATTTCTTTTGCCTTTACATCTTTTCAGCTTTCTTGGCGTTGAGGGGGGGGGGGGATTTTTCAATTCGCCAATTTTTCTATATTTCTATTGTAAGAAAATTCTATTCGTACATTTCCTAATTCTACAAAATACTAAGAAAAATATTTAAAATAAAAGATTTGAGTGGGTTTATAAATATTGCACAAAATCCATATAAATTCAAATTTAATTAATCCTTCTAAACCCTTCAATCTTTCTGAAATCCTTTTAAAATTTATTAAATGATTATGTAAATCTTCTAGTGTAGTTTAACCAATTCATGAAAAATGCTTTAGAAGATAAAATTTTCATGAATTCATAACTCAGTACATAAAGGGTTAACCAAATACATTTGTCTCTGTGAATAAACAATAAATCTATGCACTCTATAATTTATAAAACACATGCAGTGTACTTCAGTAAGTTCGGTATGTTTAAAGTGTCATAACATCATTAAATTGGACTGAAAAATTCTTTTCCGCATAAATAATAATGCAATGGAATCCTTTTGTGCATCCGTGTGAATGAACTATAAATGCTACTTGTTCTGTATTATTAAGAAAGTGCGTTGCATTCACCTCAATGATGTATATCAAACACATTATGTCGGAAGTATCGTAACATGAATAAAATGCACCGCAAATGATTTTCCCTCATAGACGCTAATGTAATGGAGTTCTTTTGCATATGAAAAACCTGTAAATGACACACAAATGCTATACACCATTTTCAATACTGAATAATATATAATAAATTTCAATAACATATAAAAATTTTATGGCAATCAGAATATATGTATAATGGTTAGAGCAAGGACAGAAAGAGCATAGACTGACAAACCGAAGTCATAATCACTTCTGAACCATGTTGGAAAGTATTAAAAAACAGCGCCCTTTACTTAGATTACTCTTTACATTTCCTTTTTGAACTCATTGAAAATGAGTCATTTCTATTGTCTTCAGTTCGTATTAAACCATCAAAGACCATTCCTTAGAGCTCATTTTTGAGTTCACTGAAAATGAGTCATTTCTAATGTCTTCAAGTCGTATTAAACCGCCAAAGACCCTTCCTCAGAGATCTATTCCTTAGAGTTCATTTTTGAATTCACTGGGAATAAATAATTCTTTCGCTATCCACTTGTATCCGACTAAATAACAAAGGCCACGACTCATAACGACCAATCTACAAAATTAAATAAGATTACGTTGTAAAACTTGTTTTAACACTTTCATACGTGAAGAGTGTTTATGAATTCGGTTTGTCTGTTTGCCGTCTCTCCGTGGTTTAACTCTAGTAAATATACTTGTATTGCCATGCGATTGATATATGTCATGAGGCTTTCCAATAGCATGCTTGGTATTGAAAATGAAGTGTGAAGCAAAATATCATTATTATATACCGCTGATCAAGACCTTACCTGACGGGAATTATGCCTGCCATAACGGGTGGTGTAACAGGCCGCAGGGCGAATTTTGCTTGATCAACTCATGGCGGTGATCTACCTGACTAACTCCTTGGCCGTAATGGTCATTCATGGTTATTCATATACATTTAATCAATTTCTTACTGTTTTGACTGGTTCTAGATTGCTATAAGGTACTAGCCGCCCTTGGCGACCAGTTTGGTCTCCCTTAAATGTTTTCTAAGTATTCTATCATGTTACTTTTATTCATAATTTAATTTGCTTGCTCAATTATTCGTCAAATCGGAAGATTTTGATAGAGAAATCAAGAACTCGGTATTTTTATGTTAGCTGGACACAGGTTATAAATCGCCAACCAATGAAATCATGACATTTAATTTCAACATCAAAGCATTGTTTTAATTTACCACGCGAAAAATAAAAACTGCTAACTGGCGTGTTAAAAAAAAGCTATTGGCAAGATTTGCTCCCGGCAAACATAAAAGTGCCAAGAATTCTTTGCGATAGTGGCGACTTTTGTGTAGTTTTATTCGAAAAAAATAATTTTGATTTTTTAATCAAAATGGAAGCCTTGCATCCGAAAAGCGGATGGGGTCAACTCATAATTGTTTATGATAGTCACATGACTTGTACTACTAAAATACAGATGATATGATGGCTTTGGAACAATATTTGGCGATTTATCACCTGCGCAAGCCTGACATAAAGGTACCAAAATGACCACCTGGCGTATAAAAAGCGAAGCGGTCATCCCGGAACTGTTGATGACAGTCACATGTCTTAGGCTATTATTATAGAGATGTTATTTGGATTTGTGTGTACGTTGTAGAAAAAAAGTGCTGGCGGTGCTGTGTGTGGGGGGGGGAGGGGGTCACTTTGCTTCTTAAATGTAGTTCGCTTGCAGAAATACTTTAACGGATTCCGTTTCATTATAATATATGTTGTAAACTCGCTTTTGATTCATTTTATTGATGTTGAACTATTTCAAACCACGTGGAATTGATATACATGGTGTCCGGGTATAACCTGACCAACCTTTTTTTTCGCAACCTTTGGTCTTAATGCATACTTCCAAATACAAAAATGGTTTAAATAAGGTAAAGAATTATTTTTAAAGCGATTTGGGTCAAGAAAAACATTTATTAAAAATTACGAAATTTAAATTTTTTAAGGTCCCCCGGTCTTATATGTTATATTTAGTAAAATTTTCCTGTTACAAGGACAAGTAAGACAAAAAAAAGTTCCTTTATTCTACGATTACAATTGACCGAGTAATAACTGTTTAAAGTTGAAGCACATTTTTTTCTGCAAATTAGGGGTAATTCGCAAATTTAGTAGAAATGTAATTTCGTTTGATATATTAAAAAAAAATTGGCTGAGAGTAAAATTAACATTTCAATATAAATTTGAAATCTTTAATCATTCTGACATATTAATGCAAAATATACAATTCGTAATAAACATATAAGAAAAAAAAAACAGAATTTTTGTTAAATAAAATGATGAAAATTAACAGTTTTAGCTTTTGATAATTGATTCTTATGTATTCTGTATCGCTGAATCCGAAATTTACCTTCATTTTTTACCATCACGTAAAGATTTTTTGCAAATCGTAAATTTTAAAGCTAAAAAAAGAAAAAATAGCGAAAATTTGATACTATAAAATAGATGCCACTGTTGTGTTTTAACTTTTGATAATTTATTTTTATGTATTTTTTACCGCTGAATCCGTAAATGACCTTCATTTTTAACCGCCACGTCAGGATTTTTCGCAAATTATAAATATCAAAGTTAAAAAATTCAAAGTTAAAATTGAACCACCTCCCCCACCTCATCGGGCCCCTCAGTTGTTTAGCTGTAAGAACCCCAGTATAAGCCAAAAAATGTAATAAATTGTTGCCTTAAATAAAATAAAATAAAATAAAAAATGTTTTATATCTGTTTTATAGTATCAGATTTTCGCTATATTTTAACTTTGACATTTTCGATTTGCAAAAAATTTCTAACGTGGTGGTTAAAAATGAAGGTCATTTTCAGATTCCGTGCTAAAAAGTGCATAAAAAATCAGTTATTAAAAGTTTAAAAAATGAAGTCATCTCCTCTATTTTATAGTATCCGATTTTAGTTATTTTTTAACTTTGACAATTTATGATTTGCGTAAAATCCTGACATGATGGTTAAAAATTAAGGAAATTTTTGGATTCAGTGCTAAAAAATACATAAAAGTTAAAAACAATTATCGCAGTCTTGTGTTATCTAATATAAATTTTTTTCTTATACTTCTTGGCGGTAATCTACCAGAAATTTTTTGTGTTATCGTGTGAAGTAAGTATAAATTGTAATTACTGAAAATCATAATATTCGATTGTCATCGGATTTATATCAGTATGTAAAATTTAATCTCGATCGGTTGATTTATGACGGCCGATTATCTACACTTGGGATATAGGCCCCAGGGTGGAGTGCCCTTCGTAGGGGGTCTTTCTAAGAGAACCTAACCCGTATTTACGCATGGAAATCCAAGGTTTCGAAGAAAACCACGAAAACTCCGAAACGGTTAGCCCGACGGGCGCGATTGGTTCGAACCCAGCACCTCCCGTCTACCAGCTTCGAGAGCAGAACCTCTCAGCCACTGGCGGGGCTTAATCTCGATCGGATATTTGAAAATGAGGTAAATTTTGAGCATAAATTTTGAACTGGAAAAAACATACATACGATCGTTGAAGTTAAATAAAAACTTATCAAAATAACATAATTTTTGTTAAACGAAATCAGGAAAAGAAACAGTCGCATATCCTTACAAAATAAAACATATGTTAAAATATAATTATTTTAGTTAATCTGAAACTTAATAAAAGTTAGCTCAATCGTAATGCTTGTACGATTTCTTCCAAAGCGCAGATACACGGGAAATAAGTTCTTCGAACACTTTAAGCACTTGGTATATGACCCCGCAAAGCATGGCGGAACTCATCTGTGTTCAGATGCAGTAAAGTGATATAAGTCATGCATTTTTAAAGTTTCATAACTCGGTTGATTTTAGTGTTATATGAACGTGACTTTTAAGTCTTACTTGTCAGTGTAATAGGAAAATTTTACTAAATGTATAACTTATAGGACCGGAGGACAGTATAAAAATTTAAATTTCGTAATTTTTTAAGCATTGTTTCTTTTTTTACCAGAATCGCTTTAAAAATAATTTTTTACCTTATTTAAACCATTTTTAGGTGCGTTCATACTTATATAAATACGTATCACCAATAGTCGTCGTTTGGTCCGTCAGTGCGCATATAACAGAGCAAAAACTACCCGACCGAATGGTCTGCAATTTTAAATGTATAATTTTTGTAAAATTTTGTCGAGTCATTTCAAATTTTATGAAAATCGGATGCATAGTTTAATTACAGGGATAGCCAAAAGTTTTCCGTTACATTACGTCCAATGGGAAAAAAAATATTGCAAGTGCATTTCAATGGTGTTATAGCCTTCCGAATGGTCTGAAATTTTAAGTATATAATTGTTGCAAAATTTTGTCGAGTTATTTAAAATTTTATGAAAATCGGATGTATAGTTTAATGACAGGGACAGTCAAAATTTTTCCGTTACATTACGGCCAATGGGAAAAAATTATTGCAAGTGCATTTTAATGATGTTACAGTCTTTCGAACAGAATGAAATTTATATGCACTTATGCACTAAAATATACATTCAGTACAATATGCGGTGCAAAAAATATTTATAAAACTAGTTATAGTACGAACGCACCTCATTTGCCACGCTTGACGAGCGATTTCCAACCTGTTGTAATTGGAAGTATGCATCTAGGACCAGCAGTTGCAAAATAAAGGTCGGTCAGGTTATACGTGGACACACTGTATATCACTTGGATGCACTACAAGATGGTTGCTGTACGGTATGCATATAATGCATCTTTTATTTACAAAGACACACAAAATAATTTCGCTATAAAACTGTCATTGAACAAGCAGTAAGTGCTGGAAGTGCATTTTCAGTCGTGGTCCGAAATAAATGATTTTTTGCATATAAATTCTATTGATCATATACAGGGCTGCGCAAAAATATCAACTGCATTTTCGTTTATTGACAGAAATTGCTGAAATGGAATTTTCAACTGTGCTATGAGTTTCATAAATGGACTAAATGTTAGCGGACTATGCACTACATACATAAAGTTATAGTTCATATTCAGGGCTGCACAAAAGAATTCGGATATTTTCCCGATTATTGATGGTAATTCTTCATATTGTGTTTTGAAATGCGTTATGCGTTTTCAATATTGTCTACTTAGACATCATATTTCACCGTATTAAAGGACAAAGATTCGTTACAGTATTCTGAATCTGTTGGAATTTGAAAGTGCTTCGCAATCTATGCTTGACACATGGTTTTTCGTTCTTGTTTACCACACTGTTAAAGATTTTGCAGCATTCTGGCAGGTCATTCGACCGTTTTTTGAAAAAAACGTTTTCATAACCATAATTTAACTATATTCTTACCATAAAATGGCCAATAATATGGTCAGAATAGTGTTAAAATTACGGTTGTGTAACCGTTTTCGGAAAAAACGGTCAAATGACCAGCCAGAATGCTGCAAATTTTTAACAATGCACAAATTCTATTTAAAATACGTGTTTTATCGAAAATCTTTGAAACAAAAGCAACTACTGTTTTCATTTGCTGTATATACAGGGTGATTAAAAAAAGTTGACAAAATGACATGGAAAATCAGGCATACAACAAGGATAAAAAATCACAAATGGACATAATGTCGCAAACCACTTATTGAGTCACAAATACAGAGTGTTTCATCCTAACTGAACTCGGGTCGACTGTCATAATTTCGAGAAAAATTAAAACATTGCAATGAAAATGCAACGATGTGGACCTTGTTTTGTGCGAAATGGGATAACATCACGAAAAGATCTGGAAAAACACGTTATTCAAGCAATCGATGATTCCGTATGAATCGATCAACCCAGTCCAAAATGTGGGGCGTCCACTGCATACTGATGGCGCGTATATTGCAAACTTCTACCACTTTTATTTAGTGTTATCACATTTACTACAAAGGTGAGACTGTCTGTTAAAAGTTTTATTATAATGTACTTCAGGTTTCTGAAAGTCATGGCCGTCAACACAAATTGAGTTAGGATGAAATGCCCTATATTTGTGACTCAATAAGTGATTTCCAACCCTATATTCCTCTATGATTTTTTATCCTTGTTGAATGCCTGATTTTCCATGTCATTTTGTCGATGTTTTTTTTTAATCATCCTGTATAAGATAGAGCAAAAATATTCGGCAAAAACAAATCATAACAATCATTTATGTCGGTAAATAAGAATAAAATTTCTTTATAAACAAATACCAAACCTAAATTATGTAAATACCGGAAACAGCTTATCATCATTTTTCAAATTGTTATTTTTTTTTCATTTGTTTCGTAAAAAGTGCATACTTTTATCAAACACTGAAATATGCTAAAAGCTATTTATTGATTTTGCGTTGATATTACAAAGTTGTTTTCAAATACAAGTTTAATGATAATGGAACCAGAATCCTGTTGTTTTTTAAGCTACTGCCATTGCTTCTTTCCTTGATTACTTTATGTAAACCATTTACAAGTTAATTGGAAATGCCTTAATTGAGAGTAGTTTTGTCTGAAAATGTCTTTATGGCGAGGTTTGTAAATGCACGGCTTAATTTACAAACTGATTTTGAAAAAATTCGTTTTCCGATGGCATGAGATTATTTCTTTATATTAAACTTGGCAGAAAATAGTTCTTTTTATTGCGGAATGTTTCATCGTCAATTTGACTTTTAAAGTGTAAATAATATTTTATCAAAAATATTTTTATAAATTAAGATGACTGGGTAATTGTGTCTTTTTTTGTTAGTAATATTAGTGATGGTCAGAAATAATGATTATATTATTCGAATGAAACATTCGAACATGCGCAAAAGTATTGCTGCTAATCTTTATTTTTTAAAATTCAATTTCTACAAGAAATATTATATCAAAAAAGAAGTTTTTATTTTAATTATAATTAATTTAAGAACCCCATCAAAATCTAAAAATCCTTTTAAACTTCAAAAATTCTCACGATAATTGATTAGAAAAGTTGCGAAAACCGGCAACTGTGCTTCATCTACTTTACTTTTTACAAAATTTCTGGTGGTAATTGATTAAAAATAAATACAAATGTTGAAAACTATGCTTTTGAGCATGCACAAAAGATTCATTAGAATATTAAAATCATTCATTTTGCACTCTAAAATTGGGAGGAGTGTGAAGTTCACTCTTTGGAAAAGTGAATGGCATATTCACTCCATTGTCGAGAGGGAAATATTTCACTCCGCTGACGAGAGTGAAAGCCTGGCATTATACACTTTTAAAAATTTCCGTTCAACTTTGAACCAATATATGGAGTAAAATATTGAAAACCACCAAAGTATGGTACTTCTTAATTTTCAAAAACTTCATTTCATAATGTAACCCTGAAAATTATGCCAATTTTGTACTAAAATGCACTCCTTTTCAAGAGTGAATAGTACTCCTCTGAAAAAGTGGTTATACACTCCCTTATAGAGTGAATATTCACTTCCAGGAGTGAGTATTGTATGTATTGGCAATTACCTCATCAGCCAATCAGAAAAACCAGTCTACAACGCTTTTTTAAGATAAGAGAAAGAAATGATTTTTCGTCCACCATTTTAGAATAAAAAAAAAACGAATGTTAAAATGATTATTTATGGAACGTAAAGGTAAGTCTTACTTAAATTTAATCTTTCATTCTTAAAGTTTTTGTATCGTATAAATAAGAGTTAAGTAGTTTTCATGTTTTATAGAAAAATATTGATTTAGTTTCCCTGATGGCAGAAGCTGTTGTCTGCTATATTCCTTCTTTATGCAACAATCTGGAATGTAATAGTTTTAACAACTAAATAACAAACAACGCTTAACAAAAAAAGAAAACCAGTATTTCACTCGTTTGGCATTTGTGAATAAAAAAATCAGTGTAAATAATTTATTATTCCTATTCGATGCTTTGATGTAAAATATTTTAATTTGCCATCGCTCGAAAACAAAATGCTGATCTTGATTCATGGCTCCAGTATTTTATTCATATATTGTATTTTATGTTGATGTTTAATAGTAGAATGATAAAATACTAATTATTATTTTTAGTGTTTTCAAATTGGTATATTTATTTTTAAAAATTGTATGTAAGTATTTTTCTGTGGACTATGATTTTAATCAATGATCCAATTATATACTTGAACACTAAACGAATGAGAAGGGAATGCTACCCCCAAGAAATTCACTAAATTATTTGACTAGTGCCAAACTAAAATGACTACACTGATCGGATGCCGGGACCAAAGAAGGATCGATCGCTCCATTTTGCTACAATAAACTCTGACACTAGAAACTCTGTAATCACACAAAATGCGAGTAAGATGTCTCTAGAGACTATACAAACGTCTCTACAAAATGTCACTTTCACAGCACTGCATTGGCGTTATGGCGATGCTTATATATTGTTCATTTATTTAGATATTATTAGGTTGAGCAAAAAGTTCTGGGAAATTTTTAATCTAATATTTACCGGAATTTTTGTGGTATATGATGGTCGTGCCATCAATGCAGGGATTTATTGCCAGCAGATGGATCGCGTCTACGACAAATTGGTGCAGAAGTATCCAAGATTGGTCCGCCGAAAGCGCATTTTGTTTGAGCAGGACTATGCCAAGTGGCACATGGCTCAGAGGACCAAGGACATGTTTGCACAGGTGGACAGCGACGAAATTCTCCTACACCCCGCCTATATTCCAGACATGGTTCTATCCGATTATGGTCTCTTTCGATCAATGTAACACTTTTTTCAAGGGCTGTCAATTTGAATCTTTTAATGAAGTTGAATAAGCATGTCAAGAGTTTTTCAATTTTAAGAAGCCGCCATGGTACTTCCAACAAACCGGAATCTGACAGAATGATGCCAGTAAGTTGTGGACTAATGGTCTCTACTTTGAAGAATAGTCCGTGTTGCTTTTGTCGTTAATTTGAGCATAGCAACGCAGCTTTCACAAATTTCCCAGAACTTTTTGCTCAACCTAGTAATACATTTCTAAATTTTTAAATTAAATTATTACACGCTAAATTATTTTCTAGGTTATTTATTCGTGTATTCAAATTTATTTTTTTATTCCAATTCTTTAACTGATAACTTTTTTAACTAAATTTTATCCTCGCTAAAACTTTATCGATAGATTCATTACAGTATGTCTGCATCGTGCTGCAGTGTTAACAGCTGCATTTTACTCGCACAATAGTCTTTCATGCCTTGTTCATAATTATAACAACGCACGGACTAAACAACGACTATAGGTGCTACGTAGTTATATAATTACGAACGCACCTAAAAATGCACTCCTATTTAATTCTGACATCTGTTGTTTTCTAACTTATCAGTAAAGATATACAATCAGAGGATATAAAAAACACAAATCATGCATTTTTCCCTGCTGCATATACATATTTCTTTAGGTTTACTTTTTTATTTGAAATATTTTATTAAGTTGCCAAGTATGGCAAGACCTTGGCGTGTCTGTCGTTCAAAATTGAAATTGCTTTCTTTCTAATCTCTGTTTTCTAATCTGGGCGAATAGGCTTGGACCGTACTTATCTTGGCAGTGTCACCGATATGAAATTGTAATCAGAACTCCTCTGACTCTCCGAATGAAAAAATCGGAAGTTTGAATATTAAAGACGTGAATTATCACATTGCTAACAAGGGGTAAACCAACTTAGTGAAAAATGTCCAAGCCGGGAATCGAACCCGGACCCCTGGAATTGATCTCCAGTGCTCTAACACTAAGCCACAAGGACGATGCCCAGCCTGGCATCTCTCACTTATATAATTCGGTAAGGCTGCTACCGCAGCACTAGATGGAAAAGTCTTCATAAGCACACAATCTAGTGGCGTAACATGAGACGCAAATGAACCCAGCATCGGTGAATATACAATTTTAATTAATTTTTCAACTACTCTTCAGTAGTGAAATTACGCTTGAAATTATTGAATATTAAAGACGTGAATATTAAAGAGGTTCATTTGCGTCTCATGTTACACCACTAGATTGTATGCTTATGAAGACTTTCCCATCTAGTGATGCGGTAGCAGCCTTACCGACTTATATAAGTGAGAGATGCCAGGCTGGGCATCGTCCTTGTGGCTTAGTGGTAGAGCACTGGAGATCAATTCCAGGGGCCCTGGTTCGATTCCCGGCTTGGACATTTTTCACTAAGTTGGTTTATGCCTTGTTAGAAATGTGATAATTCACGTCTTTAATATTCAATAATTTCAAGCGTAATTTCAATATTGAAAAGTAGTTGAAAAATTAATTAAATCAGAAGTTTGATTGCATAATGGAAACCACCTACAAAATATCTCTGCTCACGAAAATAAATAACTTGTATGGATTACTCTTCAGTTTCTTGTGTCGAATACAGCATTTGGGGACGAGAATTTCTGGGTTCCTCGAATTATGCTTTGCAACTGCTCTAAAACCGGCCGTAAGAGGTCTCAGAACTCTTAAAATTGGAAAAAAAGAAAAAAAAAATGATTTTATATGATTTTAAAAAACAATTTTAGTTGGGATGAAAGATACAAGTATGGCCTTTCATTCCATCTATTTAAAAAATTGCAAGATGCAGAATTAGCATTTACGGGAGGTTCCAAACTGTCAGACATTTGCGAGCTGAAAATTGGTCTAACAGCTTAAGCGCAGAATTAGAAAATAAATTTCGCAACTAGAATAATAATTATTGTGCCTACTTATACTTCAGATTATTGTAATTACTCTGAACCTAAATAAACTTGTATTTAAAGCATTTCTATATATTTAATACACAGTTGTATTTAGCTAATGCAAAATTTTGAAAATTTCAACAGTATAATCACTTTAAAAATATTTTTTTGAACAATAAAAAGGAAATTTTAGGTTAAATTTATACAGACTACCATAAAACATATGTTTTCAAAATTTCATAAAAACATATTCAGTTGTTTTTGAGATATCCTGCTCGTTATGCCCAAAAACGTCATTTGGAGAAAAATGACTTCAAAGATTCGAAAACGCCTCTTCAGCTATTGATCGTGTATAATAAGCCATAACTAAAAGCCATAACTTCTATTATGAGAATTTCAGGGAAACAATTACATCAAAATGTTCAGAAAAGACAGAAGTTTAATTTCTAAAAAAATTAAAATTTCGAAAATTTTGAAGCTTTAAGTGTCCTGAGACCCCTTTACCCTTTATCTACTGAATTATGAATTCATGAAAATTTTATCTTCTGAAGCACTTTTTGTGTATTATTTAAACTACATTAGAAGATTTACATAATCATTTAATAAATTTTAGAGGGATTTTAAAAGTAGTGAAGGATTCAGAAGGATTAATTAAATTTAAATTTATAGGGATTTCGCGCAATATTTATAACCCCAATGAAATCTTTTATTTTAAATATTTTTCTTAGTATTTTGTACAATTAGGAAATGTACAAATACAATGCTTTTACATTAGAAATATAGAAATATTTCCGGATTGAAAAATTCGCCCCACCCCTCCCCCAACGACAAGAAATCTGAAAAGATGCAAAGGCAAAAGAAATCATCCTTTTAAAAATATTTTTGTTTTGTGTAACCAATAATGCTTTTGGAACAAGATCAAGTTCTGTATCTATAACTCATTCTAAACTGTATTACAACTATTCGATGTATTAAATGAATTTTATAACAAGTTATTTTAATGGTACTTATAAGTACCGTCAGTATATAAATGGTTAAACCATCTTTCCATATTTCTGCATCAATTTCAGAAAAAATAAATGAAACAACAACCAACAAAATCATTCACGCGCTACGAAGGAACTCCGCGAACTGCAATGTTATTTTGAAAATATAAAATTGTAGCACTTCACTAATTCAAAACTGACGATTCTACTTCAAAACACAGCTCACTGGAAATCACAGCACGTGACAGACATGAAGACGCTCAAACTTAGTCTTGGTTTCCACAAGCAGATATGCAATCACAATGTATTGATGGTCGTTCATCTTCTAAGCCTGACTGTTCGCATTGGAATGAGCAGGAAGTTCCAAGTTCGATCCCCGATGTGGACAGCGAGGGCGACTTCGAGCCTAGCACAAAGCGTCCAAAATGAGCCTGGAGATTGTGATGCGCCCGTGCTTGCACGTAAATATATACCAGTTATTTCAAGCATGCTTTTGTTTACAGCCTGCTTTTTTCATGAAAAAAAACCTATGTTATCCACCATTATATTTTGTTAATAATTAATATTTCTTTAATTTTATTCAAATTCTATGTTTATTATATATCTCTGTGATCTTTATTTTAAAATAAATGTGTGCAATAGCACTTTGAAAACTTAAAATTTGTTTGTTTATTTATTAATTAACAAATTTTTAATTTTCAGATTTTAATTCAATTTAAACTTGTTTCATATATTTAAATAACTGGTTGGGCGCCATTTTGGGCAGACACCATCTTGGATTTCAAAAAAATCCCTGGACGTCCGCTATGTTCGATGGCCGCCATCTTGGACGTCTTGAGAATCATATTAGCGATCTTGGACCGACTTCTCTTCCAACTAAGCATAGTATTACCTTAGTTGGAAGACGTCCAACGTCCAAGTGACCTTTGAAAAGTCCAGAATGTGACGTCACAGCTACGTCAGACGTCCAGTTTTTCAGCCTGTTGATCACGTGGCCAGTCAGAGCAAAACGATGCATATCAGATTGTGCAATGACGTCATCATTTGAAAGGGTGGGAGGGCAGTGGGTCAGTCCTGCTTCCTCTGAAAACACATCTCGCACTTGAGAATTGTAAATTGTGCGTGTTTCGAGTTTTCAAGTTCTGCTTAGTCAGGCGTAATCGAACCTCTAGTGATAGTATGTTTGTTTCGCGAAATGCAACAAAATCTGCTGGATCTAATTTCTACCGCCGTTCTTATATCAGCTAGATAACCACAGATATCATATTATTGTCGAAGTAACTGCAAAACGCAGATTCAAGATGATTCAAACACAGTTTGCGAAAAATAAAAGAAGGATAGGGTTGATGGCTCGTTCATGCAAAAATGTTAAGACTTAAGACACCACGTTCACACGCAAAAATCGAAAATCCATTTGACCCCTAGACTACCCTCATAAGAGAGTAGTTAGGCACTATTGCTACACTTTTTTACTTTCTTCTATCTTTACAAGAAGAAAGTATTGGTTTCATGAAAATTTTCGAATTCCAGTTTTCGACGGATTTACATGTTTTATGAGTCAGAGATTCCAAAAAACATGTTTTCACAAAATATCTGTCTGTGAGTCTGTCTGTGTGTCTGTCTGTCTGTCTGTCCGTCTGTCTGTCCGTCTGTCTGTATGTGACACAAATTTTGTGGGCGCTCTATCTCAAGAACTAATGGACGAAGTTTCACAAAACTTCATATTTAGTTAGACCTTGATATAAACTGGAACTGATTAGTTTTTGGTGAAAATCGCCCAACAGGTGGCGCTGCTATGCGGCATTTTTAACGATTTCTGCAATAGCTGTATCTCAAGAACTACTGCACGGATTTTCATAAAACTTCAGATTCAGTTAGTCCAAGATATAGTTTGGTACTGATTACTTTTTTGTTAAAATCGCCCAGCAGGTGGCGCTGGTATGCTGCATTGTTCATGATTATCGCAATAGCTCTAACTCAAGAAAAAATGCACGAATTTTCATCAAACTTCAGATTCAGTTAGTCCCTGATATAAATTAGTGCTGCTTAATTTTTAGTGCAAATCGCCCAACAGGTGGCGCTGCTGTGCTGCATTTTTCACGATTTCTACAAGAGGTGTATCTCAAGAACTATTGCACGGATTTTCATCAAACTTCAGATTTAGTTAGTCCTTGACATGAATTGATGTATAAATTAGTGCTGTTTAATTTTTAGTGTAAATCGCTCAACAGGTGGCGCTTCTGTGCTGCATTTTTCACGATTTCCACAAGAGCTGTATCTCAAGAACTATTGCACGGATTTTCATCAAACTTCAGATTTAGTTAGTCCTTGAGATGAATTGATGTATAAATTAGTGCTGTTTAATTTTTGGTGTAAATCGCTCAACAGGTGGCACTGCTATGCTGTATTTTTTGCGATTTCCGCAATAGCTTTATCTCAAGAACTAATGGTTGGATTTTCAAAAACTTCAGATTCAGGTATACCTTGATATCGTTTAGTGCTGTTTACTTTTGGTGTAAATCGCTCAACAGGTGGCGCTGCTATGCTACATTTTTTCAGAATTTCCGCTATAGCTCTATCTCAAGAACTAATGCGCGAATTTTCATCCAACTTCAAATTCAGATATACTTTGATATGAATTGGTGCTAAATCGTTGTTATTTCTTGTACTATTTAAATGATTTAATTGACGTGATTTATATAGAAGAAAGTTTTGTGATGGCCACAACATACTAGTTTTCTTTTGTCAGAACCTTCTGAGCAATTCCATTTTTAAACATATCCGTATAAATGGGTGTATATGGCACCAGCGTTACTCATGGGCATGTTTTCTTTATGATATAGATGTATCGATAATTTAAATTATCCCAAAATAGTCTTTTAACAAAAAGCAATAATAAAGAGCAAAATATACCTCAAATGACGTTCGTTTTGTAATTTTTTAATACGTGTAGGATTTTTAAAAATTCAACAATATTTATTCTCCATAAACTATTTTAAAACTTTTTTAAATGCAAAATTTGTCTTTCACTTATTTATAAATAATACACGCATGCCAGGGCATCCAGATTTTTCAAAATTTTAAAAGGTCTTCTCATTATATAATCTATACAAAAAAAGGTTTTTTTTTTTTTTTACTTCATATGACAATTTAAATAAATAGTATACACAGAAACTTTTTCCCTATACTTGTTACATATTAAACAATTTAAATAGAAAAAGATCTAATTAAAAAAAATTAAAACTACATAATTATCTGAATGTAAATAAGATACAATGAACATGATACTAAAATCAATATTTATAAAAATATTTTTTTTTAACAACGTTAAATAAAAGTACAAGCGTTTCGAAACATAATTAAAATATTTTTTTATTCTCGTAAATTTGAAGAAATCAAACAAATTTTATCTGATGAAAATTATAATTGAATGTTTTATGCTAAATTATTAAAATTTGTAAGAATAGTTATTTAGTTTAGTTTCTAGTTAAATACGGATTAAAGCATTAATTTATAAAAATAGTTAAATATAGATAATAATTTAAATGGAAGGATCACGTTTCGTTCGTAATATTTGCAAATAACAGGTAAATGAATATTTTCGAGCGTTTAAAATAGTATGTATTAAATAAAATAATTAAAAATAACGTCTCACAGATTTCTGTTAAAAATCTTCATTTAATGTACAGGTTAACTGTAAAAATTAAACGAAGTAACTTTTTAATTTATCAAAAGTATAGTTTAACACAATGATTGCTTTTATATTAGTAAACATCAACATTTTAATGTAACTAATCACTGCAAAAAACGAAAGATTTGTCATTTTTAAATCCTGTGTTAACACATTTATTAACATAGATGTAATTCGTGTCTCTGGCTTATGTGTATCTCACATCTGCTAACGTTACTTTTGCCTTCGTATGTTACATTACTCCTCAAAAATATTTAGGATATCGATGACACCTTCCTGGGCCACCCACCCAATGGGTTTAAACCCGGGAGGGTGGGGGATATCCCTAAAACTCAGACAGAAGAAATTGTCTATTCCCAGATAACGCAGTGAGGGCCTGCTGGGAAAAAATCACGATGTATTAAACATTTGATAGGAAAAAATGTATTTTTTCCCAAAGACATTACAATTTGGTAATTTACTTGCGAAAAGTCCCATAACCTGTGGCAAAAAATTTGGCGAGTTAATTTGGTTTATAAATGTTTAGATGTGGTTGTTGTAATCTTTCGGCGTTTGGTAAGATGATTTGGTAAATTTATAAATAATATAAAATATAATAAAAATAACAATTAAAGATGCTAACACGGCCTTTTGGCTCTATTTTGGATTTTTTTGCCAAATGCGCCAAGCGGCACAGTATACGAAACTCTTTTATACATAGAATTGTGAATGTCATATTTTAAAAAAGTAAACGTTTATATTATTTACAGATGTAGCGGGTAATATTTAAAGATTATTACACTGTGTGGCAGCACTAGCCGGCACTCCCAAATTTCCCGTCATTTCGTGCAGTTATTATTTCTGTCCAAATTTCTTCTACGAGACGCAGGATGAAATAGGTTATGATATGTACGCGTGTCAATGTTTTCCCCCGAGAGGATTTCTTCTAATATTACTAAATTGTGTAAATATGTACATCCTGCAAATAGAAATGTGTCCTGTAGTACAGAAGTTTCATTAAACATTCTTTTCTACTAAATTCTCAGAGAGGAGTGTCCTTCCGATGTAACGATTCCTTATTTAAAATTGTGGCGTCTACTTAGAGAAAGTGACTGCTATACAGTTACATTATTTTACATTTATATATGTAATATATCGCGCGTCCCAGACCTGTAGAAGAGTCGCGACTCGTTCACTGCTCGTCGTGTGTTTGTATAGCCAGCTTTACATATGTAAGGACATCTTGGGGTGACAGAACTTGTAGATAAATAATTTGGAATCGGGAACCTCTTGGTGGATCGAATTCATTTATTTCGAACTTCATCTTACAGTCCAATTCTCGAGTCCGATAGAAGGTCCAGCGAACCAGTTACGTTGATGATTTGAGGCGTTATATGGGCATGGGTTTATCAGGCAAAATCTCCGCTTTTTAGCGCGCGTGTTAGCTAATATCTTCGGGCTTATCATATTTTCCAGCAGAGCGTACAGTTGTAAAATTGGGAGGAACATTTCTTTAATTGGTTGATTAGCTTTTGATTGATTGTCCGGGCTCAGACGCCAGAACTGGGTTTGGTCAGCCCGGGAATCAGCTAATCACACATTGCTATCAAATTTGCAAGTCAGCTATTTTTACTCTTAAAGATCGACCGAAAATGATATCTGAAAGTAATAGGATGTATTGCTGGAATACAAAGCTACAAGGGGTAAAACTGGTTTTAGAAAGAGATTTAATGTTAGAAGAAATAGACGTCGGATTTTAATTTAAATTTTTTAAATTTAATTTGAATTTTGAATTTTGAATTTTAAAAGGGTTTTTATTATTTATACATGAAAATAATATTACCACTAGATTCATTTACTCGACCTAAAGCAATTAGGAAATTGCTCTATCAAGATACTTCGTATCAAAGTATATTTTAACACTGTATAATGTCTGGATAAATAGGTAGATCAAACGAATTTAATGATTAATATATGACATTATAAATGCTTAGATATACAATCTAAAATATTATTAATTTCTAATGTTCATAAAGTTCAATAAGCTTGTAAATTTTAGTTTAAATATATAACAGAATCCTATGGAAATTAACACTACATAGAAGGGAGATGGCCTATGGGCTCTGAAAACTCTAGGTTCGTTTGGAAAGATTTTCGTTTAAAATTGTAATAGCACAAAATTTGAGTTTGTGCCGAATACTATATGACGCCCAAAACTAAATATGAGCAAATGTATACAATCAGTGATTTATGAATACCAATATTTTGATTAGAAACCTTACCACTATTACATACTGGCTGATTCGCCGGGCGTTGACGAAAAAAAAACCCAGATTAATATCCTTAAATATGCACAAAATTACAGTTGAATTCAGACATTTTTCTTCGAGATGTATTTACAAGGGCACCACCAAACATGATGCGCACAGATTTTGATGATTTTAAAGTATGTTGTAGGGGTCATACCACTAATTATTCTGATGAAAGGATTTTTTCAAATGGGCCTTAGTTTTTGAAAAATGGGGGGTTGAAGTTCAGCGTATATTTCAAATACACATTAGTATGATATTCTGTATATGAATTCGTGGCTCAGCGGTACCGTGCGAGCTTACGGACCAGGGCATTGCGGGTTCGATTCCACCCTGGAGCACTTTTTTTTCATTTTTATTATTTACTTTTATTTACTTTTTTACTTATTTATTACAGGCTTCAGCTAATGCAACAGCATTCTTTTTGTACCACAATGGAATATGATCGCGTGGTTCAGGTGCAAATTCTTCAGGTAAAAAATTCTCACTCCAGAAATCGCTGGATACGAAATTACACTAGAATACTACGAAATTACACTATCCTGGTCCGGACATTTTTCGCCCAGTTGGAAATTTACATCTAATATGATTTGTTTACCAATTAGAATAATTGTGTTGAAATTAATCTAGCGTAATTTCGTCTCAGCGATTTCTGGAGTTCCATTACCTGAGATTTATTCTGTTGAGCTGAACCAGGTTTCAGACCAGATGCTGTAATCATCAAGGTTAGCTGGGTGAAAAGGTTTGACCAGAATCGTCCGGTATAGCTCAGATGACAGAGCACTGGCGGCTTCAGCCAGGAGGTTCCGGGTTCGAATCCTGGTCCGGACATTTTTCGCCCAGTTGGAAATTTACATCTAATATGCTTTGTAAATTCATCTTCTTCATTCAATATCAATTCCTCGGCCTCAATAATTTGTCGATCTTCTAATATTTCTAAAACTGCACCATGAAATTCTTCAGGCATATTAATAGAAGCACCGGATATTTCATCCGGTGGAGAACTTTTAAACAGATCATTATTTAGTAACAACGTCTCGCAATATTTTAATGCATTTGTAATTCGGCCTTTTTGTTTCTCTACCAAACGAGAATTTTCCGCATCAGCGCTGGTTCTTTCCATAACACAATCTTTAGCATTCAATCTGTCACAATCTGTAGTCTTCTTTTAATTTTCATACCGAAATTTTCCCTATATATAACAATATTTAAAATCTTCTAATTGTCTGCAAAAGAAGCTAAACGAGATCAATAAAAGAAGCAGACGATTAAAAAATATATAAAGATATTTATATGTATCGTAAATTTTACCTCATTAACAGACGATTTTTGCAATCCAGTTGAACTTTTATGAATCACGTGGAGAGTGTTTTTATTTGCTATAATAAAAAAAAAATATTTTTAAATGTAATTTTTTATTTGTGCAAACGAAAAATGATATTGAGGTTGAACTTTAAGGATAAATGTATTTTACAGAGTATTAAAAATTTGTACAACTGGTAAAAAACTTATATTTAAGCATTACTGCTTTAATATTTTATTACTCTTTCGAAGATATGCATTATTTGAATAATGTAATCCTAAATACGTTTGAGAAATTTCACCTGAAAATTATTTTGTATAATTTATACAAAAAAAGAATAAATTTTCCTTTAAAATACCATAAAGTTAAAAAAAAAGATAGAAAAAAGAAAAATCATTATTTCAGAATTGTGCTTAAAATAAAAAATGTAAATAATAATTATTTTAAAAAAATAAGGCATAAATTAGTTTTGGAGTTTTGTAAATAGAAATATTAGTTTAAAAATTGAAGAAAAAAATAAATTGCCATGAAAAATTCAAAAATGTAAATGTAATTTATTAAGAAAATATCAAAGTTCAAAGCTGTAGAATGCCCAATTCTGCTTAAAATTTTTAACGTATAAAAAATATAAAAATAAGTAAAAAAGAAAAAAATCCTCGAAGTGGAATCGATCCCGCAATGCCTTGATCCGTAAGCCCGCACGATACCGCTGCACCACGAATTCACATTCACAATGCCACACTAATGGGTATTTGAAATATACGCTGAACTTTAACCCCCAATTTCTCAAAAACTAAGACCCATTTGAAGAAACCCTTTCATCAGAATAATTAGTAGTATGACCCCTACAACATACTTTGAAATCATCAAAATCTGTGCGCATCATGTTTGGTGGTGCCCTTGTTAGTGTTGGACGCCTCATTGCTTTCGGCAGCTTATACCCTCAATTTCTTATGGTATTATATTTTTTAGCAAAAATCTGTCCAAACGACCCTTGAGTTGTGGTCAGGGATGTAGTGGAGGTATACGGAAGTATATGCTGTATGCTTTCTGGATTCTGTTACACAGTAAAAAATTTTGGTCAAAAATTACGGTACATATACTGGCAACTTTGTGACCAGTACATATACCGTAATTTAACTGGACGGTATATGTACCGTAAAATATTTAAAGTATGTGTACCGCAAAAAAACTTTCATACAGCATATATACCGTACGTTAAATATACAGTATATATACCGTAAAAACCATTTATACAGCATATATACCATAGATTAAATATACAGTATATGTACCGTAAAAAATATTTATGCAGTATATATACCATAAATTAAATGTGTGGTATATGTACCGTAAAAGTGTTTGTAATCAGTATATGTACTGTAAATGAAATGTATGGTATATATACCGTAAAAGTACAGGATGACCACCCCCCCCCCCCCAAAAAAAAAAAAAGCTCCCACAATTGACAGGATAAAAAAAAAGGACTGCAGAGAGAAATTTGTTTGTTCAAAAATATACAATAGGTATGACGAGAGTTTAAAATGACAATCTTTCAGAAATGGTGTCTGGTAAGTGTTGTCCATTGCGAGCAATACACAATTCAAGACAATGTCTGAAATCTATCACCAGTGATGCTTCGTCTTGTGGAATAGCTGCCACTTCTACCTGAATATTAGTCTCTTGGGATCAGAAAGAGCATAGGTTTTATGCCTCAAGAGTAATTCAAGCAGAGGTAGCAGCTTCTGCAAGACATGATATGTCAGATGATGATAGATTTCAGACATCGTCTTGAATTGTATATTGTTCGCAATGGACAACACTACCAAACATAATTTCTAAAACACAGTCATTTTAAACTCTTGTCATATCCATTGTATATTTTAAAACAAACAAGTTTCTCTCTCCAATCCTTTTTGTTTTATATTATCCTGTCAAATGTGGGAGATTCTTATGGGTTATTCTGTAGTCAGAATCATATATACAGGGAAAGTACAAAGTCTTACCCTTATTTTTTATCAACCTGTACATTGATGCAGCCAAAACATAAAATTTTTACTTCTCTTTTTGAGGGATTCTGTAGTGAATAAGTTATCAAATTTTTGTCCCTTTTATTATTTGACTAATTATAATTATAAAAACTAAACATCTACATATGTCGCCAAGGGCGTGAAGAGGATAAAAATTACATTTTCAACGAATAAAGAAAAATTAGTAATTGGCCAAAATTTTATAATTTCTTCCGAGATTCTTGTTACGTACTTGGAAATTAGAATTTTTTTTTTTTTTCCTCAACATACAAATCTAAATTTTCTTTCTTTCAGTTAAATGTTTAAAACTGCCACTGTCCAGCAAATCGCCACTTATATGATTTTTTTTAAATGGAAAAATGGGTGTTTAATTATTCTTGCAAAACTTAATGTACAGTTTAAAATTTAGAATATTAATAATAGTTTTTAGCATAAGTTTTTAGCTGAATGAGTTAATATTTAGATTTCTGGTTGATATAGAAAAAAACACAAATTATATCAAGGTTTTTTAAAACAAGCTCTATCCGATAAAAAATTTCTAAATATCTACAAATTCAAAAACTCTGTGTTATTTGTTTCTTTTAACAAACAATGCATCTGTATAAAAATTAAACAATTTCTAAATATTCACATCTTATTCTATAAATGACACAATTAGTTGTAGCACAACCATCTATTATTTAAAAACTAATCAAATTCTGCTGTTTTTAATAGCTTTTCCCGCCTGAAATTTTGCAATCAATCTACTGAAAACCCTAAAAGTAATGTTACTTTAAATTTAGAAAAGTAATTTGTAAGAAAAAAATGTCAAAAGTGTATTGGATAATATTTAATCCATAGGAAAATGAAAGATGTAATAAGTATACCTTAAATATTTTGGATTTCTATAAGTTAAGCTTTAAATATTTATTTAAAAAAATTAAGTTTTAGAAATTTAAGAAATATTTAATTTTTGTTTCTGCATTTTTGTTGAGAATGAAACATCGATGTTCTTTAATGCAGGTGCCCATAACTTCTGCAATATCAATTTATTATCTATCTGAATTTTTTTTTAATCCTTTGTACTTCTATGTCGAGTCTGACTCGACATGATCTTTTTAAGCTAAATGCTGCTATAAAAAGTGATAAAATATCTTTATTTAGATTGACGAACGTTTCATCGCACAAATGGTAACATTTTCAAAATCATTCATGATAGAAATATTTTCACAAAATTTAAAACAATAACTTGGTAAACAATGTCATGAGACATCATGCATATGCAAACATTAAATTAAATAGGATTATTTTATGTTTGCACTGATTTTCATTATGCATGATGTCTCTTGACATTGTTAACCAAGTTATTGTTTTTAAATTTTGTGAAAATATTTCTATCATGAATGATTTTGAAAATGAGAGGGGAAGTTTTAAAGGCCACAAACTGTTAAATAAAATACAATTTTCTATAGCAAAAATAAAAATTCATATTTCTTAAAATCACCAAAGAATATTTCTTTTATTAAAAATAGCTTAAAAAAGCAGTAAAAATATCATTGCATATGGTATTTAGAAAAAAAAAAAAAACATTTAAAGCTGTCGTTAAATTCAAAGGAGCTAATTTCTGACATTTTTTTCTTTATCAATCTTCGTTCAGAAATGCATGAAATTTGCAATGTATAATTTTTTAATTCAGAAACTATAATAGAAAGATTTTTTTTTTTTTTGTAAATGCATAACATCTTTCAGAAAATACTATTAAAACCTTTCAGCCGAATTCTCCACGCAGGTCAAGAAAAGTGGAGAAAATTGGTTGTCCTGAGCAAAATTGCTTTTAAGTCAAAAGGTAATTTATCAAAAAATGGAAAATTTATTTTCATTCCAAATCACTAAATAGTCAGGGCAGCAAACTTTATACCTTCATGTTTAAAAATGAGTTTAAAATTGTGTCAAAGTTTTACGTTGTTAGGCAGGGTATTTGAGAACCATATTAAAGTTCAAGCATAAATATTTTAGAACATTTAGAAAATAAATTGATTTCATTATGATTTACAAATATTTAAAACAAGCAATTAAAATATAGAAAGATATTTATTACAACAATTAAATTACATTAATATACACAGTTCTAATATTTATGTATACAATGTTTTCTTTTCAATTTACTAATATATACAAAATTCCAGAAGTTTTGGCCATCTTACAGCATTACCTCTGCCAATTGATTTGCTCTGTAGTTTATTCCACACACAGGGTTGATCAACTTAAGTACCTTAAAGAAAAAGAGTGGTTCATTCAACATGGATATAAGCACTAAAATAAATTTTCGAAGAAAATACAAAAGTGACTTGTAGAAAAGGTTACATAAAATCATCTTAAAAGGATATTTCAGTCACACCAAGAAAAAGGAGGTTAATGTTAATCTTACGGGGCATTATTTTCAAATTTCTCGCTTTGATTTTAATATTTCTCAATGATTTTTTTTTATTTATTTATTTAGTATAGATGAGGGTGATCTACAACTGTGCTAGCTTTTATTTTTCTGATTTTGGTTATAGTTTTTTTAATATTAGGATAATTTCAAATTCAGAAGCGGTTTCGAAAGTAAAAATTAGCCCAGTTGTAGATAGTCTCCAGCTATCCTATGCAAAAAAATCATTTAAAAATATTAAAATTCAAACAAGATATTTGAAAATAATGCTCCCATAGACTTAACATTAGCGTTTTCATTTTTCCCTGTGACTAGTGTGGACAAGAACCTACGCTAGTCACGCGGATAAATGCAAACATTAATGTTAAACCTATGGAAAAGTCTTTACAGATTTCTCACTTGTATTTGAATACTTTTATATTATTTTTTTTGCATGCAATACCTGAAGTCGATACCTGTTGTTGTGTGTATGTACTTTTTTCAACTTTTGTAGCAATTTCTGTATACGAGAATAGTTTCCCTTTCAAAACCACTTCCAAAAGTAGAAGTATCCGCATATCAAAAAACTGTAAAAAACATCGAAAAAGTAGAAATGCACAATAAATGTTAACCTCAGGTACCCTGTGTCCCCCCCCTCCCCCCCCCCCAAAAAAAAAAGAAAAAGAGAGAGAGAGAGAGAATCATTTAAAAATATTAAAAATAGGAACAAGAAATCTGTAAGGAACGCTGCCATAGGATTAACATTAGTTCGAGCATTTCTTAGTTTAGGCTCTTAAGGCTTAATTATTTTGCATGCGATACCTGAAGTCAATACCTATTGTTGTGTGTATGTACTTTTTCAAATTTCGTAGCAATTTCTGTATATGAGAATAGTTTCACTTGCAGAACCACTTCCAAAAGTAGAAGCATATAAAACAACTGTAACAAACATCGAAAAAGTAGAAATGCACAATAAACGTTAACCTCAGGTACCCTGTGCCCCCCCCCCCCAAACACAGAAAAAAAGAATCATTTAAAAGCATTCAAATGGGAACAAGAAATCTGTAAAGATTGCTGCCATAGCATTAACATTAGCTTGAACATTTCTTTCTGTGCCTAGTTTAAGCTCTTAAGGCTATGTGTTTAAACAAAAATGGAAATGTCAGAGCTGAAATCATTAATTTTATACATTCTCTCAACAAAGCTCACTTATTTTTACTATTGATACAACTTTTACAGAGTAATTTCAAATCATTGCAACAGTTAATGATTTCTTTTTCACTCGCTTCATCTTATAATTTATAAATGGACCTGTTTAAACTGTACATCACCTTCATATTTAATGGAGTTTCTGAAGTATGTTAAAGATGCAGAGAAGACCTTTTAAATCCCATGCAAGTATGTTTAGGAATATTAATTGGCCTACATTCTTTGCTAACAGGTGACAATGTGCAGCTTTCAGCATATCTGTTATCAAATTACTTTGAAATAAATACTATTCATTGAATGCATTGTCCATCATACTCACAAGATTAAATGTAACCGAGCTTGTACAGTCGAACCTCGTTAACATGAACCTCAAGGGGAATCAAAAATTTGTTCACGTTAACATGTAATTCATGTTATCAGTATCAAATCTTTGTATTCGTTTTTATAGGGGACTGTGAGAATAATTTATGTTAAAAGTAATTCATGTTAAGCGTGTTCATGTTAACGAGGTTCAACTGTATAGATTACATTAGGTCACAAAAATATAGAATGCTAACTGCTCCTGGCTGTCACAAAACATATGCAATAATGGGATACAAACTTTGTATATAACTTTGAGAAAACAGATTTTTATAAATTATCGATCAGATTTTCTAATAAACTCTAGGCCATTTTATTTACTACATGGGAATTAGTCTAAACTTTTGTCAATACAAACTTTTATAAGTCAGCCTGTTAAAGGTTTTCTTTCTAGTGAGCTCATTTTATTTACAAATTACACATTTCAAATAATACAGAGAAACAAAAAATAAGGAATTTACTTATTATAGAATATAATTATAAGATTATTTAATAAATGGAATCTTGTGAAAGCTCTCTTTTAACTCTTTGAAGGTTGGTGAGATACTTTGCTAAAAAGGTCACTTAAAATTGCATTTACAAATCTATATTGCACATGCAGATCTGAAAATTTGGAAGAAGACCAATGAAAGCAGTTCTGATGCATAAAACTCAGATTTTCATTTTTTTTTTTTTTTTTCAAAATTCACCGAGATACAAGTTAAAAACCATAATGATTATTAAAAGATGGTACACTGCCTTAGCTATTTGGTCCAAAACTGCATTTCAGAGTTTCTTTAAGGCTCTTTTTCAAATCTAACAGAGCTTATTTCTGATGTATTCTTGTAATTCTTTTTTTTTTTCAGAAATGCATGAAAGTGGCAGATGTTTTTATTCAAAAGCTATGCGATCAAAAGATGTTTTCCCTTTTTTGGTAAAGGCAAAAAATAATTCAGAAATACTGTCAAAGTTGCCTTTTGAGGAGAATTTCCAAGCTTGGTATTGCAAGAGAGAAAAAAGAAAAAGCAGTTGTCACACAACTAAAATTGCTTATAACTGATAAGTAATTTGTTTATAAAAAAATGGAAAACTCATTTTAATTCCAAATCACTCCAATAGTCAAGCCTGCTAATTTTATACCTTTATGCTTAAAAATGAACTACAAAATGTGTCGGAAAGTTTTGTGTTGTTGAGCAGGAACCAAAAGCAAAAGGAAAAGAAGCTCGGGAAAACATTCTGTATTTTGAAGCAGCCATATCAGATTTTAAAATATACATATAAGGACAAAAATACCCATTTACTTTGGGTACTTTCCTGGTCCTAGTTGGGTTATTTGTTTTAAAAGTATTAATATTTATTATTTCAAAGAAATGTACTATGAATGCTGATTTTGAGGGTCCTTCCCAGCAGGATTGGCAGGTTTTCGACACATGTCAGTTTTTGACGGTTTAAACTGCAGTTTAAACCGTCATGTCAAAAACCCCTTGTCAAAAACCTCAAATACTTACAGTGATCTGTAAAATTTCACATTAAATGTCACACATTAGATGTAATATTTAAGATTCACTATTACTGTAATTGTATAATTAGTATATAGTATTAGTAATAATTGCAGGATTGGCAGGTTTTTGACATGTATCAGTTTATGTCAGGTTTAAACCATAGTTTAAACCGTCATGTCAAAAACCTTAAATACTAAATTGATCTGTAAAAATTCAAATTAAATGTCACACTTGACAACATTACATGTAATATTTTAAATTCACTCTTACTGTATATCAGTAATTAGTACATAGTAAAGTATTATTGTTAAGTACAACTTTTTAACAGGGTAATATTTAATTTTTTTTTTTTTTTTTGTAAAATTGTGTTTTTTAAAAAAGTAGACATCAAGCTCACCTGAGCTGTACATTTTTTCTCTTACTTAAAATCGTTTTAATTTCGCTTACTTTTGAGAGCTTAAAGCATTAGCTAGCTTTTTTTATGGGAAAAAAAAAAACTTAGAAAAGTGTAGATTTTTTTGTATATATAACAAGATAATGTGCATCAACTTTATTCTAGTCTAAGCAATAACCATTCCATTCAAAATTGAAATTGGATTATTAATTTTAAACATTTACAAAATAAGAGAAGTAATTAAAAAAAAAAGGTTTAAAGTCAATCTTTTTAAAACATGCTTTCTTTCAATATATAAAAATGTTTTCGATTTTAAAACTGAACAAAATTGGCTTGGTCATCTAAAAGAAAATTCCTGTAAGCCCATATTGAAAAAGTGCATAATAGAAGGGATCAAATCATGAAACCATACCACTGTTTGGCTTACACTTTGCATCCCAACCATCAGGGGCAAGGGTTGACTGCTGTGTCAGTTGATTCAGCTCGCACTTGAGCTACGGAGAGAGTTTATGGATGCTTACCCATACTGATTGTGTATGAAGCTAAAGAATCCCCTTTCCCGTCTTCTTATTTCAGTGCTATAGGGAGGACTCCATTGTTTGGTGGAAAGCAGGGTTGGCAGGTTTTTGACACATGTCAGTTTTTGACAGTTTAAACTGTGGTTTAAACCGTCATGTCAAAAACCCCTTGTCAAAAACCTCGTCAAAAACCTCAAATACTTACAGTGATCTGTAAAATTTCACATTAAATGTCACACATTAGATGTAATATTTAAAATTCACTATTACTGTAACTGTATAATTAGTATATAGTATTAGTAATAGTTACAGGGTTGGCAGGTTTTTGACATGTGTCAGTTTATGTCGGGTTTAAACCATAGTTTAAACCGTCATGTCAAAAACCTCAAATACTAAATTGATCTGTAAAAATTCAAATTAAATGTCACACATGACAACATTACATGTAATATTTTAAATTCACTCTTACTGTATATCAGTAATTAGTACATAGTAAAGTATTATTGTTAAGTACAACTTTTTAACAGGGTAAAATTTTTATTTAATTTTTTTGTAAAATTGTGTTTTTCTAAAAAGTAGACATTAAGCTCACCTGAGCTGTACATTTTTTCTCTTACTTAAAATTGTTTTAATTTCTCTTACTTTTGAGAGCTTAAAGCATTAGCTAGCTTTTTTTATGGGGAAAAAAACTTAGAAAAGTGTAGATTTTTTTGTATATATAACAAGATAATGTGCATCAATGTTATTCTAGTCTAGGCAATAACCATTCCATTCAAAATTGAAATTGGATTATTAATTTCAAACATTTACAAAATAACAGAAGTAATTTAAAAAAAAAAAAAGCTTAAAGTCAAAATCTTTTTAAAACATGCTTTCTTTCAATATATAAAAATGTTTTCGATTTTAAAACTGAACAAAATTGACTCGGTCATCTAAAAGACGGTTGATGAAGTCAGTTGATTCAGCTCGCGCTTGAGCTACAGAGAGAGTTTATAGATGCTTACCCATACTGATTGTGTATGAAGCTAAAGAATCCCCTTTCCAGTCTTCCTATTTCAGTGCTATAGGGTACTCCATTGTTTGGTGGAAAGGTATCACTAAATGCAACAGCTTTATGAGCCTGCTTCAAAACTTGCTCATCTAGCAATGCTTTTGCTATCAAGTCCTACTAGCTCAGCATCAATTAAGAGACAGACTATTTTCTAACGCTTCATACACTCAACTCAAAAATCTTTTGGGTGAAAATAAATGTGCTAAACACGTGGTGTGCTGCAGCATGCTGCGGGGTAAAATTGATCCGGATTATTTAATTGTACAAAATTATTTTCTTCTGGTTGAAAAATCAAAAAATTATTGCAAATAATATATTTTTTAAATTATTAAATTTCAATAAAAGATCACATAAATCATTGACTTATTTAATGTTTATCTATTGTTAAGATGTTTTAGCGTGTTACATGTATTTGGCAGTTTTTGACGGTTTAAACCAGTTTTCGACAGTTTAAACCAGTTTATGACAGTTTAAACCAGTTTTTGATGCTTGTCATGTCAAAAACCAGTTTTTGACGTCAAAAACCCAACCCTGGTGGAAAGGTATCATTAAATGCAACAGCTTTTTGAGCCTGCTTCAAAACTTGCTTATCTAGCAATACTTTTGCTATCAAGTCCTACTAGCTCAGCATCAATTAAGAGACAGACTATTTTCTAACATTTCATACACTCTAAACTCAAAAATCTTTTGGGTGTAAATAAATGTGCTAAACACGTGGTGTGCTGCAGCATGCTGCGGGGTAAAATTGATTCGGATTATTTAATTGTACAAAATTATTTTCTTCTGGTTGAAAAATCCAAAAAAAAAAAAAAAATTATTGCAAATAATATATTTTTTAAATTATTAAATTTTAATAAAAGATCACATAAGTCATTGACTTATTTAATATTTATCAATTGTTAAAATGTTTTAGCGTGTTGCATGTATTTGGCAGTTTTCGACAGTTTAAACCACTTTATGACAGTTTAAACCAGTTTTTGACGCTTGTCATGTCAAAAACCCAACCCTGCTTCCCAGAAGTCTGCATCCATGTTCTCCAATTGAAAATTAAAAAAATTATCCTGTTATCCCTGAAGTGTTTTTCCATTTCCAGTGATATCCAGAGATAAATATATTTACTATTTAAAATATATATAAACACATAATTAGTGCCGGTAGTTGATTTTCACCCCCCCCCCCCCCCCTCTGTTGTAACCTTTTGGAAAATTCGCTGTGAGTTTGATTTTTTTTTTTTTTTTTTTTTTTTTTTACTCAGAATGACTCCTGGTATTAATCAGTAAGAATGCTGTTTATTTTAACACTCAATGTTTGTACATAAGAAAATGTAACACGCTACTCAAGCAGACAATTTTCATCTCACTAAATTGCTGTCGCAGACACAACCATAACTTTATGCTACTGGGTCCAACATTAAAAATTAGTAAGAGTGAGATTTAGTCAAAAAATTCTTTAATAGAAGAAATGGCCTATTAGCTTGTTAAATGATTAAGAATTAGCAAAATCCTTAATACCCTTTAAAGGAAACTGACTATCGAATTGGTTAGCATAAAAGTTATTGGTTTTATGATTACCTAATAATATTTTAAAATTTTGCACAAATTGGAACAAAAGAAAGGGGGGAGGGTATTTTATTTAGTTCAAAATATACTGTAAATTCTGATTTTTTTTAACTGCATCTGCCTGTTGGTTTATATTTCCAGACTCTGATTAAAATACATCAGAACGAGTTATATTTAACCTAGGCAGTTATCCTCATAGTAGCAGAAACTCTCTCTTTTTACTAATAACTCAAAAATGAGCATATATTTTTTTAGCTTAAATTAACCATTTTTAACTGAGAACATAATTTTAAGATGAAACATTGGAATAAAAAACTTCCCCCTCCCATACAATACACAGTACTAAAATATGCAATACTTATTACAACATATTTTGACCAAATTAAAAAAAAAACAAATCAGCAAGAACTTTGTAAAAAAAAAAAAAAAAAATCAAGTTATTTAAATCATGTTGCTAAAAACACAAAGCTAAACACACTTTTAGCAAAATTTCAAACGCTAATAAAGTGGAAAATATGTTACAAATTGACAACACTATTGATGAGAAAAAAAAGCCATATGTCATCTTGTGAAGTATTTGCCTTCTGATATACCCCTCCTCCTCCTGCAGAGAAAGGTGGATTTCTCTAAGGAAGGGAACACCCCCACAGGCCTATGAAAAAAGCAATTATATAATTCATTCTCTAATATCTGTATCCAGTTGTACTGGGAATTTATAAATTACTATTAAAAATTATTCAAACAACTCAAACAGCTAAAGTCCTATGAGGAATATAGGTGCAGATTCCCAAAATCAGTATTGCACTAGTGGCTGCTAAACCAGAAAAAAAAAAAAAAAAAATCCAGTGGCCACATTGTGAAACAAACACATACAAACAGCATTTATATACAGAAAACTAAACAAAAAAAAACTAAGGAATTAAAAAAATGAAAAATAATTGAACACACGTACAACATACAGACTAATTACTTCAAATGTGTATATTTAATTAAGCATAAAATTCTTGAAATTTGTATATTAAGTATAATATAAATCTTAAACTATATACTGTCAGAAGATAAAGTTGAGCGAGATATGTAGAAAATAAGCAAAAAGGATAGTGGGAAATATCAGGAAAAGAATATTTCTTAATTTGACATTGTCATACAAAAAATTGAGAATGTGTCCCATTATTTTACACTATAAAAATCAAAATAGACTTCAGTCATTTGTTTTGCTATAAGGAGAGATTATCTTAAAAAATAAAATAAAAATATATATGGCGACTTATAAAGTGCAAAATTAACACTAGCCACCAGCCCACTAAATGAGAAAAAAGTGGCTATTAAAAAATTGTCACTGGCCACCTTATGATCACTTTCCTACAAGGACAGACTAAAATTTTTTTTCATTTTATTAAGGATTGTACTTTTTTTGTTTGCATTATGTTTATATAAACACATTAATATGGGCTATTTAATTTTAGCTTAATACTAATAAAAATTTTAACAAAAGTTAAAAAAGTGGCCACTTATAAAACTCGTATTACTGGCCACTAATGAAATTTCAATTTCTCAGTTCTGCCCTTTAACGACTTAGGCGGTGAAAGTTAGTGGTCACAGCAAACAATTTAGTTGCCTTGTGGCATCTGGTGACAGTGAATCTGCACTTATAATGAGGAGCAGGGAATCATGATTTTTCTTCTTTATATATATATATATATATATATATATATATATATATATATATATATATATATATATATATATATATATATATATATATATATATATATATATATAAAGGATTATTCAGGGGGGAGGGTTTAAAAAGTTTTTTAACAATTTCTAACTGGAAATAAAAAGTACATTTAACAATGATAATAATGAGCCCCTTATTTTATCTAAACTATATGTGAATTAAATGCATCTACAGATAAAATTATACTATTAAGTATTTAGTAATAAGCAAAAGCCATTTATTTTATTATTAGCATTATGGTGTTTGAAATATTACACAGAATACATCAAGCTGTTAATTAAAAAAAAGTGATAAAATATCAGTTTTAATTTGTGTTTAATTTTATTTATTTATGAAATTTAAAAAAAGAAATTATGATCAGTATATGTGTAATAAAAAAAAAAAAAAAAAAAAAAAAAAAAAAAAAAAAAAAAAAGATATTCAGTGAAATCCACTATTCGTTAAAATCACTATTTATATAACCATGTAGCGAGTTCGGTAGCAAAAAGTTCAAGAATGGAGACTAGCGTCACAGATTTTCTTTTCTCTTTTGCAGATTATTTTTCCATCAAACCATAACTTACTTAATGCAAAAACTTAAGTTTCTCTTTAATAAATGTGAATAAAACACATAAAAACGTTACAGGTAAGTGTTTAATTAACGCTGCAATTGCAAAAAATTTACCTGCAGATTATTTTCTGTCTCTGTAGTAACTCCCGCAGACACTTTGAGAATTTTCTGCAACTGTGGCAGCGAGTGCATATGATAGTTCAGGTCTACTCCATCACCATACTTCAAAGATGAAATTGGGTAGCCATATTCCTCCTCCATTCCAAATTTTCTGTTATTGGAAATTAAATACATATTATTCTTAAGGACTGAAATATACCAAATGAAAAAAAAAAAGTCTTTATACAAGCATACTTGGACATTTTCAAAAAACTGATTTCAGACAGAAAACCCTGCACCCTTGACTACATTCTGGATATTTTTATTTATTGGATATTTTCCATTAAACCAATGCCATTATCGCCAAGCAATATAGTTGGTACCAATCGGAAAGTTTGAAGAAAAAAAAAAACTAACGTTGTTAAGGTAAAAGTGATAGTGATCACTTAAACATAACATTTGAAAATTATACACTTTCACAAACTGTTTTATTGTATCAATCAAAATTATACACTTTTAAAACAAAAGAACAAATAAACATTATACAAAAATTAAAAATAAAGCACATATAAATATCAAGAATTAAACTATAAATTTCTCTTAACATTGCAGTAAACATTTAATTTTTGGAATAAAAACATCTCCATATTGCTGTGATAAGATTGTAAATAATGATTAATTGTGCTTTTAGTATACACCATTTTGTGATACTCCCATAATCTCTAAACAGAAACTATCTAACATGATCTACAGTTTGGGGTCAATAAAATTATACAGTAAAACCTCCACTCAATGATTCCTTTTTAAAAAAAAAAATAATCTAATATACTGACTCATAACTTACTTTAAAAATTTGTCTGCACAATGTAAATAATTCTGCGTATTATTTTTTTAATAACCTAATTTTATGATCTGATTTTCTATACTTAGATGCTAAATTTAATTGAAGCTTACTTTTGCAATTTAGAAAAAAATAAATTCACATAAAAAAAAAACTAAATAAATTCATATAAGCAGCATAAAAATTCACCATGTTTGTCAGTACCATGCAGGGTTGGCATGGTTTAAACCAAATCGCTTTTTTAGAACAAATCTAATGTAATATTTAATGGTGTTTTTTAGTTTGCCTGTGTTTTAAATTATTTATAGAAATAATTTCTACTTTTAATATTTTATCTAAGCAGTCTACATGAGACATATGTTTGTGTGGATGAAGGATGAAAATTAGAATGTGTTGATGCACCGAGAGAGTTATCATGAAACATGTCAAAATTAACAGGGATAAAACATTCAGTATTTAGCATAAAATATTATCAATTAAAAAATACAGATTATTTACGGCAGTTAATAACATAATACAATGACTTAAGATTTTGGCCAAGTAGTAAAAGAAAATTTTCTCAATTGGGGAGATTATCCTTTAAGAATTTAAAAAAGAATTTCAAGATATGAAGTTGAATGAGACGACATGCAAAAATTATATGTCAGTTATAGCATTCAATAATATCAATCTTTTCAGTTACAGAATTTAATGGCCAAAAATGTTAAAACAAAATAACCAGAAGTATTCGAATACATATATAAAAAAAATTCTTTAGCAACCACAGATACTGATATTTATATAAAAGTTAACCATTTGAGATACTATCTTCAAAATATTTTTTTATAGTTAAATTAATGATTAGGTCAAGAAGAAAATATTAAAATGTTCAGTGAACTAGTTTTGACTTCAAAAAGATTTTTAATACAGTCGAACCTCGTTAATGCGAACACTCAAGGGGAAAATTTTTTTGTTCGTGTTATCAGAACTTAACGAGTATGTTGCATACAACTGGACGAGACAATCAGTTTGTGCTAAAAGTAATTCGCGTTAAGTGTGTTAACGAGGTTTGACTGTATCAAGGTAGAAAAAAAAGTTCATAAAATATTATATATCTATAATTAATCAAAAATATTGTCTTAAGATTTTCAAGATATCAAAGTTACACTGTGTAGAGCAGTTTATTTTTTCAACATAAGACATAGGTTACTAATGTTTAAATTAGAAATGAATTCAATTTTCTACATAACAGACTAATTATTTAATCAGGATATTTTCAAATGAAGTTATATTACTTAATATACTATAACAATGTTTATTTTTATCAGCAAATGTACATCTACATGCATTAGGAAATGATATTTTTAAAAAATCCCGGTTTCAACCAAATAAACAATTTTTTTTTGTTTTGTTATTTAAAAAAAAAAAAAAAACCTTGTTTTTTTTGCCAACCCTGCTTATGTGTTGTCCTGGCAAGGTAATATTCACTGCACCAACGATATTAATTACAATAACTTTTTGTGTGTGTGTATGAGTGGGGGGGGGGGGGGGCTGCTTTCTGCATTTTAACCACACAAAGTTAATATTATATAGTTGCCATATTAAAGTTAATACCAAAGTATTTTTATAAGTATACCTATATAATCAATTTCATCATTTTTTTATGATGTTCTATTTTGTTGTTGTTATTTTGTTTTATCATTTTTTAGCAATATTATGTATTTATTAAATGTATATTATATTACAATTTTGAACATGATTGACAATTGACAACAATAAACAAAAGTGGCAATTGACAATCATTTTTGGCGATCTATCTACCCGGATAATATGAAAGTACTTATTTGTTTTCATAGCTGTTTATAGTTTATTTCTAAAATACCGCGGCAATCAATAAAAATTACAAAAAGCCTCTCATTTAATAAATAGTGAATCACAATATTTGATACTGATTCCAATAAAAACCTTTGCATTAAGGTTGAAATAAATCAATGGCACATTAGGATATACATATCGGTATAATGGGAAAATATCACATATTGCATTTGTCTCGTACAATACATACCATGCTTTTGCTTGCAACAGTTCCACTCTACCGCTATAATAGACTCGTAGATATGGCTATAGCTCAAAACTGGGAAATTTCATTAAGGCCACTGGCCGGTAGAACTAGTTTTTTAAGTGGCCACTTTTTTATTTAAAAATACTAAACAGTAAAATTTTTATAAGTATTCATCTAAAAGTGAATAGCCCAAATAAATATGTTAATATAAATATATTAGAACCAAAAAAAGTAGAATCTTCGATGAAATGCAAGAAAATTTTACTCTCCCCTTGTAAAAAAGTGGCTGCCGATAGACAGTTTTTCACTAGCCACTGTTTCCCATTTACTGAACCAGTGGCCGGTGGTTAGTGCTAATTTTGACCTTTAGATCTGGCCATAGGTCAAAGAAAAAAATTAAAATATATAATAATTTGGCTTTGATATACTCAAATATATTTTGAAGGAAAAAATGTTCTTATGTATTATCAATGCCAGCTCATATTCATTGTGGTAACAATGGCACAGATAATATTAATTACAATAGCTAACCTTTATTTTATTTTTTGCTTTCCTCATTTAAGTGCACAGTATTAATGTCATATAGTTGCCATATGATAGCTGCAGAAGTATTTATACATATATAACTATATAAACTAATATAACACAATATAATTTTCCCTTTACATGAATATATATATATATATTTTTTTTTTTAAAGAACATAAAATAAGACAACTTTTACAAGTTTATCATTTCAACCTCAGAATTTTGACAGTAACTTAATTGAGCATTAGCATTTTTTAAATTATCAGTAGAGTTAATTTAAAAAATAATAAAAGAATCTTAAGTTTCAAGCAATATCACTACAGTTTGAAAGTAATTTTAAACTGTATTGTACATCCCATCTACAAAGTACTGTTTTTCAAATACTATATACATAATGTCAGTTTAAAATAAACAAACTGTAGTACTTCTAGCATTAAACTGGCATTTTACAATATTACATCTCCCCCATCCCCCTTAAAAGTATACTATTCATTTTCTGTGTATTTATAGTTTTGGTACAGCTTTTCAGTGTAAACCCAGCTATGTTTAAGATTATTAATATTGAAACTGGTAATTTTTTTATGAAAGTTTTAAAACAGGTGGATTTTTTCATGTGTTTAAAAATTGTTTTCAACTAAGTTTTTCACAGGAAATTGGCTTACATTTTCTTTGCAAAGTTTGTTTGCATTTTTAAAAATACAGTTAGACAACTCTAAGAATCTATATTTTAAGGGGGAAAAAAAAAGAAAAGAACAAATAATTTCAACTGCATATTATGAAAAGAATTTTTCCTAATAATAGCGATAAATTACAGCTATGCGAATAAAAATAAATGTATGTTTCAAATTTTATATTAAATTCCCACCTTACCATTTTTATTAATTGGTATATCTATTGAAATAATTTTGGAATGAATTTTCATTTTTAAGAAGAGAATTTGCATTTAATTATTTTACCAGTGATTTGCTTGGATTTTTTTTTTTTTTTTCCACACGATCCTGATTTTGCGAAATTGTGAATATTTGTAGATACTTGTAAAAAATGCAATCAGAATTTTGTGAATTAGAAATGGCATTTCAGTTCTTATTTAGACATTGAGAAGGTCTTTTGTACATATATACAGCTAAATAATAGATTCATTGATGATTTCAACTATTATGCAGCAGGTTTTTTTAAATTCTAAAATCATTACATTTGTGAAGGACTCAATTTCTAGATGAAAAATTTTCTGAAATATCTATTTTTAAGAGAAAGAATTTTGTAAGGCTGCTCAAATCCAAAAGGGCAACTTTCTGACATAAGTTTAAATTTATTTTTGGTCGGAAATGCATGAAACTAGCTGGCATTGTTTGTGGTTTACAAACTATGTAATCGAGCTGTTTTTTTCCTGTTTTTTTTTTTTTTTTTTTTTTTTTTTTTTTTTTTTTTTGCAAACACAATAGATCTTTCAGAAAATAAGAATCAAAGTTGACGTTTTGGACTTAAGTTCCTGAAAAAAGCAGAAAAACCAGTCAGCGAAGGGAGAAAACATCTTTGTCACGTGATCAAAATCGCTTATAACCCAATAGGTAATTTATGGATAAAAAAATGGAAAACACAGTTCGATTCTAAATCGCTTCGATAGTCAGGCCTTCCAATTTTATATCTTTGTTTTAAAAAATAAATCTGTAAATGTGTCAAAACGTTTTCCACTTGTTGGGCAGAGCAGTTGAGAACAGCCTTAAGGGTCCTATGTTTTAAGGAGAAAAAAATGTAAATAATCCTTTAAGGGACTCGAGTTCTTTCTAAACAGATCCCTGCTTACAGATAAGATTTTACACAGTAATGTTTTCATGTAGGACATTAAACATGAAAAAATATAAATAAAAGTATCAGAATGTAGCTATTATAAAATATATTTTATAAATGAAATTTTAATTTTTCCAATTTGGAAAAATAGGTTTTCGGAGGAAAACTGGTTTATTTCCCAAAATTTCCTGACTTTTTCCCAACTGTTCCCATACTTGTTACATAATTGTACTAAAATTGTAAAAATAACACTAATGTTACTTCTTGCCACGCAAATATTTAGGAGAAAAATAAATACCTTTGAATAATGCTAGTGTTAAGTAGGTGGTATAGTAATTGTTCGGTTGGAGTCTCATACTCTTAGTTTCAGATTTCTCTTATGTGCTACCAGATACTTGGGGCAATGACGAGTTGGTCCAAGCTGGGAGACCAGATCTCTGTCTCTATCTATAATTTTAAATAAAAATAAGAAATATATACAACAAAAGAAAGTTTTGTATAGAATAGAACTTGGTGCCATGTTTAAATTGCGACAATTGGAAAGTTTCAAAATGTGGCTAATAAATATTTTAAAAATATATTTCTATAGCCAGCAGTTTTTTAAAGACAAAACTAAAAATTCAGTCACCCTGTCAAAATTTCGGCAGTTGATAGTGGAAGTAGAATGATGTAATTCACCACCCCTGTAACGCATAGGTACCTATATATTGAAAACAAAACATTGCTGAAATCATTTGAAGGTTACATTCAAGCAGATTGCACTTTCTAAATTATTTAAAAAATTAATTTGAGAGACTGGGAGATTATTTCAAATGTTGGGTACCTTCCATTATAGAAAAAAAAATGATAATTTGAAGGATATGTCAACTAAACTACAATAAAAAATTCACTATTTTAATTCTAAACAAAAAATAGAAAATTGCGGCACAAACAACTATTAATACTATTGAAACAATCTAGCACCACTTCAAATGCTTTTTTGTTGTTATACGATCAGCAAAATAATTTTGACTTATATTCTGAGTCTGCATTTGGATTAACTCCCCCCACCCCCACCACCAACTTTTTTATATCAATCAGTATGCATTCTGATTGTAATTTAATTTTTCTAACGTGTTTCTTCTACACCCTATATATATAAATGTGACACATGTACACCTATATAGAAATTAAATCCTAACCCCACCCCTTAGAATCAAATTTTCAGTTTTTACTCTTTTTTTGTAACATAAATTCCAAGAAATCCTCTTCAAAAAATAAGTATTATTTTTTTTATCAAACGAATTTTACAATTTGATTTTTTATATTTAAAAGTTAAATTTATTAGAAATAACAGGAGTTCATGGGGCAGATTTCATATTTAAAATAAAATTTCAACAATAATAATATTTAGATACATCTATAACTCTTTACTTCATAGTTTTAATTGTTCAATGGTGCCCCATCACATAGAGTTTAGCATTACAACTACCGTATTTTATGGAAGAAACGCCGCACTCCTCAAATTGGCCAGAATAAGCTTAAAAATATCGTAATCGCCGCATCCGTCGGAACGCTACTTTTGTCAACACCGTCACATTGACCTAACTTTAATCAAAATTTTCTGAGCAGTGTAGGATGCCTCGTTTTTAATATCTTAAGATGTCTGAAGTTTTATTTAAAATATTTAAATCCGATTTTAAATATTTTTATGAATTTTTAAATTAAGGAAATCAGCTGGTATTTTAAAAAAATTGTAAACGCCGCACTTGGAAAAAAATTAACTTTTAAACTCGTAAACGCCGCGGCGTTTCTTCCATAAAATAAGGTATTTACTCAATTAGGTTTGAGAATTTAAATAAAACAAATCTTATAAGTTAAAGCTAACATCTTTATTTAGGTATTAAATAATGAATTGTAATTTTAGGGATACAAGATTATCAACAAAAAGCTTACAACTTTATTTTCTTGAGTTTAGATTCAAGCAAGCAAAATATGCATAGACAGTACACACTGCTTAGACAGTAGTGTGCAAGCAAAATAGTAAAGCTTTGTATTCTTGTTACATTGAAGCAGTACTGTGCGGCCGTATATATTATATAATTTATTTAGAGGAAAATATTTACACTGTTCAAAGCTGCCCCCAGTCCAAAGGTACACCCCCCCCTCTCCCCTATCATTTAAAAATTAAATTTGATTATTTAGGTTTTCAGTTAAGTCAAAATATTTTATGCACTATAAAATAAACATTACTGAAATTGCATTTTAAGCAATGTCTAGATGGGGTGTCCATTACTGGAAAATGACTAATTAACCAATCCCAGTAATGGATACCCCCCTCATAAAACCTTAAAAATAAATAAAATTTTATAAATGGCCGTTAGTATATAAAATTCTAAGATTTCTATTGCTACTCAAACAAAACATTCAAATTTTGCAAGAAAATAAATAATATATAAATTAAATAAACGAATCTCTTACCCTCTTTATTAAGATTTTTGCAGAAAAACAGCGAAACTTTGAAACATAATCTGCTTTCTGTTTGGTTTGATTAAAAGTGTCAACAATAACCCAGTTTTATAAAACATGCAAGGGGAAAATTACAAAATAAAATTGAAAAACTTACCTCTTTTCTGTATATAAAATTCATAGCAATCTTGATAGGTAAAAGAAGGCACGTGTTGCCTGTTTAAACAAATCAAGGTCGTTTAAACTCTCGAAAACAGACTTCTATTATTCTCGACCTCGGCGCGTCTTGCCTGCCGTCTCGTAACCTGATTGGTCAGAGCTTCCTGTGTCAAAGTGACTTTTCTTGGCCGGAAGGAATTTTGCTTGCGACCATGAAAGTAGAGAATTTTAATAGGATGGGCGCGGGGAAAGGGATGCATTTCAATAAACTTCTGATTTTTTTTTTTTTTTTTTTTTTTTTTTTTTTTTTTAAAGTAGAGGTCGGTGGTAAAAATGATTTTTAGAGAAAGAAGATAATTTCCATTACCTAATGACAAAGGGGGCAAAACGGAAATTTTCAGATAAATAAAGGAAAATTCACAGAATAACACCTGTTAATTTCAGGACATATTTTTATAGTGTACGAATGTCATAATTCTTGAATAAAGATTAAAGATCGTTTTGACATAATTCAACATGATAGACTGGAAATTCCCAGTGCCTGATTTATGGCAGGGCATTCGGGGCACGGGCCCAGGGCTCCTGAAAATCAGGGGCTCCCAAATGTTGCTGGAGGATTTTAAATTATTGTCCAAAATCTGATGTAGTTTTAGCATCTAATGGAATTTTAGATTTCCTTCTAAATTGTATTGTGTTTATATTGTATTTTTATAACATTGTATATTTTGTCTGAAACAACCATATTTAATTGCTTTATTGTAGTGAATTTTTTCTTTTATCTTTATCACTTTAAAAATATATTGCGTTTTTAATTCTTTTTTAATACTGTTCTTGTTCTCGTCAGATTATTTGGGACTTGTTGAGCGTAGGTTGTGTAGGAGGCAGAGCCCCCTAATGTTTTAAAAAATTGTAGCTTGATATTACAGAAAATTTATTATTAGTGGTTGCATACTTTATCATTCTAGATATATATACTTGTATAGGAAAAGATAATCAGCACCACGCAATCTATTATAGAACGTCTACTCATTTCAATTTCATAATTGTGTAATAGTTATTTAAAAGAAAACTTATGATTATCAAATTAAATTTTTTCACGGATATTTTAAAGTAATTATTAAAATCATTAGAGTGGTTATCTTATTAAGTACATTTTTCAATACTTTTTTTACTCCATCTGCCTGTAAGAATGGGTGCAGAGTCCTGCGCGGGTCGAGTTTTACCCGACCCGAACCCGCAAATTCTATTTTAAGTCAACCCGCAACCCGACCCGAACCCGCAAAAATAATTTTTGGCAACCCGCAACCCGACCCGAACCCGCAAAAATAATTTCAGGCAACCCGCAAACCGACCCGAACCCGAAATATATCAACCCGCACCCGACCCGAACCCGCAATATTTCAATCCGCAACCCGACCCGAGCCCGCAATGTAAGAAAAGCAAATCATGTTTTAATACCGTTATGAAAAATTATCTACGTGTCTCTAATAGAGGTGTGCACCGGTCCGGCCCTCGGACCGCGGCGGGTCAGCAAAATTTCAAACTGCCCAGGCCGCTTTATTAGGACAGTTTTTTAAACGGGCCGGACTGATAAACAAAATAAAAGGTCCGGTCCGGCAAAAAAATGAACGGCCCTGCCAGGCCGGGCCGATAGCTACAATTAAGCCAGTCTACCGGCCCGATATAAATATTTAGACGAAGCCGATAAAATTATAAACGGGCCTTGCCGGGCTAGGCACGAACTTTTAAGTTTTACACGGGACGGCACGGGGCGGGCCGTTTCCGGGCCTGATAATTCCGGCCCGTGCAGACCTCTAATTTTTTAATATCATTTTTATGTTTTACAGAGAAGAATGAACAAATCTATATTCTTTAATATTCAACTATAGTAAAACCTTTGACCCGACCCGATGCAGGACTCTAAATGGTATAAAACAAAAAATCTAATCTTTAAGTATGCTTTAAAATTAGTTGCGGTTTCAAAAGTTCCATTTATAACGATACACCTTGTTTTACACAAGTGGCCATCTGCCTTTAGTTTATCAGCATCAGCAGTTATTATTTTGAAAATTTTCCCGTCTAACATACTGCATCGCGTATGACCACAATTAAATTATTCACTTGATAGACAGGGAGGACCATTTAGAGTTTTGCTGCGTATTGTATTTTTAAAATACGATAAAAATATAATGCAGTTTGTTATTTCGAAGACTGGTGAAAGGATGACTAAATACAAAACAGACAGGCACACATTTTGCTTTTGTGAAACTTTGATCTGCGGTTTATATAGGCTTTTAACGGAAAAAATATTTTCCACATTCTTTTAAAAAAGCGGGACAACCCGAACCCGACCCGCACCAAAAATTTTAAAGTCAACCCGACCCGCAGCGGGAAAATATAGCTCCAACCCGACCAGACCCGAACCGCGGGTCGGATCGGGTTCGGGTAACAGCAGGTAACCCGACCCGATGCAGGACTCTAAATGGGTGCAAGGGGGGCCCCGTACGCATCTGTGCCCTGAGCCCCCAAATTTGTAAATCGGTTCCTGGAAGTTCCGACTAGAAAGACGACACACATTCAAGGCCGCCGAGAGTCGTGACGGGCCCAGGATCAACCACACAATCCCTCCCCCCCCCCCCCCCACACACACACACTCAAGAACCATAAAAAAAGCATGTGAATCTTTAATAATACCTAGCCGACTTCGTCGACCACTTGGTTCGTCTCTCATAAATTATATTATTCATTTTTCCTGTACTTAAGGCTAATAATTAGACATTTATACTGTTTTACAAAAGTAAAATAAATTACGGCCTTTTTTTTCTTTCTTTAGAATTATGGTATTACATAGAAAATAAATATAGAAAAAATAAAAAAGAAAAGTTCCCAGTTTAACTGACAGCATTGGGCTCACACTCTATTCACAATATTTGTATATTATACTCTTATTTATGTCTATTATTCATAAAACAGAACTCACTGTTTTTGAGCAAAACGGTAAATAATCAGGGAATGCGCCTTATCATAATAAACCGCTATACCATATATGAAGCAAATCGGATTATTTAAATGAAAAATCCACTTATCTAAATTAAGGGGGGAATTAGTCCCCGTTCCTGTTCCTCCCCTTCACACTTAACCAATGAACCCCCAAATCTAGTCAGGGCCTTATCAGAATAAACTGGTATGCTAAATTTGAAGCCAATCGGATAATTCGGCATGAAGAACCCATTTATCAATATTAAGGGGGAATTAGCCCCCCCCCCCGTTCCCAACTTTAGACTTAACAAATGAACCTTCAAATCTAATCAGGGAAGCGCCATATCAGAATAAACCGGCATGCCAAATTTGAATTAAGTCGGATAATTCTGCATGAAAATCCATTTATCTAAATTAAGGGAGGAATTAGCCCCTATTCCTCCCCTTTATACTTAACCTTTGAACCTCCAAATCTAATCAGGGAAGCGCCTTATCAGAATAAACCGGTATGCAAATTTGAAGCAAATTGGATAATTCTGCATGAAAAATCGATTTATATATATAAGGGGGATTACCCCCCCCCCCCGTCCTGCCCCTTTATACTTAACCAATAAACCTCCAAATTTAATCAGGGAAGCGTCTTATCAAAATAGACCGGTATACCAAATTTGAAGCAAATCGGATAATTCTGCATGAAAAAACCATTTATCTAAATTAAGGGGGATTAGCACCCGTCCCCCCCCCCCCAAAGCGCTTATCGGAATGAACCTAGAATTTTTTTAAGCAAATCGGATATTTCTATCAAGAGTTATTTGGTTACGTACGTACATACAGAACTTGCGGTCATATTAGCTCTCAGGCTTTGATAGCCTATAAACTAAAAAAAATAATATACAGTGTGTATTGCAATAGCTGTGCCCCTTTGAGCTACTTGGGCCTCGAAACAATGTACCGGCTGCACCTCCCCTCTCCTCAGGGCTACACGCATTACGAAACAAGAGCATCAATTCAGGGGTTGCCGTACACCGAGGCAAGGCTACCAGCTTTTTCCTTAGTGAAAAATAATTATTTTATGGTATAAATACCGAGTTTGTACTGAAAAACTATGATTTTATGGTATAAATACCGTTTATAATCGAAATGGCACATATACTGTTTTCTTACGCTTAATATACCTTAGAAATACGGTACTTATACCGTAAAGAGTGAAAACGGTACAAGTACCGTAAAATTTACGGTACATCTACTGAATTTTTACGAAAATTTTTTACAGTGTATGAATGTTAGGCAGTTTCCGAATTCCACTCGCCAATTTTAAGTCCATGGACGAAGAATGCAGTGGAATATTTAAAATATATCTTCAGGAAATTAAAAATTTTAGGGGGGGCACAGGACCTTTTAGTTTGTCGAAACGATCAAAAGCATCGTTTTTTTTTAAAGTACAGTCGTGGGGAAAAAAAGTAAACACCCCTTACTAACTCTGCAAAAAATTATCGTAGAAGAAAGTTACTGGTACCACACAATTGGTAATAAAGTCTACTTTTAAATGATATGCATAAAATTTGCTTAGGGGGCCATCTACATATTAAAACGAGACATAACTTTGTTTTCTCCACTAGAAGTACACAATTCTGACAGCATAAATGAACTCTACACCCTTCAATTAGCCTAAAAACAAATTTTTATGCAATTCGTACGATAAGTTGCCGAGAAATTAATTATTTTAAAACGAGCGTATTTTAGGGCTGTGTCCAAATTGAAGTTCGGTACTTGATTGTTGACCGAGAGAGCCCCCTTCTTGATTAAGACATCTGTTACGCCACTCAAGCAGTCATTGAAGACTGCTAGATTGAGGGATAGCATAAGAAATTTCAAAATATCTAGTCACTTTTATTATAGACGGCCCCTTAACACTAGAACCGCCGTAGCGATCATTTTGACCATTACCAAATAAAAATATTTTGATTATCATCAGAAATTTCTTTCTAAAATAAGTTTAAAATGTACCTCGGAGAAATAAGTTAAATAAATATGTTTAGCAGTTTCAATTAAAATTTCAGGTGTAAAATATTTTTATAACACTTCAGTAAAATTTCCGGCGGTTCTAGTGTTAAACCATCATTTTGCCGTTTTTTAAGCATAATTTGAAAACTACTTGGAAGGAAAATGTGAAATTTTGGATTTCCATAAAGCAGGACTTAATAAATATAAATCCATCAGAAAAATTGTAGGTTGCAATTGATAATTTTTTAAATATTAATTTCATAATTCATATCATAAAATTATAAAAATTGCAAATTCAACGTATTTATGTTTGGGTATTTTAGTAATCTAGCTACACTAAAAAATAGCACATTATGAGTATAATTTCAGGAGATATTAATAAAAATATGAAAATGTAATTTAGCATTAGAAGCACTAAATTTTGAATGTTTATAATTCAAAAACTTATCATTCAAATGACTTGAAATTCGTTGTCTAGGCATAGTTTGATCCGAATATTTGAAATATCTTGTTAAAATTGGGTGTTGCTATTGAAAAAATAAAGTTTGGGTTCGTTTTAATATGTAGATGCCCCCTAAGCAAATTTTATATACATCATTTAAATGTAGATTTTATTTCCAATCGTTCGGTACCCGTAACTTTCTTCTACGATAATTTGTTGAGAAGTTAGTAGGGGGTGTTTACTTTTTTTTCCACGACTGTACCAAAACACAAATAATATCCAATTCAGATCTTTTTTTTTCCCTTTTATGCCTAAAGTATATATTCTTAGCTATATTATTTAGAAAAATAAATGTTGTGTATAGAAAATTAATATTTAAATTTTAAACTTAAAAATTCATCTCACTAATGCGTGAATTAAAATCATTAAGTGCTGAGCGAAATGATAAAACTCTAAATTATGCATATGGAAAACAATTTTTGGACAAAATAGAATGATAATAAACCTCTTTCTAAATTCAACCCAAAATATATACAAAAAGTTTTGTTTAAAATTTAATTTTAGCACACACACACACACACACACACACACACACACACAAAAAAAAAAAAAAAAAAAAAAAAATACAAAAATTTTCAAGTTTTTCAAGTGAAGAAAACAAATATGTGAATTTTTTTGGTTTTATCATGAACACTAGAAAGAAATGCATATTTTTAAATTTTTTTAAAGCTGTAGCTTATGTAGTTTCAAAGTAACAATGCGCGCAAACTCCAAATTTACTAATCTCAGAAAACGCTTTTTAACCCCTAAATGCGCGATTTTTTATTTTGTTTCGAAAAAATTATATATGATACTCTGAAAAATTTATTACACAGGAAAAATAATGAAAAAAATCAGAGATACATTTTACATATAATACGTCAATCTTTTCTTCTGTTGCACATCTGCAATACAAGTAAAAACTACTGTCGTGTGGCTGTTTTACGCTAAAATATTGCAAATTAGTAAATATTTTAATAAATATTTCTCCAAATACCTTAATTTATATAATTATTTATTTTATAAAACTTAACCTTTAACCTTTTAATTCCCATGATAGAATACGTTCTAGAAATTACGTAGTTCAAAGAATCTGACATTACACCAGAAAGTTTCAATGGTTAATTTCTCTTTATTTAAATACGGAATGTCTGTTATTAATTAAAGCAAATATTGCTATTTTAATTTTCTGGTGTAAATTAGGTATATACGAATAAAAAAATCTATTAAATACAAAACACTGTTCTTTGCATCTATGCAAAGCTGCGCACTAAAGGGTTAAAGTTTCAATATCAGTAGATTTTCAGTTGTACTCACCGTCTATAAATGATTATATCTCAAGAAATGATGTAGATTTTTGAATGGTTTTTTTTTTTTTTTTTTTTTGCATATTATTGAGAATCTTTTAAAAATTCAGAATAAAACAAAATCCGAAAATTTATTTTTTGAAAGTTTAAAGGTCCTGTGCCCCCTTAACTACTTTTTTCTTTGTACTTTTCTTAAAAGATGTCTCTTTTTTTTCTTAGTTGTCAAAATATTTCTAAAATAAAGTCTTAATTTTATGTGAAGGATTAAAATCTTACTCACGGTTCATCACCTTTTAACACATAAAATATTAAATTACGCCTATATTTTAGAAATATTTTGAAAACTAAGAAAAACTAGTCGGATATAACAATCACTAAATTTTGTTCTATCTCCAGTGGCACAGGCTGGGCAATTTATACCAAATACTTATCAGGATCAATTTATATCAGCGACTAACTGAATCTAAGGTTTGATGAAAATTCATACATGAGTTCTTGTGATACAACTATTGTGGAAATCGTGAAAAATGTAGCATAGTAGCGCCACCTGTTGTGCGATGTACACCAAAAACTAAACAACACTATCAAGGACTAAATGACTCTGATTGTTGATAAAAATTCGTGCAATAGTTCTTGAGATAGAGTTATTGCAATAATCATGAATAATGCAGTATAGCTGCGTCGCTTATGGTGTGACTTACGTCAAAAAGTTATAAGCACTAAATTATATCAAGGGCTAACTGAATCTGAAGTTTTCTTAAAATCTGTGCTTTAGTTCTTGAGATATTTCGAACAGAGTAACGAGTTTTCGAACAGAGTAAGCTACTGTGGATGTCATGAATAAGGCAGCATAGCAGCGCCACCTGCTGGGAGATTTACACCAAAAAGTAATCAGCACCAATTTATATCAGGAACTAACTGAATTTAAAGTTTTATTAAATTCCGCTTGTTAAATTAAAAATTGTTAAATTAAAAATAATTTGAAATATTTTGAAAACTAGGAAAAAAATAAACATCTTTTAAGAAGAGTAAAAAGAAAAAAGGATGTAAAAATATTAATTTCTTTAGGAGGTTATTTTAAATATATGAATGCATCACATGCACATAAACTTAAGATTAGCGAGGGCAATTCGGAAGTTTACTCACTAACAGACTTAAGAAGCTCTGTAAACCACCTGTTTTTCAAATATAGCTGTAAAACGTATACCCTAGCTATGAGCATTCAGAACTCTAGCGTATAAACCGCGCTTTTTTTACGATTACATCATTGGTTGGGGACCCCACTGCCTTCTATAGCGTTGACCGTTGAATTTGTATAGTATTACATTTTTAAACGAAAAATCTAACCAATCGAACTTAGAGTTTTGGTTTGGAGAGCGGACTACCGAATATGAAGCTTTTTCATTAACGTGTTTGAATATTATCTCGGATAATTATCAAAAACTGAAAATTTTTATTCTCAACTGAAGTGCAGTCTATTCTGATCCAAATTAGCAGACCTCCACGTGCGAAAGATTTCCCTAATCAGTGCAACAAGTAAACACACAGACAGACAAAAATTATTCTTTTATTAATACTAGAGGGTGTAACCCGGAGATTAAGATTTACAGTATACAGGTTAAATCCACTTTTTTTTTTAAATTGAAAACTTTAATAGATAATTTACATTTAATGCATTTTTTTACATTGCCCAATAGCAGTTATGTAATATTTAATACATGAATTATCACATTGCTAACTAAGCGTACAACCAACAGAGTGAAAAAATGTCCAAGCGGGAATCGAACCCGGAACCCTTGGAATATCACACCAAGTGCTCTGCCATTTAAGCTATGAGGACGATACCCAGCTTAGCTTTTATTATTTACATATGTTGGTAACGCTTCAACTGCAGAACAAGATAGAAAAGTTTTCATGAGCACACAATCCTGCTGCGAAACATGAGACACAAACAAACCCAGCATCGGTGAACACATATATAATTTTAATTAATTTTTCAATTAATTCTTCAATTAATTTTCAGCAGTGAAATTACACTCGAAATTATTGCATATGCAGCCTTACCAACATATTTGATTGCAGCCGAGAGATTGATTGCAGTGAGAGATGCTAGGCTGGGTATTGTCCTCGTAGCTTAAATGGTAGAGCACTAGGAGCACTGCCAAGGGTTTCGGGTTCGATTCCCGATTTGGGCATTTTTTTCACTTTGTTGGTTCTACGCTTAGTTAGTAATGTGATAAATTACGTATTAAATATTCAATAACTTCGAACGTAATTTCACTGCTGAAAATTAATTGAAAAATTAATTAAAATTATATAGTAATTATGTATTTAAATTAAAGTTTTGAAATTTATACAAAGTGATACATTCTTGGAATATAAGCCGCAAAGAAACTTTGAACTACTTATTTTATTTATGTGCAAACGGATTTATCAGTCATGCAGGTTTTTTTAAAACAAAGTCAGGCTTCAATATTATTTTAACAAGTTGGAAATTGCTCATCAAACGTGGCAAATGAGGTGCGTTCGTACTATAACTAGTTTTATAAATATTTTTTGCACCGCATATTGTATTCTGACTGTATATTTTAGTGCACTTCAAAAGGGCATATCCATTTCATTCTGTTCGAAAAGCTGTAACATCATTAAAATGCACATGCAATAATTTATTCCAATTGACCGTAATGTAACGGAAAACTTTTGACTGTCCCTGTCATTAAACTATACATCCGATTTTCATAAAATCTGAAATGACTCTACAAAATTTTGCAACAATTATATATTTAAAATTTCAGACCATTCAGTTGGGTAGTTTTTGCTCTGTTGTATGCGGACAGACGGACAGACAGACAGACGGACTGAACGACGACTATAGGTGCTACGTATTTATATAACTAGTAAATCTGCAGATCAAGAGCCTCAACGTCATCTCTGCAACTTATTGTTTTTAGCAAATTTTGCTTAATATTAATCTTTCTACAAAAACAAAATTTAAACTTTTAAATTACACAAACATTTATAGAAGGAGAAAAAAATATTTCGATGGTTTCAGACATTAGAAGCGTTAAATTAAACACGTTGTTATGTAATGATATTCTGAAATTCTCACGAGCTACTTATTCTAGTAATTTTTATATAATAAAGCAAATTTCTTCAGGGGGGTGCCCCCCCCCCTGAACCCCTCGTTGTGTAATTTATATTGCATTTGTAATTTTCTATTGATTGAGTTAATGATTATCCTATATCTTAGATTCATTTTTACACTGCGATTTATAAGGATAAGCAACAAATTGGTCAAGCATTTTACGTTATCCTAATATCCATACAGCAGTATTTACTTGCCTGCTAACCACAAACATCTGTATCTAATGGATAAAGAACTTTTGGAAATGTAAACTGAGACATCTAATTTAGAAATCTAATAATAATTTTGATTACCATTCTGCAATATTTATATCTAAGATCTAATCTAAATATCTAAAAATGTACTCGATAGCATTAACTTACTAAAATCACCCTAAAGTAGGGGGAGTTCTAAACCTAACGGTTAATAATTCATCATCGTGTCCACTTCCAATTGACTAAATAGATAAACGTGATATGGCGCCGTTAAGTATTTTTTGTGATAGCCTTTTAATAGTATCCACATTTAATTTAAAATCGTGATGTTACAAACACCGTTGAAATTTGATGCACACCTGTGTTCAGGTCAAATTACGAAAGGTTAACTAACCTTTTATTTCCCTTAGCCGGGCATTTTGTTTCATTTTTCGTAATAGGGATTATTTTAATAATTTATTTTACACTCTACAAGCTGTTACACGGGACGTTGTTCACGTAGCATTAAAATAGAGATAAATGCATTAAATAAAACATTTCACTCACCACCAGACATGGCAAGTCTCAGGCTTTTTGCACAACACTATTACCTTACAGAAAATGTTGTTCTTTTAAATCGCGCAAATGTTTCAATTAAATAAAGTAACATATTTTGTATTAAAATACTGGTATCCAGAACGCCGGAGGCTTGGCAGCCCTACTCCTCTTAATAGAAACATATATAGTTAACCAACACTTTATCACATTTTATAGGAAACAATACGGAATTTCTTATTTGTATGGCCTTACATATACCTCAGTCATAAAAATGTAAAATTTTGTGCCAATTAATATACGCAGTTCCGAAAATGAAATCGCAACCAATGAGAAAAGGAAGGCCAAGTAAAATCGTGTAAATCGAGGAATCTTTCTTCGTAGTGTGGGAAAATACCACTACAAAAATTAATTTAGGTGGTATTTGGTGTGAAATGTTTATATGTATTCATTCCTGTCCTATTTATCTTTTTTATTATTTGTAACTTGCTGCATTTTCCCTTTGCACGTGGAAATCTTACAAATTAAAATGAACTCTTTGGGAGAAATTGTTATTCCCTTTTTTTTTTTTTTTGGCAACAATAAAGTTTATAAAGTTTAATAGAATAATGTCAGTTTATTCTGTATGAAAATAACGAACTTTTTCCTTTATAATCAAAATAGTTGAATACATAAATAAAGATATTATTCTATATAGTATATAAATACTATTTTCATTTCTGCGTTTAAATCAATTTATATGCAAATATCTATACAAAGGCATTCATTAATTCATTCCTTTTAACTTTGATTTGACTTTAAAAACCATACATACTTTCACATTTATGATATTTTTAGATGAGATATAGTTGCTACGCAACGGTTAACAGAAAAAAAAATGAAATATAAGTAAATTCATAAAATAAAATGTTTTATATTATTCGAACACATGTATAAAATTCCATCATAAGTTATTCACCTAATTTAAAAGCTCTGACAAATGTTTTGACAAAATTGCAAACTAATAGGAATAATTTACTACTCTTATTTAAAAATTTCAGCATCAAAAATTTACCATTTAAATCCATTTTTTATATGAGCCATTTCTTTCAACAAATGAAAATTTGAAAATCGTCTGACTTGCCATTGAAAAGCATTACAGAGCAAAATAAAATATTCTATATTTCCCGAACGAATGAACCAAATTTAACCAAAAACCATACAGCTAAGTCCGAGTACCTCATCAACATGCCACATTAATTTCAAGCCGATCGGATGCTTTTTGCGGCAGTTATCGCGGAACAGACGGACAGACAGACAAACGGAAATCAAAACTTTTCGTGTCTCCACAGTAAGCCTTCACTGACGTTTCGGCAATTACGAACGCACCTAAAAACCGTGAAAAAGAAAGTAATTTGCGATACAGTTTTTGAAATAATTGCGTTCGAAAGTACATATTTACCCATTCGACGGCGTAAAAACTTAAAATGTGTAATGTTTAGAAGTTAAAAAAATTGCAGCAAAAGAGAATTTTAATCGTCTGGTGTTGCAACATCAAAATGGCGTCAGCGATACGCACAGACTCCTTTGTCTATTATAGTATAGAGATATATTTGTAATACATACTTAAACACAGGAAATATTTCCGTTAAGTAATCCAACATGCAAGAGTAATTCCCATAAGCGGGGCTCTTTATTTAAAAGATGAAATCTAGTCATTTCCAATGTGTTAAAGAAATCTGTAATTAATAGTATGCTTAAAATACAGTAGCGCTCAAAAGTATTTTGACAAAGATAGTAATTCACTTAATTGAAAAGAATATTAAAATACAAAAATCAATCAATTATTTTATTTAACTATATTCAATATTTTAATTTTAATAAATGAACAATAAGCATTAATAATATTAATAAAATTATATATGTATATATATTATCTATATTTATATCTGAATTTTATCGTGCTGTAACTCTCGAATTTTTGAACCGATTTGGATGAAATTTTTCATATGCATAGTACATACTAATGTCTCGACCAAGTTCGTTGGCCAACTTCATCCACCATCTTGTTTCAAAATGGCGGCCATTGGAATTTTTGAATTTCTTTTTATGTTTTCTAACATTGTATACTTATAGAAAATGTTACGTTTCACAAAACGTATACTCTTATGTATCATATTAAACAGTATGTTAGAAACATTAACAGATATTTTAAAGAGTCACACAGTGTAAGTTAACCATATAGATCATTTTAAAGAGAAAGTTAGGAAACCTAAAAATTTCCAAATGTGTTCAGAAAATTCAAATGGCCGCCATTTTGAAACAAGATGGCGGATGAAGCTGGCGACCGAACTCTGTCGAGGCATTAGTATGTGCTATGCATATGAAAAATTTCATCCAAATCGGTTCAAAAATTCGAGAGTTATAGCATGACAATATTCAGACATAAATAAATATATATGTATGGATATATATATCTATCTATCTAGTATATATATAATTTTATTAATATTAATAATATTTATTCTTAATTATTAAAATTAAACCATTGAATATGGTTAAATAAAATAAATGATTCATTTTTGTATTTTATTATTCTTTTCAGTTAAGTGAATTATTATCTTTGTCAAAATACTTTTGAGCGCTACTATATTAAGAAAATAAATGATATAAATTTAAAACCCTTTTCTGAAAATATACAAAATTTACAGTTTTACACTTGCAAAATATTTTTATTAATATTATTTTTTTTTCTTATTTAAAGAATATAGCAGTATATAAACATGTTTTTTAAACTTGTTAGACCAAAGAAAAAAATCAATGGTAAATTCACTTTTCCTGAAATACTAAATAAACTATTAAGTAAATTATCTAATTAGTCTAAAACCACTACAGTGTTGTTCCACTATTACAAAACACAATTAATAGCTAGTATTTGTAAATAAAGATTTATGATAAAGAAATTTCACTTGTCTTTTTTCTATTTTCATTGTTATATGCAAATGAAGGTGAGGAGAGACGACACCGAACTGATTTTATTTTGCTTCACATTTAACTGCGAATTTAATTTTATTTATTTAAATGCGATAAATGTGGCGAAAGGGAAAAAAAGGCAAATTAATCAAATTGTAGAAGGAATTCTTTATTTTGAATAGATACAAAATAAGAATTTCGTAGATTTAGAACATATATATAAGAAATTGCTGAAAATCTGTGCTTTGATAAGACGAAAATTGCTGTTCCAAAAGAGTCTTATTAGAATGAATGATTTTGCGCATCTTATATGTCACGTGTAATGTTGCACCACTGCCACAAAAAAGTGAAACAGGGAAATTGCTTAAAGAATTCTTTATTTTGAATAGATACAAAATAAGAATTTTATAAATCTGTAACTTATATATCAGAAATAGCTGAAATTCTGCGATTATTGCTGAAACTATGTGCTTTGATAAGACGAAAATTACTGTTCCGAAAGATTGGTATTAGATTAAGTCTTTTTATTAATTAATGCAGTATCTATTTATATAAAAGACAAGTCTCTGTGTGTACCTCACAATTCCGGTTGCAACGCCTCATTGATCGCGGCCATATAACGGTTAGGCTTCCTGTGGAGAAATCAACGCCAGCTTCAACTATCAGTAATTGTTGAAAAGTACTAAATGAAGTGTTGCCAAAATAGCGCCAAATTTTGACCAATCTGGCAAAATATCGCCAAATTCGGCGAAAAAATAAGTTGCCATATATAAAGCTAACTTGGCGATAGCTGGCTAATTTGGTGAAATTCCCATTGAAAATCCATTAATCTTTCATAATCGAGCTCACCACTATTTAATTTAAACTCCGCGCATTGAAGGTTTTTTTTTTTTTTTTTTTTTTTTTTTTTCCCCAAAATCTATGGGTCAGAATTTAAAATGTGATATACGAAAATGTACGTCTTTACATCTTCATCCCGATGCTACTAATAAAATAACCGCCACTAGACGGCGCTCCTAACTGCTCAAATTTAATGTGCTTTACATAGCCGGATACGGAAATTAAATTCTCGGTATTTTTCCAATATAGGGATCTTGGCGAAATAGAGAAAACTGCCTTGGCGAAGAAGAAAATTTGGAAACATATTTTCTGGAAACACATTTCCATATTTTAAAATGTGTTATTTTCATCTATCACTGCGGAACAAGCGAGAAAAACTACTCATATTCTTGCACATGTGTTGTATGTATGCATCTTTATATCTCCTTTTGCGTCATTTTTGACGGGCTATCTTTCTAGTATAGATGGTAATTCCCGTTTAATGCATGAAATTTAGCCAATTCGAATGTGTTAAAATAATGTGCTATTAACTGTATGTTTACAAGATTATAGAATATTTTTTTTAATACGAACGTTACACTTTATACTTGCAAAATATTTGTATTACTTTTTTATTTAAATAATTTAGCAGAATATAATTATTTTAAAGCTCGTTAAAAAAAAAAAAAAAAAAAAAAAAAAAATCAATGGGAATTTTTTTTTAAATACTGACGAAACTCACGTAATTATTAAACAGATTATCTAATTACTCTAAAATCACAATAGTATTGTTCCACTATAACAAAATACAATTAATAGCAAGAACTTAAAAATAAAGATTTGAGATAAAGAAATTTTACTTTTCTTTTTTTTTCTTTTCATTGTTGTTTGTAAATGAAAGTGAGGAGAGAAGAAACCAAACTGATTTTATTTAGCTTCACATTTAGCTACAAAGACTAATTAGCTAATTAGCTAATTTAGCTATTAAGACAAATTAAACAAATTGCATAAGGAATTCTTTATTTTGAATATAGAAAATAAGAATTTTATAAATTTGTTACTTATATATAAGAAATAGCTGAAATTCTGCGATTATTGTTGAAACTATGTGCTTTGATAAGAAGAAAATTACTGTTCCGAAAGTGTGGTATTAGAATAAGTCTTTTTATTAATTAATGCAGTATATAGAATAATGGCCATAGATGGTAATTCTCCTTTAAGACATGGAATTTAGCCAATTCGAATGTGTTAAAATAATGTGTTATTAACAGTATGTTTACAAGATTATATAATCATTTTTTAATACGAACGTTACACTTTACATTTGCAAAATATTTTTATGACTTTTTTATTTAAAGAATTTAGCAGAATATAGTTCTTTTTAAGCTTATAAAAAAACCCGCAATGGGAAATTTATTGTTCGTAAATTTTGCTGGAATTATGTGCTTTGATATGACGAAAACTACTGTTCCGAAAGAGTGGTATAAATCTTTTCGTTAAATAATGTAGCATACAGAGTAACGCCCATAGACAGGGATTCCTGTTTAATAGATGAAATTTAACCAATTAGAATGTATTAAAATAATTTGTTATTAAAAGTATGTTTACAAGATTATAGAATATATTTTTTTAATACGAACGTTATATATACTTTACACTCGTCAAATATTTTTATTACTTTTTTATTTAAAGAATTTAGCAGAATATATTTCTTTTGAAGCTCGTAAAAAAAGTCAATGGGAAATTTATTTTTTCTAAATATTAAAGAAACTCTAGTATTTATTAACCCTTTATCTGCTGACAGTACTTATAAGTACCATTAAAATAACTTGTTATAAAATTCATTTAATACATCGATTAGTTGTAATACAGTTTAGAATGATTTATAGATACATTACTTTATCTTGTTCCAAAAGCATTATGGGTTACAGAAAAAAAAATATTTTTAAAAGGATGGTTTCTTTTGCCTTTGCATCTTTTCAGCTTTCTTGCCGTTGTAGGGGGAATTTTTCAATCCGGAAATATTTCTATATTTCTATCGTAAGAACATTATATTTGTACATTTCCTAATTTTACAAAATACTAAGAAAAATATTTAAAATAGAAGACTTGAATGAGGTTATAAATATTGCACAAAATCCCTATAAATTCAAATTTAATTAATCATTCTAAATCCTTCAAACCTTCAAACCTTCCAAAATTTATTAAATGATTATGTAAATCTTTTAGTGTAGTTTAAACAATTCACGAAAAAGGTTTTAGAAGACAAAATTTTCATGAATTCATAATGCAGTACGTAAAGGGTTAAACAGAGTATCTAATTACTCTAAAATTACCACACTCTTGTTTCATTATTACAAAATACAGTTAATAGCTAGAACTTGAAAATAAAGATTTGAGATAAAGAAATTTCACTTGTCTTTTTTCTCTTTTCATTGTTATATGTAAATGAATGTGAGGAGAGACGAAAACGAACTGATTTTATTTTGCTTCACATATAACTGCGAATTTAATTTTATTCATTTAAATGTGATAAAGGTGGTGAAAAGGAAAAAAGGATAAATTAAACAAATTGCTTAAAGAATTCTTTATTTTGAACAGATACAAAATAAGATTTTTTAATATTACTAACATATATAAAAACTTTAATTCCTAAAAATATAAGATGAAAACTTTAAAAACAGTAAAAACAGTTTTATTAGACTGTTTAGATGTTTCGGCTCTGCCTGAGCCATTTTGAAAATAAACAAGTTAAAAATTGCGCGTCCAACGTGGCAAATGAGGTGCGTTCGTACCAGGGTTGACAGATTGGGGGCTTTTTTGTCCCCAGATTGTTGATTATCATCGCTCTTTTTAAATAGATATATTCGGCCTACTTAAGTAGAATAAAAATTCTGAAAAATAAGGCGAATTATACTATTTTTAAAAAGTGATGACAGTCAAATAATCTGAGTTAAAAAAAGTCCCCAACCTGGCAACACTGGTTCGTACTATAACTAGCTTTATAAATAGTTTTTGCACCGCATATTGTACTGAATGTATATTTTAGTGCACTTCATAAGTGCACATCAATTTCAATCTGTTCGGAGGACTCTAACATCACTTGGATGTAACGGAAAACTTTTGACTGTCCCTATAATTAAACACTACAATCGATTTTCATAAAATTTGAAATTACTCGACAAAATTTTGCAACAAGTATATATTTAAAATTTCAGACCATTCGGTTGGGTAGTACTTGCTCTCTTATATGCGGACAGACAGACGGACGGACTGAACGACGACTATAGGTGCTACGTATTTATGTAATTATGAACGCACCTAATAAATAAGAATATTATAAAATTGCACACTCTAATGATTGAAACTGCCATGTCATGATTTGAAACTGCATCATTCAATTTTTGTCGTAATCTTCCATATGACGTACGTTAATTGTTATGTTATCTTGCATGTTTATCTCCATATTTCTAACCATGGAGTAACTCGAGACATAATTTTGGTAAGTTAAATGAAGCTGCATCATTACATATTGAATTTTTAGGTGTTGCAATCTATGCGGTTTCTCGTATAATGGATAGACAGTATAGATCGGAGTTTCTTACATTGATTGAAATTTATTTGGATGGTTACTTCTTCATATAATCTTGCCAGGGCTGTTGTTTTTCTATAATATTTTATGTCTGCTATATGCTCATTTTTTTCCATACTCACATCTAAATAAATTTCAACGAAAGTAAAATATTTTTTCTCTCCAATCTATACTATCAATCCATTATCTCAGAAACCATAGAGATTTTAACACGTAAAAATTCAGTATGTAATGATGCAGCATTATTTCACTTACCAAAATTATGTATCTACAAACCAAAAGGATATAAAAACAAGAAAGAAAAAATCATGTGTCAAGGATAGATTATGAAACACTTTCCAACACATTCAGAATAATGTAACAAAACTGCACCATTTAAAAAATTAAAATATTACGTCTAATTCAACCATATAGAAACGCATAACGCATTTCAAAACGCAATATAATATCAGCTGTTCCCATCTACAATTGAAAAATTAACCGAATTTTGTAGCAGCCCCGTATAGGATATATAGATTTGTATCTATTAACTACATGCAAGCCAAAATTTCGTTCACTTAAGAGATACATATACTTCAGTTGAAAATTTCCCTTCAGCAATTTCCTCTAATAAAGAGAATGGTACATGAATACTTTAGTGCAGCCCTGTATGTGATGTATATAATTTAGATATGACGTGTAACATACAAAACATTAATTAAATTTTAAAGCGCATACCGAATATTAAACCGCAATTATTACTCAAAGGCAGTACTGTAACCGATTTCTTTTGTGTGCCCTTGTAAATGAATAAAAAATGTCATGAATGCCCTGTTCTAACATGATCGTAGTGAAATTCAGTGATTTATATCAGTTTCAATACATTTGAATTAGCGTAATGTCATTAATATACTCTACAAACGATTTTTCCCCATATACCATAATGTAATGGAATACTTTTGAGTGCCCCTGTAATTGAACTATTAATCCTACATACTTTATATGCAATACCAAACATGCTTTGGTGACCCTAAATAACCTTTATCAATTTCATGAAAATACGTTTATACTTACTGGAGTTAGGGCGTGGACAGACGGACAGACAAACCGAATGCATAAAAACTTTTCAACTTTGTTGGAAAGTGTTCAAAATGATAAAGGTCTGTACTGTCGATACGTTTCGAACCAACTAGGAAATTTGTGTATAAGCAGAACATTCTCCTGCAAACTTTGCATCTAAATTCTAACTGTTTTATGCTGTATGAATGGATTCCATTTAATGGATTGTGTCTTCAATAAAATAACGTTACGCAACACTGTCATCCTGATCTAAGATTAAGTCGCACACCAAATTACATTTATGAAAATACGCCATTTTGCTATACACTAGATTACAAAAGATTAACCATAATATACGGCAGTTTGGCACTAAACTGAAATTCGTGAACCGAAAAGACAGAATTTTATTTTAAGATAAATGTACTAAAAATAATATCATGTTAAGTTGAATTTAACAAAAGATAGTTTTCATTAGATATTATGTGTAATTTTTTCGATAAGCATTTACTTATTTTTGAGATGACGTTGTGTTAATATTATTAGGATTTAATATGGACTGAATGAACTATTTGCGTATTGCTTCCCACTCTAATTTTAATATAAAAAAGGCAATTCTTTAAAAAAAATTAAAGCAAGAATATACACATAATAATATTCACATGTTTAAAATAATCGTTGTATAATCTCTCTCTTTATATATACAGTAAACCCTCGATTTAACGGACTTCGGTTCAACGGACTTCGGATTCAACGGACTAATTTAAAAAAAAAATTAAAAATTAAAAATTAAACAAAACTTAAAGTAAAACAAGTGGGTAAGTGTGATCGCAGATCGCACAGAGGGTTTCGTTTAATATCCCTTTTAAAACACTTTATCCTTAAATTAACAAATCAAAATAGTTAATTTAAAATTATTCCCCTCTTCCTAACCTGAAATGCAACGCCCGTATTTCAAATTTTTATATTTGACAAATGTTAAATATTTATTTATCACTATTATTTACTGGAAGCCTCCATGATAAAACAGCTTCTAAAACGATGAAACACGCTTCGAAAAAAAAAAAAAAAAGTATTACTGCCCCCCTCCTCCTCCCCTACTTGAGAATCAACACGCAACCCTCTTTAAGCTTTTATATGTAAAAAATCAAGCAATGAACAACGACAAAGCATTTCTTTTTACTATTTTTAAAAAGCGATTTCTCGGTAAAATAAAAAAATATTTATTATATCTGTGGCGACACAATGTCTCGTGATCAAATGAACGAAACCTTAAAAAAGGGGAAAGAACACGAAACGCCGAAAGCGCACACTTTGATTCTCACTGCAGCGTGGTTTTCTTTCTAAGCATGCGCAATGATGCTGGCGACCTATGCAGCCATGTGATATGCTTTTCGTTCTATGCATGCATAAAAGTTGCATATGTGTTAATTCGTTTGTATTTCATTACCAATATTGTATTATTAAAAGTAATGTATTGTGTTTATATATACATATACAGTAGTATATATGTATATGCAATATATATTTATGTATATACATATATTGTATATATACAATACATGTATATACACTGTATATATTGTATATATATATTATATATATGTGTGTAATTTGCACTGTAATAATATATGTAATTACAAGTACGTAATAATATATATATGTACAATAATTATAACAAAATAATATTATGAATAGTACTTTGCGATTTAACGGACTTTCGATTTAACGGACACATCTTAGTCCCAATTAGTCCGTTAAATCGAGAGTTTACTGCATATGTATATACATATATGTTATATTATTAGATCTTCCTTCGCAATTTCCCTGTTTTATTCTAAATTACTTCTCTATATTAACTAATTCCTTATTCTTAAATAATCTCTATCGTTAATTCTGTTGAAACCCCCTTAATTTAATATCTAGCTTGCCCAATTTACTTAAATATTAACTTTTTAGTTATTCTTACATTCTATCATCATCCCGATCATTTCCGGGTTTCGAATGTTCTTTTTAGTAGCCATTTTTTCCCTTCCGAGGGTTTCATTTCCCGCCTTCAGTTACTTTTTGCCATTTTATCCATCCGCTCCAATTTGACCGGATTCCTTGCTAGTTCTCTCCCATTTGTGCGTGACATAGGATGGCGTGTTATCCTTAATTCTTAATTTGTTCAAAGCGCGTACTACGTCATAGATTGTATTACTACGCGAACTGAGAAAAAGTGGATACGCGCGATTCTTCCTCTGATTTTGGTTGAATTTTGATTGTTCAACATTCCCCAGGTTGCCGTATGTCTTCATTTTATGTCTCCAAAATTGCTTACCCTATTTAATTGATATGCAGCGATGGCTCGACTACAACTAATCGGTGGAAACTGCATAACCGAAGAATACTTCAATAAATTATCGAGTTGACCAATGCCTTGTCTCACTTATATACGGAGAAACCTACACTGGATAGAGCGTTTTGTCTGGCCGACCATTCGATGACTTTAAAACATTGGAATTATCATGTTTGAATTACTACTGCTAACGTTCTCTTTCAGCTTGTTTACATGCAACGAATAATATTGCATTGCTTTTTCTTCAATCTACTTTCAACGGTGCTTAGAAGAGCGATCACATATTCTAGATTGCCTGCTATACTTCTTTTTAAAAAGAATTCGAGGTGTGTAACAAACAAGGTCTCCATCAATCATTCATCATCATGCATGGTATAACACTACTCTCTCACTCACTCATTCATTCAAATTTATGTAAGAAAAGTCTGTACCGGTATTGCTACAATCATCTATTTTATTTTATATAACATATATATAATATATATATATATATACTGAACTGAGAAAGATTTTAAAAAAATAATAAGAAGACTATCAACTATTAATTCCGTAACACGGGTGGACTGGCTACGAAATTAGAATATTTTTCTATATACACCAGGGTTCGTACGAGTAAAACTTTCCAAGCCAGAAAATTTTTCGGTACCAGTATTTTCTTATAAAAAATATCTCCTTAAATAACGCAAAGTTTCGCACGTTTGAACTAGATTTATTTCATAAAATTGAAATACTAATATTTCGCCTGAAAAATAACGGGCCCCGTACGATCCCTGTACACCGATATAGTATTTTTTCTTTTGAACACAACGCCTCTTTCAAGTTAGATAAAAATTTATATAATTTTAATTAATTTTCAATTAATTTTCAGCACTGAAATTACGCTCAAAATTATTGAACATACAATACGTGCTCTACCATTTAAGCTACGCGGACGATGCCCAGCTTGGCATCTAACACATATGTTGGTAAGGCAGCAACTGCAGCACAAGATGGAATATTCTTCATGAGCATACAATCCTGTGGCGAAACATGATACAGAAACAAACCCAGCACTGGTGACCATATATAATTTTTAATTAATTTTTCAATTAATTTTAAGCAGTGAAATTACGCTTGAAATTATAGAATATATAATACGTGATTTATCACATTGCTAACGAAGTATAGAACCAACAATGTGAAAAATGTCCAAGCCGGAAATCGAACCCGGAACCCTTGGAATACCGCTCCGAAAGCTCTACCATTTAAGCTACGAGGACGATGCCCAGCTTAGCATCTCCCACATATGTTGGTAAGGCAGCAACTGCAGCATAAAATGGAATAGTCTTCATGAGCACACAATCCTGTGGCGAAACATGAGACAGAAACAAACCCAGCACTGGTGACCATATATAATTTTAATTAATTTTTCAATTAATTTTCAGCAGTGAAATTACGCTCGAAAGTATTGAATATATAATACGTGATTTATCACATTGCTAACGAAGCATAGAACCAACAATGTGAAAAATGTCCAAGCCGAATATCGAACTCTGAACTCTTGGAATAGTGCTGGTTTTGTTTCTGTCTCATGTTTCGCCACAGGATTGTGCGCTCATGAAGATTATTCCATCTTATGCTGCAGCTGCTGCCTTACCAACATATGTGGGAGATGCTAAGCTGGGCATCGTCCTCGTAGCTTAAATGGTGGAGCTCTTGGAGCGCTATTCCAAGGGTTCTGGATTCGATTCCCGGCTTGGACATTTTTCACATTGTTGGTTCTACGCTTCATTAGCAATGTGATAAATCACGTATTATATATTAGATAAGAATAATTTTTAGAAGTGTGGTTGATTTTTCTGATTTATTTATTTTTTTATTTATTTATTTATTGTCAATCTGTATCTGTAGAATGTCTTACATATTCTAGTAGTGCCATTATATTAATAATACCGGCTCTATATATGCTTTCTTTTATATTGTATATTGGCTTTTACGGGTTAATTTTTTAGGGCAATTGGCTTTGTGTGTACTTCTACATATACTTATCGGGTTGTTCTGATTTTTAAATTGAAAATTTGTTTTATTTTTATCACTAATTTGTTAAGTAGTTAAGCTGTTTAAATCTTTAGTTTCTATTGGATCAATTATTATGGATTTAACTTTCGAATTTTAAATATTAGATTTTATCGGTTAATATTTTAGGGTAATTGACTTTGTGCGTATTTGTACATATATTCACATGGTTATTTCCTTTTTTAATTTGGAAACTTGTTTTTGTTTTTTTAATTTGGTAAATAAATAAGTTTATTAACTATTTAGCTTCCTTACTGATTAAAATATTACGAATTTAACATACGAATTTTAACGTTATTTTATTATGATTTCAGACAATTTATTTATTAATTTATGAGGTAAAAATATCGACGCTATATTTGGCATCTTGACAATTCCACGCTCAATGTCTGGATGTTTTATAATCAGTGAGTAATGTTATCCTAAATTCGGCGAAAAAGAGACACGAGAGGGATTGTAATTGCAGCAGTAATCTCTAGATCTTTTAATTTAAGCCCTATTCCAATCATTCTAATATATAATACTTTATTTCGGGTCGCTTTGGATTGTTAATGAATGGAACTCGAGTTATGCTGTTCAGCATTATATTTAATCGGAAACATTTTGTTTCCGAACAGTTTACCGCTGTTGTTGTACACCATTTTATTCATTGTTTATTTTGAAATTTAAGAGGTTTAATAGAAAATGTAATCTAGTCCTTTTACAGTACTTTCCTTGTATTCTAAATAACGTTCTGAGATTGTTTATAAACTTGTATTTCATGTTCTTCGTAAATGTAGGCTGTCGTCGCTTCGTTATAAAAATAAAATGAAAATATATAAAATAGAATAATTTTTTAAAATCGTTTTGGCAATGATTTTTACCTATTTTACTCCACACCTACTTAAAGCCATGGTTAATTTTTAATGGAATACTAAGGAGATAAAGCAACTGATAAATAATGATGACCAATAATATGACTAATAATAATATGACTATAATATATACATTCTAGGACTGTCAATGTATACCAGCTCTATATGTACTTTGTTTTATATTTCATATTAGCTTTTATGAATTAATTTTTTAGAGTAATTGGCTTTGCGTGTACTTGTAAATATATTAAAAGGGTTATTCCAATTATTAAATTTCAAATTTGTTTTTCTTTTTAATTTTGTAAATAAATAAGATTTTTAATTATTTAGTTTCGTACTGATTAAATTATTATGGATTTAACATTCTAATTTTATGTATATCCAAAGATATTATGATCTCACTTGATTCATTTATTCATATCTGAATTTAAAACATGGGTGTTATATTTGGCATCTTGACAAATCAACGCCCATTATCTGCAAGATTTATAATCGGTGAGTAATGTTATCCTAAATTCGGCGAAAAAGAGACACTAGAGGGATTGTAATTCCAGTAATAATCTCCAGATATTTCACTTTATGCCCTCTTCAAATCATTCTAATATCTAATACTTTATTTCGAGTCGCCTTCGACTGTTAATTAATGGAACTCGAGTGATACTGTTCCGCATTATATTTAATCGGAAACAACAGTCTACTGCTGTTGTTGTGCATCGTTTTATTCATTGTTTATTTTGAAATTTAAGAGGATTAATTGAAAATGTAATCTAGTCCTTTTACTGTATTTTCCTTGTGTTCTAAATAACTACTCTGAGATTGTTTATAAACTTGCATTTCATGTTCGTCGTAAATGTAGGCAGTCGCCGCTTCGTTATGAAAATAAAATTAAAAAACATATAAAATAGTATAATTTTATTTAACAGTTTCGGCAATGATTTTTACCTATTTTACTCCACGTCTACTTAAAGCCATGGTTAATTTTCAATGGCATACTAAGAAGACAGAGCAACTGATAAATAATGATGACCAATAATATGACTAATAATAATATGACTAAAAATATGACGATAGTAAACACATTCTAGGACTGTAAATGTATACCAGCTGTATAAATGCTTTGTTTTATATTTCATATTGGCTTTTATGAATTAAATTTTTAGAGTAATTGGCTTTGCGTGTACTTGCACATATATTAAAAGGGTTACTCCAATTATTAAATTACATTTTTTTTTGGTAAATAAATAAGTTTTTTTATTATTTAGTTTCTTGTTGACTAAATTATTATGGATTTAATATTCTAATTTTACGTATATCCAAATATATTATGATCTAACTTGATTCATTTATTCATAGGGTAATCCGACCAGTAAATGAACACTTAAACACATTTAAAAAGAAAATGATTTATTATATTTTAATGAACAGTACCTATAGGTGTTTGACAGTGCAAATACATTTGTTGGTTTACAAATGATTAAAAAATAACAAAAGGAATTTTATATTTCGCTTGTTTGGGATGCTAGGTGTGTCTTAATAGAAATTGATACAAAAACCAAGTAAATGAACAGTTGTTACCAGTGAATGAACGCAAACTTTTCCAGTGAATGAACAGGCAGCAATTTAAAAATACTTAAATTTCGTAGCTCTTTATTTATTTTACAATATCTACAAATAACTTATAACATGTTTCTACTGAATTACGGTTTTTTTAAACCCAGAACGAAAATTAATTAGCTCGAAAAATTGTCACTTTTAAGTTTTTAAATTATAAATTACGATTTTTTTTAAAGAAAAAACAAATTCTATTTCATGAAATCAATGGCCCTGTACTTCTAAATTTCAGTAATAACTCCAGATGAACGGGAGCATGTTGCAGAAATAAGTTCGGGTGTTTTTATTATGCCTTTCATATGATCCTTAAAATACCAGATCTTATACTTTACTGCAGGCCATTTCCAATTCCACCGCATGTGGATCTGGGGTCCACATATTATCACGGTGATTACTTCCTATTTCCAACTTTGGATGCTACTTAAAAAAAAAGAACCATCCATTTTTCCCCTGGATGTTTGTCTATAAATGCATTTTTCCTTCCTGTTTGTTTCATGACATTGTGAACATCACCTTTTACTTCATCCTTATGCATTGAAATCCAATTTTCCCTTTCCAACTATCCAATGTTCAGGGAGTTTATCTTCTTCAAAAGACAACACAGGGAATGTTCCATACGCTTACTTTCAATTGTTTTTCCTCGCAGTTTCATAGACAACGTTGCTTTTGGAATATTAAATTGAAGAAATACCTTCTTCAAACTGAGCTGACGTGAGCCTCATAGCTTGTACATCATTTTCAAGGTACTCTGTAGAGTACTTGAACGTCCCATATTTTCTTTTTGAGGAATCTTCTTAGTTATCAGTGAGAAAATTTCCCTCAATCATCTAAAAACATAGAGAAAGTAAGATTTGAAAGTCATCAATAATTATTATCTTTAAAAATGTGTGCGTATATGTTCTATTGTTACTTTTTTATAGCTGTTAACTTTTCATTTCTTACCATTGTTGAAAAATGACTTAATTCAAAATATAGGTACAAAAGAAGCCACAAGAACATAAAGCCCAAAACAGTTCATTCACTAGGAAAGTAGCCAATGTATTCCTTCCAGTGAATGAACAGCTGTTCATTCATTGGATTTTAAACATTTGTGTAACCAGTTATTAAACATCCCTATTCTCAAATTGTACATATTCTACAATGGTTAAAACAATTAGAAACATGGCTATAATAATATTTAATGTATGTACCATAAAATTAGTTCATAATGCAAATAAAAACAGTAAATTCTTATGAAACATGTGAAATGACATAGCACTTACCTTATTATTTCAGCATAGAAACATTTTTCTCAGACATGAAAAATACAACATGTTCTCAAATTAAAGTAATGGGACTTCAGTAACCAATCAGGAATGCGATAGCTTCCTATTAAATAGAATTAAGGCAATGTTATAACCCCATTTAGTTGGGTGGTTTTCAAACCTTATTCTATTAAAATATATAAAAATTGTTCATTCACTGGGGGCTGTTCCCTTACTGGTCGGACTACCCTATCTGAATTTAAAACATCGATGTTATATTTGGGATCTTGACAATACAACGCTCATTGTCTGCATGCTTTATAATCAGAGAATAATGTTACCCTAAAGTCGGTGAAAAAGAGACACTAGAGGGATTGTAATTCCAACAATAATCTCTAGATATTTCAAGTTAATCCCTCTTCAGATCATTCTAATATCTAATACTTTATTTCGAGTTGCTTTCGATTGTTAATTAATGGGAACTCAAGCTATACTGTTCCGCATTATATTTAATCAAAAACATCAGTCTACTACTGTTGTTGTGTACCATTTTATTCATTGTTTATTTTGAAATTTAAGAGGATTAATTGGAAATGTTATTTAGTCCTTTAACTGTACTTTCCTTGCATTCTAAACAACTGTTCTGAGATTGTTTATAAAATTGTATTTAAATTTCATCTTAAGTGTAAGGAGTCGCTGCTTCATTATGAAAACAAAATATAAATATATAAAACAGAATAATTTCTGGTTTCTTCGAAAGATTTAAATATAAACTCAATAAATACAATATCTCCCTTATTGCAAAACCTTCTGCAAAAATTAAAAAAAAACGTAGTATGTAAGAAAGTAGATCCGATAGAACCAAATCAATTATTAGGAGTATATAATATACCTTTCACCAAAGAAGATGGAAAAGTGCAGTTTTATCTAGGATTGACAAGCAGAAACGTTAAAACTATTTTAAAAAACATATAGCAGATATCAAATATAACAAGAAAACTACAGCTTTGTCCAGACTATATAACAAAGAACCTTTCCAGGGTCATTCTGCCAGGAAGTCAACCAAAAATGGCATAGGCATGAAACCCTGACAGAAAACTACCCTGTAAAAGAACCTTTATAGGTTGATTTTAAAAATAGTAGAATAATTTATCCATCAAAATTCTATTTGCCATCCATTATCCGAGAGTCAATAGAGATCTTTTATGCAGTGAGAATATAAGCAATGATTCAGCCTTCATGGAACTACCTAAAATTTGGAAAGAAATGCTTTGCAGAATAAGAAACTATAATATAAAATAATTCACGATCAGAAATTTTCAACAGTCAAAACATTGTATTAAAAAACTAGTGTCGTGAAGGAAATTTTCTACTACTTAACTTAAACTACTTAGAAGGTGACAAACATATAAAAATAGTATTTAATGCAACCCTGAGATCTCTCGAACACACACTCGTTCATTTTCAAAGGGAAAAGATGATTGACTGAATAGAAAACAAAAACAAAATAGCACGCATGCGCAAGCGGAGCTCAGTCCATGTCTCTGCAGAGGGGTGCTATTCAGAATGGTTTCCCTCCTCAATAAATTAGTAGATTAGTTAATCAAGCAAAACAACCAAGACAAAAGAATGAATTAAGTTTGAGCAAGTACATTTATTGCACGTTTTATTATATCCCACTGCTTTATGAGTGATTGAGATATGGATTACTAAAATATAATATTAATTTAATAGCTAAACCTCCAACAAAATTGAAAGAATTGATTCACAGCAAAATTGATTCAATTCCCGATTATGAAAAAGCAAGAGTTTACATCATCCCATTCAGCACAGAACAGCATAAGAGTTTGTTTTATATTGGTATGACATCTCGAAAATTTAAGGAAAGATTAAAAGAGCACTTTATTTTATATCAAGTTTAACAAACCAAGTACAGCTTTATCCAGATCGCATCAAAAGGAAAATATTAAGATAAACTTCGAAAAAGCTAAAATGGTAATTTTAACATCTAACCATTATTCTTCAATAATCCGTGAATCCATTGAAATTTTACTTAGAAGTGATACTGTTTGTAAAGATGTCCTTTCTTACAATATTCCCATGATTTGGTATAGTATCCTAAATATTTGAAGATCTCCTGATAATATGAACTGATCTTTTCACCCCTCTGCAGAGAAATGGACAACTACGCTTGCGCATGCGAACTATTTTGTTTTTGTTTTTAAAATTTATTTACTATTCAGTCAGTCATCTTTTCCCTTTGAAAATGAACACGCGTGTGTTCGAAAGATCTCAGGGTTGCATTAAATAATATTTTTATATGTTTGTGTCACCTTTTAAGAAGTTATAAGTATGTTATAAAGTTTATCAGAAATTTTCATTTTTATTATTGAACTTGATTTCTAGATGAGATCGCGTGATTTTTGCTTACCAGTTTTCAATTTAGAAAGTTTTTGACGAAAATATTTGTATCATTATGGATCTGGAGAATGGCACCGTCTGAGCGATTAAACATGTAGATCTGAATAAATAAAGTTATTTAGTTTACCTTGTAAGTGTATTTTTATCACTTTTAGTAATTATTAAATTAGTTTGAGAATAATATTATTTTAATCGTTCTGGGCCATGAGTTTTAACCTCATTTACTACACGCCCATGTTTAACACACACATTTACTGCACGTCCATGTTAAGCCATGTTTAAATTTCCACGGTATACTAAGTTATAATGTTGAAAAAACATAACGAAAATCTAAATACTTTAAATTTCGCTACATATTTTTTTTTTTTTTTTTATATTACGCCGTAACATTAGTTCAAATGTTTCTACTGCATTTAATGTCGTTATGATTTTTCTTCCTGAAAAATAATTTTTCTCGGTATTATTAACTTTATGTAAAGATGTGAAACTATTTACAGGAATTTTGTTTAAAAGAGTACACAGACAATGAAATCCTATATTATAATACGAATAGGTCTTGTGTGTGTCTGTGTCTCTATGTGTGTGTGTATTTTATCTTAAAAACGGCTCTAACGATTTTGACTAAATTTTGTATCCAACCGTTTTCGGGGACGAGAAGACCATTGTTCTAGGTCACATGTTCCAGGAAATTGAATTAATGGGTCATTTTGGATCACAATTGGTCAAGGCCAAGCTAATTATGTCTAAAAAATGACTGTAACGATTATGACTAAATTTCGCATCCTACCGCTTTCGGCAATGAGAGACCATTGAGCGAGAAAATTTGAATAGCGGGTCATTTTGGGGTGGCTACGGGTCAATACAAATGAAGGTTGAAGATGTTATTAAATTGTTGTAAGTAAAAGAAGTCGAAAAGTTGGTAACATCGTGCGAAATTTGGATTTATTTAGAAAAATGTTTACGATTTTGGCAAAATTTGCGAGGGAATTGACTTCCAAGATTACGAATCACAAAACACAAGCCTGGCGAAAAATGAAAGAATGTAACCACGTTGCGACTTTTCACCAAATTTTTGTGATATTTGTCGAAAAAGTAGGATTTTACTATATGAAGTAATTTTGTAGAAATTTCCAATAGAAGCCGGTATACATATGATTCAGCCAAATACAGTCCATAAAACTTTCTTCATTTTAACCCTTAAATGCCTGGTGTTGCTTTTTGGCAACATACCCAATTTAGGCTCTAAAATACGATTAGAATAATATTGAAACTATAATGCCTAATGTTGCCAATAAAATACATTCTGAAAATATTATTAAATCGATTTTTAACATTTAGATGACAACACTTGTGCTGTTTAAGAAGAAAGATAGATTTATTTTTTCAATTGTTGCTAGTTGTTCTTTTTGTTTGTTTGGGAGCTTGCGAAATACCCTATTTTGACCTGCAGTGAGCAAGTAAAATTTATTTCTTATTATAGTTCCTAAAATTGTTGTGTGTTTAATATTATAGAATTTTATCATGGAAAATTATTTGTTCAATTAAACACCAGTATTGCCGATTAGTAACAAACTGTTTTTTGCCGTAAACTATACTTAAAACAAAATATGATTTTTTAAAGCATTTTTCCCATGATTTGTTTAAAAAATGAAAGCCGAAAATCATTATTGCAATCATTTTTGAAAAATCCGGCATTTAAGGGTTAATCGATCATTGCACGGTCTACCCAGCTGGTAGACTTCTAAACGAAATACAGCTTTATGACACTAACCCTAATTACAAAGCGAATAGTATAATATAGTAAGTTAGATGTTGTTAATTAGAAATACTTAAATCATAAAGTTTTGATAGAACTTAACTGAAATTTTTCAAGACGCCCTCGCCCTCACGTTCTCTCACTGCGGACTAGTGTGTCATGGCACGTCTGGGGTTCTCTCACGGCACACCTGTTGAGAAAATAATTGATTCAAGGTCTTCGATTAATAAAACTAGTTGGATGTGCCACTCCCAAAACTTTCTTCTATCTCATATATTTTAATATTTCAAAATGTTGTTACAGATGTCAATATTTCATTTTTATTGGGTCAATACTACATCAACTTTAACTTTCATCTTAAATGTCTGCTTCAGTCAATTAATCAGAGTAAAAAAGAGTTAATCTCGATCATGATATTTATTAAAATCGCGAATAGTCGTAAATAGTCGGCTTATCAGGATGGGAAGTTCCCGTCGATTCACGAGCCACTGGTGTACAATATAACTACGCAAAATTAAGAAGATTACACAAACATCGCTATTACAGCGTCCCCTTCCGGCGGAATTTTTCCACATTCAGGGAGGACATTTTTGCCATGGCCAAAAACATACACAAAAAATTTGGTTCAATTCTATGCATAACTTCATACACTTTTCGAAGGTATAATATTAAAAATCGCACAAAAATTACAGCGCTCCCTTCGGGCGGATTTTTTCCAAATGAAGGAAGGACTTGCTTGCCATAGCCAAAAACTTTAAAAAAATTTGGTTCAATTCTATGCTTCATACACTTTCCGATGGTACAATGGCAAGACAGACGAACACACGGACAGACAGAAATTTTCTATAAACATGTTTTTGGGGATTTCTGACCCCTACAACGTGAAAAATCCGTCGAAAACCGGAAATCGAAAAAAAATTTAGATTACATTACTTTCTTTTATTGAAAATAGAAGAAAGTAAAAAGAAAAAAATACGTGTGAATTAATATATTAGTCTTTTACAGAAACGAGTTGGAACCCGTCGAAATTCGACGATTTAAAATATTTAGAATGGAACTGTTAGATCGAATTTATAATAAACCTACAAAATTATTTACAATAAAAATTCACCTTGCATTGGTTGTTAACTCTGTTGGTTGTAACTCTTAAAACAAATAATGTTTTTAACCTAAAATTACCAAAATATTATTTCCACAAACTTCAACTGCTTAAATTATTGAAAAATTAAACTGTATTAGAATACGTAATCAAGATCAGTAATTATGTTGAAGTTATCGATTGAGGCTCTTATGTTTGTTTTTACGGGATGAAAAATCAGTAAAAAGGATTTCGCTTTGCCACATCATAAAATCCTCCCCCTTCCCCATAAAATCTAAACTGTATGTTATTTTCATATTCTAAAAATTTACATACGCACCACTCAAATCACAATTTGAAAGTATTTCAACGCACAGTACATGATGACACAGTTTAATGAACGTATTTCCAAACTTAAAGTCACGTTTGTCCGATACAACTTTTCATGCGAACATTCGCACAAACTTTAATTTCTAATCTCAGTACCCGCAAAAAACTTACCATTCAGAAATTTGCCTTTAGTTGCCATAGTATTGGCCATTTAGTATTGGTCAAATATTTAGTTTTATCAAAGAAAATGATAGATTTGCTTTAAATATGACATCATTTTTACTCACTGAATCATTTTGCTAGCGTCTCAAACTCAGTATCAGCGTAATGTAAAAATATTGAAATATCTTCTTCAATCTTTTGATTTATGAAGAAAAATGCGTGGTTTTTTTTTTTTTTTTTTTTTTTTTTTCTTTTTTTTTTTTTTTAATGGCTGACTTTATTTTTTGTTCAAAAATTAGAAAAAGTTACTTTTATTTGTAATATGAAAATGGCATCAATAACGATATCCATATATATATAAGCCGTTCTCTGTTTGTATGTCCTTTATACAAATCTTCAAATTTTGACCGATTTGCACGAAACTTCATGTACATAGGCTTTAGAACGTAAAAAAGAGCGCTGTCTACTTTAAAACATCATCAGACCACTATTTATCCCTTTTTCTACCCCTTTCCATTATTCAACATTATAGAAATATTTCCCTTTTTTAATTTTCAAATTGAATTGTTTCTTTCCTGTTTCTACACATCTAAAAAACTGCTCAATAATTAAAAAAAAAAAATGATAACTCGAGTACTTTTTTTTATAAGCCAATAAGAATTCCGATTGTCTCACTATATTTTTGCTGTTTTTGAAATTAACTTAATTCAAAGAAGAAAATGCACGTTTTCCATATATATATATATGTAAAAACTTTAACTAAGCATGCGTTAAAATGACGTAGTACCTTATTTGAATGTTTCTGAAGTTAAAAAATCTATTTTGAGGCCGTTTCAATATCAAGTAATCAATTTAGAAAAAAAGATAATTAAAAAAAAAATCGTTTGCTAGATATGACGTCAATTTCGTCAATATGATTTCAAACTGGTTATAAAAACCAGCTTCACACAATTTATTAACTAGTCCTTTGTAATGCTGTATCTTTAATTATATCATTTAGATAAATGTTTTAACACTTGAAATGCAGTGGTAACATTCTACGATTTATATCGAATACGGTTATATAAAATACAATTTTTCTATGATTTATATTAAATAGAAATTATAACATAGCTACTATTTTTAGGGTAAGGTTTTTTCTCTTTAAGCAAAAACTTCATGACTGACATTACGATTGAACGTTTTTTACGGAAATTATTTCTTGGAAAATATTTAATTTCTTGGAAATTACGTCATTTTCATTTTAACGGCTGTGAATTTAGATTTTATTAATGGAAATATGAGTTCCCATTTAAAAATTATCGGCAGTGAATCTTTGTATACATGTATTAAAGATGCCTGATATACTGCCATTAATAGAACATAAATAAAAATCGTTTTTAATTTGAAACACGGATATATTTTTAACATTTAGTATATTTGTTAGATTTCTCAACAATTAAAGGGAAAAGTGTTTTTGGTATTTTCGTTTTAGCGATCACTTATTTATCTGAGTAGCACATTTCACCCGCTACGGTGGTCGGTTTCTCCGAACAAATCTTGAATTAAAGGAAATATATCGGTGAATTTGATCTTCCATTTTAAAGCAAAATGTATATCTTTATCTCAAATGTCCTTCGGTATGGCTGAAGACAATACGATCGTCACTGCGCTATTGTATTTTCTAATGTGTAAGACAAAATTTTGGCTGTTAAGGACCAAATTTTTTAGTTCATCATTTACAGTAGGATTTGGTCTAAGAATGACAGACGGATATGCAATATACTAAAACTATTCCACAAAAAATATCTAACTTATTTAAAAGGTTAACCATTTCGAATTGGTTTCACCTGATTATAGAACATTTCAGCTAATTCTATAACAAAGCAAGTACAACAAAATGTTATATACTAAAACTAGTCCGGAAATATCGTTCCAAAGTAACAGTGCAAATTTCATCAAAATCTGTCCAGTAGAACTTTAAAAAAAGGCTAATCTTTCATAATCGGGCTCACCTGACTATTAAACTTTCTTCCATAATTTTATATTAAAGCGACGTAAAACTATATACAATATTTAAAAACCATCCGTGTAAAATTATGTAACAAACAATGCAAGTTCCAATGAAATCCATTCAGAATTTTTAAAAAGACTAATCTTTCATAATCAAGTTCCACATAATTATGGATTTTCTCCCTATTATTTTTATGACTAATCTACTTATAACAATGTTACGCACCAATACCTTAACTAAAAAAATAATAGTGCAAGTTGAATCAAAATTATTTCAGAAGAACCCAAGTTATAAGCAGCCGGATTGAGATTTCGAAATTTGCCAATTTAGTTATGTAAAAGTACACGAAAACAAACAAATACTGAATAATTTACAATGTTTTTGAGCAATTAAATTAATCTATATAGGCATATTTAAAAAAATTCAAGCTCGAAAATTACTTTAAGAAGCATAAAAAATCTGTAAACTGAGATAAACTTTTCAAACAAATTACTGAAAGTGTTTTTTGTTTTCTATTAGACGTTGAAATAATCGGAAGTATGTTGTTTACAGATCTAATTGCAGCAAAAGCGTAATTTATTGGTTAAGCGGTTAGGTTGTTGCCACCAACAATATGATGATAGGCATTACTCATAGATATGTCTTTTCTTCATAATATTGCATTAATAGCAAACGGATATATCTTTCTTAATTGGAATAATTGCGGGTATATTTAAAAATAGCTCCGTGATTGAAAATTAATTTAAAATGGGTAAACAATCTGTAAATTGAGATAAGCTTTCCAAACAAATATTACTGAAAGTGCTTTTTGTATTCTATTAGACGTTGGAACAATCAAATGTGCGATGTTTAAAGTTCGAATTGCAGTAAAAGTTAAATTTATGGTTGGGTTAGGTTATTGCCACCAACAATATGATGCTCGAGTTACTCATAACAATGTCTTTTCTTTATGATAAAGCATTAAGAGCAAACAGGTATATCTTTCGTAATTGGGCTACATGGAAATTAAAAAATATCCATGATAGAAAATTACTTTAAAATCCATTCAAATGAGAAAATTGAGTTACAATTTTCAAATAAATTTCATTTGAAAGAATTTTTGTCTATTCGACAGTGTTAAAAACGAAATTGTATGATGTTCATAAGTTAAGAAAAATTTCAGTAAAGGCACAATTTATGGGTTAGGTCGTTGCTATCATCAGTATAATGTCACAATTGGAATTGTGTTTGTAGTTTTTTTTTGTGTATTCTGAAGATGACTCAATGAAAGAATCGAAACATGTAAATTTTTAGTATTTTTAATGTGTTTTTTTTATTGAAATGACGTCTTTTAAGCAAATATTTGTATTTTAATATGTGTTTTGACATTTGTTTGAAATATTTTTTATTATGGTATAGTTAATAGTACACGTAATTAAGACTAATTTACTTATATTTATATTTCTGATTGGTCTTTTTAATGATTTGTGGACGGGAATGTACCAATCTCAGTTATTGTCATTCCATATTATTTCATAATAAGGTATTTTAACCGGAAGGATACGTATTATTGACACGGGCGAAGCCGGGAAGTTCTGCTAGTAATCAATAAAAATAAATAAACCATGACTAATCTACCTTTACTTTTAATAGAAAGGGAGTACTTCAGTTGCCACAATTACAAAAGTGGTTCTAAAAACTATAAAAAAATTAATATCTCAAAAATAAATTGAGATAGAGCATTCAAACAAATTGCATTTAAAAGTACATTTTTTCCCCTATACGATGGTGTAAAAATTGAAACTTTGCGATGTTTAGAATTTTAAAAATTTGCCGTAGTGAAAATTGCAAAACCGAAATTTCATTTTAAATTTCAAAGTGTTGCCATTCGCAAAATGACGTATACGTTACGCACAGATATGTTTCTCCTTTATAATATAGATTGTAGTATAATTCCAGTTTTACTTTATCTAAATTACAGTATTTAACGTACTTTGTGGCTTCTGATTAAATGTAGCGGACACTTTAGCTCCCGTAAGCGTATACGGAAAAGTAATTTTGAGTAGTAAGAATGATTTCGTAAGACAACAGCTGTAATAGGTTTTTCTTTCAAAGTAGAATAATTTGATTTACACTACTTTACTTTTGCAAATTCCCATAAAGAAAATTCCCATTACAGTAAACCGTATGTAAACCGAACTTTTCTATATCGGAATCCTGCTTTAAACACAAAAATGTCCCATCGAAAATAATTATGTATAATTATAACTCTTAAGACGAAAACAGTTCTAAAACAGAATTTTTTTCTCAATCAGTTCCTGACGATTTTGTTTCCAGCTTTATTCAAATAAACTCATTAGTTTGAAAGCATATTCATTGCAATGAGAATGATTTAAAAATGTATTTAATAAAACAGTCTGGTTACATAACTTCTATTTTAACTCAATTTGACTTCTCTGTCTCTTTTGTTATGGGAATTGAACAACTAGATTCACATAACAAAAGATATGAAGGTCACTTCCAACAATGATTTTTAGACATAGGAAACGGGTTAAACACAAATCATTTCAAAAAATAATTATTAACCTAGTTTAGTCTGTTGGTAATACTATTTCTTTTGATTCTTGAAAAAGTTATTTATATATGAAAGTTATTTTTTTTTTAAATTTTAAAATGATGAAAAAAAAAGCGAAATTCTAAAGTCAGGATAACTCATAGAATCAAACAGTACAGATTTGTTAAAAAAATACTGCTTGTGGATTTTAACTAAACTTGTTTCTTTCTTCCCATTAAAGATGCTTTTTTATAACTCCTCCCCATTCTCTTTCTCTTTACTTTTTAGCACTTTCCAACATAGATGAAAGGTGTTCATGAATTTGGCTTGTCTAGTCGTCTGTCTATCTAGACGGCGATGACAGCGATGACCACCTCGGGAACTCAGCTTTCGCTTTAGAGTGTTAGTGCAATTCCGAGGGGTAGACCACATCCACTCCTCCCGATTCTCAACCAGAGTCTGAGAGGGAGCGTCGGGTCCCTGATCAAGCTGCTGAGATTTATTTCGGTTACTGTGAGATTTACAATTACAATCACAATTGGTTACCCAATTTTTCTGGGCGAACCGAAGATTTCACATCGAGATATATGACTGTATGTAGTGATTACATGAGGATCATTTCATCTAATGTGATTGCATAACTGTTTACAATTTTCTTGGATATATATACGTCACAGTACATTTAACACACAATATTTAACATGACAATTAGAAACACATTACAACACAATATCAAACACCTACTATTTACATGACTGTATGTAGTGATTACATGAAGATCATTTGAATGTGATTGCATAATTATTTACATTTTTCATGGATTTACAGGGATTTCACAGTACATTAAACACACAATATTGAACATCACAATTAGAAACACATTACAACACACCTACTATTTACAATTTGCGCATACAAGAGTTGTCTGGCGGTGCTCAACTCGGATTTCCATGCCATTGATATGTATTATTGAAGATTATTGTATTATGTCCCACATTGAAAATTAAGTGCGTAGCATTTACAGTTATTTTATACGAACACCGAAAATAATAACGTTGAATTATGGACTATAGAGGAAAATCGTTTGTAGTGAATTTTTACACTGTTACACTATTCGAAACACATTTAAATTGATATACCTCGCTGCTGTGCACTACTAGATGCTTACTACAGAATACAGTGTGCATAGCATTTGTCGCTCATTTATAGGGATAAACAAAAGAATTCGGTTAAAGTACTATGATGATCGATTATTGCTAGAAGTGTGTTTTCAGTTGTAGTACCGTAAACCGGGACAACTTTGCCACTTTTTTTTCTCCTAACTAAATAGTGCGTACTCTTAATGGCCAATAATAGTCTTAAACCATTAATCTTGAACTCTAGTTTAAGAATATGTGGTAACCTGGTAATTTGAGTAAGCATTTTTTTTTCTTTTTTTCTTTTTTCTTTTTTTTTTTTTTTTTTTTTTTTTTTTTTTTTTTTCGCACGTAAAACTCTGTTGGCAAAGTAAAGTGGGAATCAGGGCGACTACGCCATTTGTCTAAAAACCAGTAAGAAGCAAATAATAATAATAAAAAAAAACACATAGCAATTTAATTTTATAATTCAAGTAATGTATTTAAATCATGACTTATACATTTCAGCACAAAAGAAAAGTAATAGAATAGCAGTTTTTGCAGTTCGAACATTGTTGCCAAAAAACGAGAGTTTACCTCTATTTTCTGTATAAGGATTTTCAATAATGTACTCAATATTGGCTACGTTGACCGACGCCTCAGTTGAAACACTAGGAAAATGGAAACTTCACCCAATACCTTTCGTCCTAAGGTATGACACCTCAAACTGTCAAGGTCCGTAATAATGGCTGATTTTTGGAGCATAATGTTTCGCACTTTTTTCGCCAACAATTTAACGGGTCCGGGACACAAAAATCTTCAAATTTTCTAAAAAACATTTATTGCATTAAACATTCCTCTGTCTTTTTCTGCTTAAAATGACGTTTAAAACATGTTTCTATCTTAATTGGAACAGGAAATATTAATCTTTTCGTTTTGGTTCAATTTAAAAATCTAGCTTTCAAGCAATGGTTGTCAGACAAACGACTTCTTGTGCAAATGCGATTTCTTCATAATGGGTTTTTTCACCATTTCTCATATTTAAATTGTTATAAGTCATGAACCGTTAAAGATAAATAGTTCAAACATGGAACAAGTCTTTTTTAATTGTTTTACTTTAATTTTGATTCAGCAAATTTAAAAAAAATATTTACTTTTGAAAATATGATTTTTTTAAAGTTACAACATTTATTTTTTTTAATTTAAATGTTTTTAATTTTTATTTAAATTAATATTTTTAAAAATGCTGAATCAAAGTTAAAACTTATATGTTTCTCTTTATTTAATGATAAAGAAAATTAAATTATGCAAATGATATTTCGAGTTATAACAATTTTAAGTTATCTCACTTTTTTAATAAATTTAAAATTTAAATTAAAAAAAAATTACGAGAAGTTTTATTATGTGATTTTCTTTACAAATAATATGGTTAGCCATTACAAAAAAATTCAAAATTTCAACTCAATAAATAAAAAATATTTTAAAATGTGTCCCGAACACCCTTAACGATCACAAACTTCTCAACCTTAAGAAGTTCTTACTACCTTGGGCTAACTTGATGTCTTCAGTCATTGGTGAATGATCATCGTCTTAAGGAGAAATGTCCTGCACTAATTCTTCACTGGGTTCGCCAGGTTGCTCGTGTTCTGCATCTTGCTCGGGTTCTACTTCTTCCTATGGTACTACACCTTGCTCGGATTCTAATTAAGATGTGCCATAATAATTGAAAATCCTCCAATTTGAAGAAAAAATATGAAAGAATTTACGGAAATGACAAAATTCCAGGTTGGCAAAGTTGTCCCACTCTTCCCAAGATTCCTGATGCTACATTGGCAACTAATATTGTCAACCATAAAAGTGTTATTAGCTCAAGTTCTAAAAGTGATTCTGAAAGCTTATTGTTGACTCTATCAGACAAAATAGGCAGTTTTGACTTACTTTCGGAATAAAAAAAAGGCGAAAATTAACACTTTTAGACGTCCAAAATCGTCTGTTTCGCAGTTACAAAATATTTTCAATGATAACGTCCAAAAAACAACTGATAAGACATAAAACGCCGCGAATAGTGTCATATAATGCATTCTTTATGAAAAGAAAGCACTAGCGCTTATTTTAATTATATCTGGAACTTCTCAGATCACCAAACAATATATCTTTCAAAAAATGGCAAAGTTGCCCGTGTGGCAAAGCTGTCCCAGCTAACGGAATACGGTTTTAACTAATTTTTGCATATTACCTGTTATATATAAATTCTATAGATCATATAAAAGAGTACAAAAAAAAAAAAAAAAAAATCATTTCCGTTTATCGAAGGAAATTCCTGAGTGAGAATCTCCTACTGTGTTATTCGTTTCGTTATTGAACTAAATTTTAACATACTATGTAGTATGTATATAAATCTTAGATCATATACAGCTATTCTCAAAAGAATTTGATTAATTTTCAAAGAATACATTGTAATTTCTGATATTTAGTTTTGAGATGTGTTGTGAGTATTCAAAATTGTTTACTTTAATATCACCTTACAATTATTACACAGGGAAATTTTATTACAGTACTAGGGGGCTCTGCCCCCTACGAGCTACTATCGTCAACCCCCGATCAGACACCGCAGACTCAAAAAGCATGCTAATTTGACCGGCTTTAAAAAGATTTCGAAAGATTTAATTATAATTTAAAAAACAGTGGCGATCTCCCTATAAACGGGTTTTTATTCATTTCTCTTTGATTGGGGAATTTTAAGGCTAAATTAGCTGCTATTAAAAGATACAATGGCTGTTTCCGTCTCTGATTAAATACAATCAGTTAAACATTTTAAAATAAGCTAATATAAAATAAATTAAGTAAACAGAGTCTTTGTCTCCCGCTATTTTTTAACAAAGAGAAAAGAAAGTTTTTTAAAATAAGACATTTTAAATGTATCGTTTTTAATCTGACGTAATTTTCACCAAAATTTTTTTTTTCTCTTTTTAATAGTCACGGGAAAATACTTTTGCTAGAAATCAAATGTTATTTGCGCTGTCCTGACAAAAACAGTCGAAAAGATCATCTCAAAATATGAAATAAATTTCTCGCGCAATTTTTAAATTTAAACTGTTTTGCAATATTATTTTTTGTTCATTTTACGTAATAAGTATAATGTGACGTAATTCCTCCTATTTAAGACTTCTAACGCATGTTAAGGAATTTATTATTTTTTCATATTTTACAATTTTCTTTCTCTTTTAAAATTCACATGTAAATATAGTTTTTATGACGGAATTTTCAATGAGTTCCTGCTTCTTATATTTTCTGTTTATAATGGTCACGTGTAAATAAATTTTTAATTTGAAGCAAACATTGTTTGCGCTGTTTATACAGTTGGCAATAGTTTACATTAATATCATTTTCTAAAATATGTCAAAAATATCTCTCGAAATGCTGAAAATTTGAATTTAAAATAGAAATAAAACCTCAAAAATGAGTCAAATTAAAGAAATAAATGCAGTCTGCACACCGGGAAATTCTAATGCATAACATGATCTAAAAATGATTAAATTCCCATGTATAGTTTTTTCTCCTATAAAACTCTTTTAATGGAAAGATTCTGTCCAACTTTAGCATTAAATATCTCTTTAAAGAAATCTTCGATTTGAAAACTGTCTGCATCAGCGTGTTTATCAAGCATTTCTCTATAATACCACCGAATTTTCATATTTTTGTATGCAATATTTTTCTTAATATTAACGAAGAAAGACTTCCGGTCACAAAAAATTCAAAACCGGCGGCGGCGGTGACAGCGTTAGTTACTTTTTTTTAGAATAGAGAGATTCTGGATGTGTTAGAAAGAATTTGAAAATTGATGCCTGCGGCATGACTTTCCTTTTTTAGTCCCCGGTATGCTATTTCCTTCTCCCATCTTATTTTGTGTCGTCTCCAAAAAATAACGTTACATTGTATAAGCCAGCAGTAAAACAAAGCAGATGAATCATTGTACAATTAAATAATCTATTGTAATTTTTTAAACTTCTAAGCATCGCACATTTTCAATTTTTATACCGTCGTACTGATAAAAAAAATGTACTTTTAAATGCAATTTGTTTGAAAACTGCATCTAAATTTATTTTTCAGATATTAATTTTTTTGTAGTTTTTAGAGCGATTTGCTTAATATTGGCAACTCAAGTACTCCATTTTTGTAGAAAGTAAAGGAAAAATAGCAATTATATCTTTTTGTTGCTACTTTCCCATGAAAACTGAAAAAATGTACTTAAAATACGTGCTATTTTGAAAAAATATAAATGAATGATTTCTGATAAAACATGGAGCTCTTAGAAACTAAATTTAATTTTAAGTATCTATATTAATATTACAAACAAATGAACGCATGTGAAACATGAGATAGTCGATTTTTTTCGAGTTTCTTGAATGACGAATTCTCTTTTTTTTTTCATTCCTCATTGGCTGATGAAGTTAACCGACAAATCCTTGCCGTTTTCTTTTCAAAATTCGTTATTTTAACTGCAAATTTCTATTTTTATTAACTATTTTGTTTCCTATCATAGTAATTTTTGATTTAACTAATTTATATAAGGAAAAAAAAAAGAAATGTATGGCTCTGGGGCCTTTTCCTCTTTCCCCACGATCCCTGGCTACTTCTACCATCCCAATGCTTCAGAATTCGTAAAGAATTCCATTTCGCTTAAACACTGAAGCGCTCAGACAAATCGACCTTGCTACTTCGACTGAGATAAACAGAAGCATCACGACTTCTGTAGGAACTCAATAACAACTGCATTGGTGTATTGGTGTGTATTATTCAGCGATAGTCACGTCCTATGTGTACTTTGCTGCAGATGTTGTTTAAAACTGGATCGGAAATGAGGAATTCTTCAGCGGATGCGTAGGACGTCATTTTATATAAGTAAAATCGCGTGTTTTAAGTCTTAAAACTGAACAACAGTACAGTTCCGCTTAACCGAGTTTCCACTTTAACCCAGATATTTTCTTCTGATGGACTGATGGCTTCTATTATTATGAAACAGTCATTATAAATGAAGTGTTAGGTGAAGATGAAAGAGTAACCGTAAATAGTTAGAACTCTGATTTTCTGCTCAGAATGGAAAAAAAAAATCACCATAATTTTTTTTTTCAGAAAAAGTTATGGCTATTTTTTGTCGTATAAGTTCAATTAACTCGGATATTTGGGACTCTACTGTATCTATATTTATATACATTTTTTTTTCATCGGGGGGATACTAAATTCTGAAAGAGCAGAGTTCCTCTTCTCTAGTTGTTAGTGTTCCTCTGAGTAACAAGTTGCAAAAACATTCGCTTAAGAGGACCGGGTAAGCTCTATCTCGGCCATGTTAAAATACATCAATTTTATGTACCTTTTTCTCAGAAACGGTGAAATATAGAGGTCTAGATTTTTTAGAGTAGTTTCAACAACATGCTTTACGTATTTTAACGGACCATTTTCTTTCTAAGTGAAACTGAAAATTAATTATTAATTATTTATTGAAAGACATTTTTAAATTAGCATTTTTGGTAAGATTTCACTGCCTAAAATGAATGATTCTCAACAAATCATTAAATCGTTGTGTTAAAGTATGCACTATAACATAAGTATTTAGAAAAATCTGAGTTCGTAAGTTTAATAGATATTGAAAAAAAGGAACGCAAACCTGAAAAATCGTAGTTTAGAGAAAAAGGTCAATTAAAGCTGTGAAGCAGTGTTGCCAGTGGACTACTTTTATTAAATTCTGATTTCTTGATTGGCACCACTTTTTTGAAATAGTAAAATTCCGCTTATTTAATAAGATATTAATTAAGGCGAAAACAATGGGAATTTTACCGCTTCAGAAAAGTGGTGCCAATCAAGAAATCTGAATTTAAAAAAAAGTAGCCCACTCTGTTAAGTGCTCTTAGAAAGAATGAAAAAATCCAACACGTTTTTATATAAATAAACATGTGTAATACATTCTTAAAAAGATAAAATTTTGAACTATTTAATGATATAAAAAAGGAAAAATCGATTTTTTGGTTGAATTTCGCTTACCGGATCCCCTTAAGTGTGAACATTCCTGAAACGAAATAGACATACCCCATTCCGATATAACACTTTTTAATTTTCCCAATTCTTTTAAGTCAAATCTGATTCCGTCAGACATTTTCTGGTATATAGGAGTAAACCCCTTCTAATCCCTCTTCGGCAAAGTGGTCAATCGTGTCTCACCAATCTTGTCCTGATTAATTGGAAACACAGTTGGAGTTCTGTTGTTCTTTGATTGTTTACATCCCTTTTCTTTTCTCCCTGCTACTGTTCGATCAAAAAGAGCTTTGCTTTTCATTAAGGAAGATTTCGATGTTTGAATTAATAGTAAATTAGAAAAAGTCGTTTTCAGTTATTGGATCGTTTATTGGTAAGAAACTAGTAAGATATATCTGACATTTCTTCCTGTAAAAAAGTTAGAAGAATTATGTTATCTTTTAATCAAGCAGGACGGTCGTTCTGCCAAGCCAAGTTAAAAAAAAATGCTAACCTCGCCAAACAAACAAACGCCAAGAATAAAACGCAAGACACCGTAACTGCTTATTATACTGAAGACAAGTTCTCCATGTTAAATCGACCAAACATGCCAGCGTAAAATTTCCCATATCAAAAGAACCAATCATCGCAGAAAAATAAAACCAAAACCAGAAGAACCTAATGGAAAAATCTTCAATTTGAGACCAAATGCATCCTCATAAATTAATTATAAACAGAGATGTAGATTTTTTAAAATAACGTCGACATACTGAAAATGGCCGTTTTATTTTCTTTGTCACACCTTATGCTTCAATCGAGGTAGAGACTTAAATAATGGACATAAAAAAGTAACGATTGCATTTTTAGACAGATATTTACTCAATCTACGTGCTTTTATAAAATTCAGCTTTAAAAACACAAATTTTCTATTCTTAATTAGCGAAAAAATGTTAATTAATTCTAAAGTTTATAAATTATGCCAAACAGCGATAAACCCGCCAAACCATTTTAGAAGTCTTATACTATTCTTTTATATTATCCTTTTGCATTGATTTCATCGAAGAAAACTATGGCCGAGATCCAGATAGATTTTTCACTGTTAGCGAAATGAGTTTGACCAATCAGAAGCCAGAATGTTTGAGAATTTTTGCTGTTTCTGGATCCCGGCCTATGTCATAAAAGTTTTGAATCATTTTCTTAGTGCCATGGATGAAGTGCAATGTTTACAGAAATCTAGGCTGGGATCCAGATAGATTTTTCGCTGTTAGCGAAACGAGATCCACCAATCAATAGCCTGCATTGCTGCAAACAGCGAAAAGTTCGCAAAAGTGCAAGCTTCTGATTGATGAATCTCGTTTGGCTAACAGCGAAAAATCTATCTAGATTGCGGCCAATTACAGTAAACTCTGTCTAAGGCGGAATCGATTGGGACTGAGAAAATATTTCCGCGGTAGACAATATTCCGGCTTATGCGAAAAAGCTCCCCCCCCACCCCCCCCAAAAAAAAATAAATAAAAAATCCCTTGAATTCGATGATTGTTTAATGATTTTCCTGACTCGAAAATCGGTTGAAAACTGAAATTCGGAAAGATCTTTTATCTTTGTAGATAAATGAGAAACACTATTCAATTTCTTAGAACTGCTGTAATACATGCGAATTGGAAGTTTACGCACACACACACACAAACTACCCCCTCCCTCCCCCCAATAAACTTCGAGAATGAGACAGAATGTAGTAACTTTGAATATGAGTACATCCTTAAAGTATAATATATTGCACTTTTGAAAATATATATTTTGATAAATGTTCATTCTAGAAATATTAACTTTTAAATATAATTTTGCATATGAAAAAATGGCACAAGCATAAATTCCTTAAAATTTAAACAGTTTCTGTCCTTTTGAATTAACTTTTTCAAAGTGTTACGGAATTTAACTAACATGCACGACATTGAGTTATTTGACTTGCCAGTTTTAAAGTTTAATAAACAAAATGCCTTTCATATTTAGATTATTCTTTTTTCCGCCTTATGCAACATTTTGGTTTCGGTGGGACCTTAAAATGCTTTCCGTTTCCGCATTAGACAGATTCCGCCTTATGCAGCATGAGTTAATGTAATTTTCTATGGGTTCGCCGGGACTTGGAAAATTTTCCGCGGTAGACAGATTTCCGACTTATACAGAGTCCACCTTAGACAGAATTTACTGTATGTTGAACACAAATTTGCATTTCCACATCCAGGAAGGGTATTGATGTCATAACAACAGTGCATATTCGAAACTATTTAAGGCATTGATTCTGAACTCCTTTGCTATACATTTCAATATTAAAGAAGTTGTTGTTTCAATAGTTTTAGTACTTTTCTCTATTGCTCACTCTAAAACACAAATATCGAAATTTAACCAACAGCGCTCAGAAACTATAGCGCCTAGAATATATAGTGTTGAAATCGGCTTACCCTGTAATACTTAAAAAAGCGCTAAAATATTGTATCCCTTAAATGTGCAATGATACTGCTGCAATATGCAGATCTCAGCGACATCTGCAGGATATTTTCTACAACTGCAAGAAATTGCTAGTCTATACAATGTAATAATAGTAATACGGATATCCCGCAGATGTCGCTGCGATCGACACTTGAAATTTTAGCAGTATCGTCGCACATTTAAGGGATACAAATTTTTAGAACTGTTTGGATAGCATATTTCCACACTAGGTATTCTACACTGTTAGAAATATCGTGAAAAATTACCTCTGTTTTTAAAGGCTATCTATTTTCTGACCAATGAGAACACTACATAAATACCTATGGAGCATTCTCATTGGTCAGAAAATAGATAGCCTTTAAAAACAGAGGTAATTTTTCACGTTATTTTTAACAGTGTTGGCGCTGTATCAGAAACATCATAACAGAGAGCCTTTATATATAAGAGTGGTGATATATGCACAGGAGACATGCTCATTTCAAGTTTTTGTCGAAAGTACGGCAATCCGTTTTCTTGAATAGAAGATATTCAATCTACGTTATGATCGCATGGTCAAGGCAAGAACGTCTAGCCTAAAGAAGGGAAGGCTCCGCCTACGTAATGTAAATCCCCGCTAGCCAATGAAACAGTTCATGGGAGAAAGCAGTAGTACACTGTTAAAAATATCGTGAAAAATTACCTCTGTTTTTAAAGGCTATCTGTATTCTGAGCAATGAGAACGCTTCATAGGCGTTTATGTAGCGTTCTCATTGGTCAGAAAATAGAGAACCTTTAAGAACAGAGGTAATTTTTCACGATATTTTTAACAGTGTAGTTTCCTGTTTCCCTTCTTATCAGTTAGAAATTCTTTGGGTAAATTACCGGTACCACGTGACTTTTTTAACTTCGAACCCATATTTGGAATATCCTCCATTAGAAGATACGCGCATGGATGATCTCTATTAGACTAGGGAAATAATTCGATATGCATTATCCTGACGATAATGGCATGCTCGCAAAGAACTTTAACGATTTGTTTTTAGCACTTTTACCAATAAACATTTATTGACCGTATGTCGCTACTTCGTTATAGAGACACACTTGTTCCTAATTAGATCTCGGCCTTAATGTATCAAAATATAGAGTTTGCTTTCTGTACTATTCCTGAGCTCAGTTATAGCGTCTAGAAATATAGGTCGTGATCCAGGTACATTTTTGCAAACAGAGAAAAGTTAGCAAAAATTCTGGCTTCTGATTGGTCAATTTCGTTACGATAACAGAGAAAAATCTACCTAGATCACTGTCATAGTGTGGAAACCGGCTATTCCAGTAATGCTTTAAAAAGTGCTAAAAATTAAATCCCGTAAATATTGAAAAATACTGAATGATAAATGTCGATAGGAGCAAGATTTTCTAGATCTTCTCTGAGCGAAATGTTTTCTTTTGAAATAGTTACGTTGGAATTACCATATGTCGCTGTAATCGACATTCGTCGTTCAGCCTCGTTCAACATTTATGGGATACAATTTTTTAGCACCTTTTTAATAAGCCGATTTTTAAACTATATCTTCTAGAAACTATAGCTCCATTATAGTGTTTAGATTATATGTTGTAGAAATCAACTATCCCAGCAATACTTAAAAAAGCGCGGAAGTATTGAATCCCTTAAATGTGTAACGATGTCGAATTTCAAACAGTCATTTGCATCGACATCTGCAGGATATTTTTTAAAGAAGAAAGAGACATGTGTAATGCACCGCTACAGCGTCTAGAATACATAATGTGGAAATTTGCTATCCAAAAACTGCTAAAAAGTGTATCCCTTAAATGTGCACTGACGCTGAAATCCAGGGAGATGATCGCAGCGACATCTGCGATATATTTTCAAATTTCAAAGTAAACATCGTATTATTACAGTGGGTTTCACGCCAAGCACACAGGTCAGATGTATGTTAATAAAACGTAAAAAATAAATAAATAAATAAATAAATGTTACAGCGTCTAGACCAAATTGTCGGAGTTTTGGGAAATATCCTGCAGATATCGCTGTGATCGACTGATTGGATTTCCACACTATATATTCTAGACGCTGTAGCACCGCGGTAGCCTGTCTCTTTCGTTTACCTCGATGTAGATATGGATGACGTCATTTGAAGCTGTTCCTAAAGTGTAGCCAGCTCATCACGTCATACGGAGTTGATTATCTGTACACGGCAATGGACACAAAAAAAATCGGCGCACCGCTTTGTACTAATCATCGGGTAAAGATGATTCAACTCAGTGTGACTTTTAAACGTCATGAACTGGCCTATTATGTCATTGGTCACGCTAACACCCTCCCCCTTGCGTTCGCCATATATAGCGGCATCTTGCACTGGAGACTGCTAAATGGCCTGCTATCGGTCAAAATCAAGAGAGAAAAGGACAGAAGAGGGGGAAAGAACTCGTTTTTTTTTTATGTAGTTGTTCACACGGGAAGATTGACATGTCTGCTCCTCTCCTTTCATAGCTTCATGATGGTGAAATAAACCAACGCCCTCTAGATATTTGAGAATGTCTTGACACGCGTCACGAAAACATCACACAAAGCAGGCAAAGCAAAGGAACAAAATCATTCATTGGTTCGTGGATATGAACGAGCCAATGAATGATTTTTCTTCTTTGTTTTGCCTGCTTTGTGTAATATTTTCCTGACGCGTGTCAAGGCTTTCGCGAATATTTAAAGGGCGTTGAATAGGCCGGGATCAAGATAGATTTTACGCTATTAGCGAGATGAGATTGATCAATCAGAAGTCTGCATTTTTGAAAACTTTTTTATGTTTGCCGTAAACACCGAAAAGCCTGCAAGGATGGAGGCTACTGATTGGTCAATCTAATTTTACTAACAGAGAAAAAATTATCTGGATCCCGGAGATTAACTTTGGTTGGTTAAGACGATTTTGAATAAAATAAAATCAGAAAGCCAATGTTTTTTAATTTTTCTGGTTAGTTAAATCGAAATATTCCACGTCTATTACTGAAAACTGAGTTACTGTACTTTGGACAAAAACTTGAATATGAGTACACGACTTGTGCATATGTCACCACTCTTACATATAAATGTACTCTGTTATGAGCATGATTCTAAGCGCAGCTGGTTAAATTTGAGTATCTGGGTATTAGAGAAAGCAATAGTGGCCCACCGTGGCTGAGTGGATAAGACACCACGCCGTTAATCGCTTGAGAGCGTAGGTGGGGGCGGGTTCGAATCCCACCTTGATCCCCACGTGATCTGATATATATGTGTTCAATAAAACAAACAAACGAACAATAGTGAAAGGTACAGTTGCCATGGAAACAACGACTTCTTTAATTCGTATAGAAAATTAATGAATAGTTGTAAATGACTTAAGTTTAAAATGTAGGCAAATGCTCTGAAAATATCAATGGCTCACATCTAGTATTTTACAAAAGTAATTTAATATATTCACATGATGTATAAATTGATGCAACTCTTAGCTAATGAAAATTCTGCAACAAGCCTTATGTAGGTAGATCATTTCAATGATTAATTCAGAATTCTAAGAACAAAACGAAGTTCTTAAGGGGTCTTGTACCTTTTAAACGCGACGAAAATTAACAAAAAACTTCAAAGTTTGAATTAGTCTATCTTCAAAACCTTTTTATGTATAAACATGAAATGTTGGATATTGTTGAAACATATTATGCTTTGTAATATACTTCCATTAGAAATTTATTAACCCTTTACAGAATTTGTGTATTGTTGAAATCAAAATACCTCTTTTTTTACCCCATAAGTCATTGCGCGCATATCTTGAGAAAGTATGTATGGATTGGCATGAAATTTGGTAAATATACTAAACATATATGTGTGTTTAAAATGACCTACTCTTAGACTAAAATTATTTCATTAACTATATAAAAAAAATATTTTCGTAAAAAAAATAAAAATTTTGCATTTTTAATGAATAAAAATATTTATAACTAAAAATATTACCATTGTAAATACTTAAAAGTAGATCATTTTATTGACCGTATTTTAAGACCGTCCATAAATCACTGACAGCTCCTAGTATGTGTTATTCAGATGTCTTTATTAGTAAGGAATTGTTATTTATCCTTCTATATATAAAAAAATGTTTTGATTTGGAAATGGAATGAAAATCTGCGTAGATTTTCCGGGTAGATCGGCATCCAATTTGAATGCTTAAGCATTGCCTTTCATCGTTAATATTAAATAAACTGTAGCATACAAAAATATGAAAATCGGTGGTATTATAGAGAAATGTTTGATAAACACGCTGATGCAGACAGTTTTCAAATCAAAGAATTATTTTAAGATATATTTAATGCTAAAGTTGGACAAAATCGTTCCATTAAAAAAGTTTTATTGGAGCAAAAACTATACATGAGAATTTAATCATTTTTAGATCATTTTATACATTATAAGTTTCCGGTGTGCATATTACATTTATTTTCCTTATTTGACTCATTTTTTGAGGTTTTATTTCAATTTTAAATTCAAATTTTCAGCATTTCGAGAGATATTTTTTACAAATTTTAGAAAATGTTATTAATTTAAACTGTTGCCAGTTGTATAAACAGCGCAAACAATAATATTTACTTCAAATTAAAAATTTATTTACACGTGACAAACAGAAAAAAAACTTTAAAATTATAATTAAATGATTACATGTTAAAAGCAGGAAAATTACGTCATAAGAACCATAGGCACAGATGTCATATACGCCTCATATTAGCGCATTTTTTTTCCGACGCCAATTTGGCGAAAATATCAATAGCATAAACAACAACATCCGGGTTACCATATCAAGCAAAATAACGACACTTTAGCACCAGTTAAGTACCCGAATATATGAAATTGGCGTCAGAAAAAAAAATTGCCTCAATGACATCTGTGCCGAACCATATTCACACTTGAATTTTAAAAGAGAAACAAAATCTTAAAATAAAAATATCATTATTATGCGTTAAAACTTGTAATTTGAGGAAATTACGTCATATTTAAAATGGTAAAAAAATTAGCAAAACAATTTAAATTAAAAAATATATTTGCGCGAGATATTTTGAGATAATCTTTTCAACTATTATCGTGAATTCGAAGAAAGCGCAAATAATATTTCCTTTTAACAACAAAAGTATTTTCACGTGAATATTAATAAGAGAAATAAAATTTTGGTGTAAAATACGTCAGATTTGAAACGATACATTTAAAATGAATTATTTAAAAGAACTATCTTATAGCGCTGTTAAAAAATACCGGGAAACAATGACACTGTTTACTTAATTCATTTTACATTAGCTTATTTTCAAATGTTTAACTAATTTTTTTAATTAAATACGAAAACAACCATTGTATCTCTTAACAGCAGCAGATTTGGCCTTAAAAATCCCTAATCCAAGGAAAACGAATGGGAACCCGTTTACAGAGAGATCGCTACTGTTTTTTTTTTAAATTTTAATTCAATATTTTTATAGCTGATCACATTAGCGTGCTTTTTGGAGCGCCTGAACGGGGTTTGGCGAGCGTAGCTCGTAGGGGGCAGAGCCCCCTAGTTAAATTACAATAAAAGGACGTTAAATTAGTTAGATAAAAATTTTTATAATGTGCAGTTTATAATTAAAATGCTTCATTGTATAAAAGCCAATTTTGCTCCCTCACCATAAAAAAACCCTTAAAACCAATAAAAGCTATTGGGGGGTGTTTTTAAAATTTTAGCCATACTCTGATCTGTAATGAATGACTGTTATAATCCAATCCCCCTTTCCTCCAACTATCACCACACACACACAACGTGTGTTTTCCAGATGCACCCTTGTATGCTAACAACATAAACATACTTTTACTTTTAGCTACACAATGTTTAAAATTTATTAAAGTAAAACAGAAGCAGTTTAGAATCAAAGAATGCAGCGATGGATTTTTTCGTTTATTTACCATGATGAGATAAGGAATGAAAAAAGTATGTACAATTGTACAGCGATGGATTTTGTCATTTATTTACCATGATGAGATAAGGAAAGAAAAATTACGTAAAAAATATTTTCAGTATATCCTTCTAGGTTTTAGATTATAATGAAATTATGAATTGGATTGAATAGTGTATAAGTGACGATGTCATCTTTGTCAAATGCTGAAATTCTTAATTTTTTTAAAAATCTGTTGCCATCCGGAAAAATAAATACATAAACTTGTAATTTTTATTAATCTGAAAATAGCAAAAGAGAAGAAAAACACAGATAAATTTTATGCCTGTTATATATAATTATAACTGTATAGAAAAGAGAACTTTCAATTTATAACTTATGAAGAAATAAATGCAGAACTTAGAATATTATCCTAATGAAATATATATTTAAAAAAAATGTTTGCAATTAATTTTTTTTAATAAAGAGAATAAAACCTTCACTTGAGAAGATTTCTTTATACAGAAAAATCCTTATAACTGTAGAATTGTTTTTAAAAAGTGGGTAGTTTTAGGGTTGATAAAGCATTCGTGGGATTTTCCCAAGGTATAAAATGGTTTTAAGAATACTTGTGAACATTCAATGTAAATCGGAGAAAGAAAATTAAGCACTTTTTGTCAGTATTATAAATTTTGTACAAAAAAAATACATTTTCAATTTATTGCAAATTGCCAGGTATCATTAGATTCTGAATTGTCTTCAGAATTTGAATTCCGTTTTAAAAATAGGGGTCACCTATACATTAAAACTATATTATTGTCAAATTTGATATACAGAAATAGGCCACTGGTATGACTTTCACTTGGAGATTAAACTGTCACATGGTTAAAAACTAGACAACATTGAAGAAAAGGTTACAACAAAAAAATTACCATAGATTGCATTGTAAAATAGGCATTTAGAAATTTGACTTTTGACATACACATGACATTTAAAACTAGAGAAACGGGGGGGGGGGGATTACACTACATTGCATTCATTCAAAGATTAATAGCACAGAAATGAGCTTTTCACATTGAGAATAAAGTTTAAACAGGGGAGTAAAGCGAAACTGTCACACGGCAAAAAATCTACAGACTTTAATGAAAGGTCCAAATAATTACACTAGATTGCGTTCAAAGATAGAATCCATGGATAAGCAATGAAAATGCGAAAGTATTATGCATATAGCAGTATTATGAAAATATTCTAGTAACTGAAGTAACAAACAAAATTAAGCTGCACACAAAAGAAAGAAAATAAATTACCTCAATACGATTTGAACTTCTAATCGAAATTAACTCATCAGTTTTCCAATCTCTCCGATGTGTCCGATAATACTTAATACAAATAGTGTGTCTAATAACACACTTTTAGAAATTTCCTTCGTTTCGACCAGCGATTGAATGTAACCCTACGGTTTCTAGCCAAAGCCGGCGCAAGACTTTTTCGCCAAAGTGGAGACAAATAGCCCAACGACGGAAATTTTGGATTTCACGTTTCTGGGCATGAGAAGACGCGTAGGCACGTTCCGTACACATGTTCCAGAAAATTCGATTACTGGATCAATTTTGGGTCACTGTGGGTCAAGCTAATTGTACCTATAAAACGGCTCAAAACATTTTGATAAAATTTTGTATTACATCGTTTCTGAGCATGAGAAGACCATTGGGCTAAGTCACATGTTCGAGAAAATTTGATTAGTGGGCCATTTTTGGGTCACTGTGGGTCAAGATAATTGCATCTAAAAAACAGCTCAAAACATGTTGACAAAATTTTGTATTATATCGTTTCTGAGCATGAGTAGACCATTTAGCTAAGTCACATGTTTGAGAAAATTCAATTAGTGGGTCATTTTTGGGTCACTGTTGGTCAAGATAATTGTATCTAACAAAAGACTCACGAGATTTTGATAAAATTTTATATTTTACCGTTTTTGAGCATGAGAAATCCATTGTGCTAACTCGCATGTTCGAAAAAATTCGACATTGGTTCATTTTGGGGTCACTGTGGGTCACGCTAGATGTATCTAAAAAACGGGTCAGACAATTTTGACAAAAGTTTTTATTACATCGTTTCCCAGCACGAGAAGACAATTGTGGTTCGATAAATTTAAATTAGTGGGCCCCTTTCTGGTTACCGTGGGTAAAGCTAATTTTATCTATAAAACGATTTTAACGATATTCACTAAATTTTGTATTCTATCATTTTCGATTACGAGAGACCATTAGGCTAAGTCATATGTTAGAGAAAATTTGATTAGTGGGTCATTCTTGGATCACTTCTGGTCAAGCTAATTTTATCTAAAAACGTCTCTAACGATTTCGACTAAATTTTGTAATCTACTGATTTGTATTACACGAATACCATTGGGCAATGCCGTATGCCCAATAAAATTCGATTAGTGGGTAATTTTGGGTCACAATGGGTAAGTGTCAAGCTGATTGAATCTAAAAAAAAAACGGCTCAATATATTTTGAAATTTTTTTGTTATGTACATTTTCTGGGCGTGAGATGACCATTGGGCTAAGCCTCATGTTCGAGAAAAATCAATTAGTGGATCATTTTGGGTAACTGTGGGTCAAGTTAATTGTATGTAAAAAACGACTCAAATAATTTTGACAAAATTTTGTATTATACCGTTTCTGGGCATGAGAAGACGCGTGGGCTAAGTCACATGCTCGAGAAAATTTGATTGCTGGATCATTTTGGGATCACTGTGGGTCAATCTAATTGTATCTAAAAAACGGCTCAAAACATTTTGATAAAATTTTGTATTACCGATTCTGAGCATGAGAAGACCATTGAGCTAAGTCACATGTTCAAAAAAATATGATTACTGGGTCATTTGAATCTAAAAATCAGCTCAATACATGTTGACAAAATTTTGCATTATATCGTTTCTGAGCATGAGCAGACCATTTGGCTAAGTCACATGTTCGAGAAAATTCGATTAGTGGGTCAAGATAATTCTATCTAACAAATGACTCACGCGATTTTGATCAATTTTATATTATACCGTTTCTGAGCAGGAGAAAACCATTGGGCTAACTCGCAAGTTCGAGAAATTTCGACATTGGTTCATTTTGTGGTCACTGTGTATCACGCTAGATGCATCTAAAAAACGGCTCAAACAATTTTGACAAAAGTTTTTATTACATCGTTTCCCAGCACGTGAAGACCATTGTGGGTCGATAAATTTAGATTAGTGGGTCCCTTTCAGGTTATCATGGGTAAAGCTAATTTTATCTATAAAACGATTTTAACGATATTGACTAAATTTTGTTTTCTATCATTTTGGATTGCGAGAAGACCATTAGACTAAGTCATATGATAGAGAGAATTCGTTTAATGGGTCATTCTTGGGTCACTTCGGGTCAAACCAATTTTATCTAAAAAACGGTTATAACGGCTTTGACTAATTTTGTAATCTACTGATTTGTAGTACAAGAATACCATTGGGCGATGTCGTATGTTCAATAAAATTCGATAAGTGGGTCATTTTAGGTCACAATGGGTCAGGTGTTAAGCTGATAGAATCTGAAAAAAGGGCTCAATATATTTTGAAAAAAAACATTTTATATACATTTTCTGGGAGTGAGATGACCATTGGGCTAAGTCACATGTTCGAGAAAAATTAATTAGTGCGTCATTCTGAGTAACTGTGAGTCAAGCTAATTGTATCTAAAAAAACGACTCAAGCAATTTTGTCAAAATTTTGCATTATACCGTTTCTGGGCATGAGAAGATGCGTGGGCTAAGTCACATGCTCGAGAAAATTTGATTGCTGGATCATTTTTGAGTCACTGTGGGTCAAGCTAATTGTATCTAAAAAACGACTCAAAACATTTTGATAAAATTTTGTATTATATCGTTTCTGAGCATGAGAAGACCATTGGGCTAAGTCACATGTTCGAGAAAATTCGAATAGTGGGTCATTTTGGGGTAACTGTGGGTCAAGATAATTGTATCTAACAAACGACTCAAGCGATTTTGATAAAATTTTATATTATACCGTTTCTGAGCATGAGAAAACCATTGGGCTAACTCGCAAGTTCGAGAAAATTCGACATTGGTTCATTTTGGGGCCACTGTGGGAACGCTAGATATATCTAAAAAACGGCTCAAACAATTTTGACAAAAGTTTTTTACATCGTTTCCCAGCACGGGAAGACCATTGTGGCTCGATAAACTTAGATTAGTGGGTCCCTTTCGGGTTACAGTGGGTAAAGCTAATTTAATCTATAAAACGATTTTAACGATATTGACTAAATTTTGTATTATATCATTTTGGATTACGAGAAGACCATTAAGCTAAGTCATATGATAGAGAACATTCGATTAGTGGGTCATTCTTGGGTCACTTCGGGCCAAGCTAATTTTATCTAAAAAACAGCTCTAACGATTTTGACTAAATTTTGTGATCTACTGATTTGTATTATAAGAATACCATTGGGAGAGGTCGTATGTTCAATAAAATTCGATTAGTGGGTGATTTTGGGTCAAAATGGGTCAGGTGTCAAGCTGATTGAACGTAAAAATGGCTCAATATATTTTGTAAAATTTTTGTTATATACATTTTCTGGGCGCGAAATGACCATTGGGGTAAGTCACGTGTCCGAGAAAAATCGATTAGTGGGTCATTTTGGGTAACCGTGGGTAAAGCTAATCTAAAAAACGCGTATCTAAAAAACGACTCAAACAATTTTGACAAAATTTTTTTAATACCGTTTCTGGGCATGAGACTACGTGTGGCCTAACTCGCATATTCGGAAAAATTCAAATACTTGATCATTTTTGGGTCACTGTGGGACAAGCTAGTTGCACCTAACAAACGACTCAATCGATTTTGTTAAAATTTTATATTATACCGTTTCTGGGCATGAGAAGACCATTGGTCTAACTCGCATGTTCGAGAAAATTCAATTTGTGGGTAATTTTTGGGTCACTGTGAGTCAAGCTAATTGTATCTAAAAAAGGCTCAAAACATTTTGACAAAATTTTGTATTATATCGTTTCTGAGCATGAGAAGATCATTTGGCTAAGTCGCATGTTCGAAAAAATTTAATTAGTGGGTCATTTTTGGGTCACTGATGGTCAAGAAAATTGTATCTAACAAACGACTCACGCGAATTTGATAATATTTTATATTATACCGTTTCTGAGCATGAGAAAACCACTGGGCTGACTCGCATTTTCGAGAAAATTCGACTAGTGGTTCATTTGGGGGTCACTGCGGGTCACACTAGATGTATCTAAAAAACCGATCAAACATTTTTGACAAAATTTTTTATTACATCGTTGCCCAGTACGAGTAGACCATTGTGGGTCGATAAATTTAGATTAGTGGATCTCTTTCGGGTTACCGTAGGTAAAAATTTTATCTGTAAAACGATTTTAACGATATTGACTAAATTTTGTCTTCTATCATGTTGGATTACGATAAGATAATTAGTCCAAGTCATATGATAGAGAAAATTCGATTTGTGGGTCATTAAATTTTGTAATCTACTGATTTGTATTGCAAGAATACTATTGGGCGATGTCGTATGTTCAATAAAATTCGATTAGTAGATCATTTTGGGCTAGGTGTCAAGCTGATTGAGTCTAAAAATATGGCTCAATATATATTGAAAATTTTTTTTAGATACATTATCTGGGCGTGAGATGACCATTGGGTTAAGTCACATATTCGAGAAAAATCGATTAGTGGGTCATTTTGAGTAACTGTGGGTCAAGCTAATTGTATCTAAAAAACGACTCAAACAATTTTGACAATTTTTTTAATACCGTTTCTGGATATGAGAAGACGTGTGGCCTAAGTCGCATGCTCGAGAAAATTCAAATCCTGGATCATTTTTGGGTCACTCTGGGACAAGCTATTTGCACCTAACAATTGATTCAAGCGATTTTGATAAAATTTTATATTATATCGTTTCTGGGCATGAGAAGACCATTGGGCTAACTCGCATGTTCAAGAAAATTCGATTTTTGTGTCACTGTCGGTCAAGCTAATTGTATCTAAAAAACGACTCAAAAATTTTTGACAAAATTCTGTGTTACATCGTTTCTGGGCATGAGAAGAAGCGTGGGCTAAGTCACATGTTCGAGAAAGTTTGATTTCTGGATCATTTTTGGGTCACTGTGGGTCAAGCTAATTGTATCTAAAAACGGCTCAAAACATTTTGACAAAATTTTGTATTATATCGTTTCTGAGCATGAGAAGATCATTTGGCTAAGTCACATGTTCAAGAAAATTCGATTACTGGGTAATTTTTGGGTCACTGTGGGTGAAGATAATTGTATCTATCGAACGACTCGCGCGATTTTGATAAAATTTCATATTATATCGTTTCTGTGCATGAAAAGACCATTGGGCTAACTCGCATGTTCGAAAAAGTTTGATTAGCGGGTCATTTTTGGGTCACTCACAATTTATACTAGCTGGCTTCGCCCGCTAGCGGGCCCTCGTTTTCATGAGCCCCCCCTTTTCATGAACCTCCTTTTCATGAACTTCCTTTTTTATAAAATCTCGAAGCGAACGAACCTCGACCCGGGTCCCCGCTGCCTACGGCCCCGTATAGCAGGCGTGCTGCGCACACACTGCATACCCCCTCCTTTTTATGAACCTCTAATAATATGAAATCTGGAAGTGAACGAACCTCGAACCGGGTTCCCGCTGCGTACGGCACCGTATAGCAGGCGTGCTGCGCACGCACTGCAAACTCGTTAAAAAAATCCTATCGCGCTAGAACAAAAGTCTAACCGGGTCACCGCTGCCCGTCTGTCGCTGCCTGAAGTGATCAATGTAGTATCGTGTCAAAAAAGCTCCCGATGTTTAGATAATTTTCTCCGGAATGGGGTAAGCTAGAGCCTTGTGTTATACATCTATCTTTTCGTCTTTTTAAACTGTTCAAAATGATATATAGTTTGTGTGTTTATGTGTAGGGGTTCAGGAGATATTTGTATTTAAACTTTCTTCTTCTTTAGTTTTGATTTCTCCACTGAACCAGGATTTACCGCCTACACAATTGCTTCTTGTGCCTATTTAAAATGTTCATATTATTTAAAACTTGATGATTTATGCTTCTACAGACACTAATGAACATTTTAATACCTGCATTGTAACCCGGCGCGGCTTATTTCATATAAATTTAACCCCTTAAAGATCATGTACTTTTGGAATTTTTGGAGCCATTTTCGTTTTACAGTGTTTTTATTTTGCTTAATTTACATATTTATCCTTCCGAAACCCAAAAACTATGGCTCATTTTAGATACATTGAAGTTCGTAGCACATTTTGGTACCATTTTTATCAAGTTTTCACTATCTATTATCCCTTTATTATCCATATTAAAAAGTGTTGTTTTCATGTTTTTATCCCATAGTCTTAACATGGGAGATTTAATAGAATTCCATTGTAATTTTGACTGTGTTTAAGTACTCAATACGATTAAATGCTGCTTGTTTCACCTTCTTTATCTCCTAAGCTTCATTTTAATACCTGCTTTGAATCTCTACGTTACTTTTTTCATAAAATTTTAACCCTTTTTACTCAATTTACTTTCAATTTTGTAGAGCCATTTTCAATTTTTAACGTTTTTCACTTGCTCTAATTCATTCTATTTCTTAGCGATTACTAGTTACTTATGTTTCATTCATGTAAATTAAAGTTCGTAGTATCTTTCAGTATCATTTTTTTTTTCAAGTTTCCACCAGTTATTAGCCCTTAAAACATTGAATTAAAAGTGCTGTTTTTGCAGTTTTTCCCCATAGACTTAACATGGGGTAAACAATGGAATTCTATTACTTATTAAACTACATTGAAGTACTTTAAATGTAAATATATTGCATATTCCATATAATTCAAAGCATATGCTTCATTTTGGTACCATTTGTGTATAGTTTTAAAGTGATTTACTGAATTAAATGATTATTTCAAAATGTGTTATTTTTGCACTTTTACCATAACCCTTATCCCCATAGAAAGGCATGGGGTTTTGGAGGCATTTTATCATTTTTTTTTTTTTTTTTTTTTTTTTATCATAGCTTAAATTTTAACTTAAAAACATTATTTTGAAAAACTTTCGCCAGATTTGGCTATTTTAGTCCTTTAGCTTCTCTCCGCCTCCACTCATGCCTTTCTAGGATGTTTGTATATATTTTTAAAAAATTCGTGAAAAAGTGCTAAAAATGCTTTTGAAAATTCAGATTTCCCATAGGTTTCTATTGTGTTGTTTACTTTTTAAATTCATTTTTTTAAACTATTAATTATGTTCCTTTCACTTAACTATTTTTACTTTCTGATAGCTGATTATTTTTACTTTTGAGTAGCGTATCTTGTATTAATTTATTCCTATTCTTAATATTTTTAATTTCAATTTTAAAACTGTAAATTTTTGTTCTGTGGCGGTTGGGTGGACAATGGTTGCTCAATTCGAGTACTGGTTCTTATGGGCAAATCGATATTAGAATAGTAAAATAAATAAAAATTAGCTAGACTACCTTTATTGAAGAGTGATTGCTATTGACGCCATACATAATAATTGAACAGTGATTGGCTATGTTAAAGTAAATATTAGATAAATTTTCCGGCAGCCACTGAATTTTAGAAAATATTAATGTTTTAATATCTTAAATACAACCAGCATTATCTTATAGGCTTTTTATTGATTTTTTTAGTTCTTATCTGGTCTTAGGGGGTCATGCTGTGCTTTTAGGTTTCTCCACTTAGCCCTTTTAGGTTCGTGGCCGCCATTTTTGGCCACAATGATTTTCTCTATGGGAGATGCATTGGTAAGGAATTACAAAGATTTACAAGAAGATTTAACTACCGGAGCTTTTACAAATTAATTATTATAGCCCAAATAGGGTTCTAGAGGTCTTCCGGGGTGCTTTCATCAGACAACTTATAAATAGTAAGTTTTTTTTTAAACAGGAGTTTCTCCATTTTGTTTCTTCGTAAAGCTCATTCTAATGTTACTACATTACAAATTAGTTCCATAATTTTCTAATTGTTATAAAACATAAATTCTTTTGGTAGCTTTGGTTGTCAGGGGGCTATCTACATCTTTTACGATATAAGAATTTTACTAGGGTTGCCATCGGGCCACAAGAAACGCCATTTTGGTTCCTTCTAATAAAATTTTTATCGAGAAATTTGTACAAATTGTTAAATATCTCGAAAACTATTGGCCATAGAGGTTTTCTGCCGCGCCGATATCAACAGCAATCCGACTTAGTGAACTCCCCCCCTTTTTTTTCCATTATTCCGTTCTTCTCTAGCTCAAATGGGGCCCCGTCAGAGGGGGCTGAACGGGCACTCTCACAATTCGGCTTTTTTCTTCAATTTTTACATTCTTTAGGCCCACTTTCTTTCCATATTTTATCGCTACTAAATTTCTTTCATTGTTGCCACCCTTGCCTTCCCCCCTCTCTTATCCTTAGCATTGGCTACTTTTTAGCTTTTTGAGCTAGAGACTTGGTTGCACTTTTATTATTACTTATTCTGCTCCCTTTCATCGTCCCAGCTTCTAATTTTACAGTTTTTGCATTTGTTAAGGATTTTCCGTAACTTTTTGAACTTTTTTATTTATTTAGATATTTTCTTGGTTTTTTCTTGTAGTTACTTACTACTATTTGCTAGATTTGTCCCATCCCACATTTTCATTTTCAGTACATCTCAACTCGGTTAACATTTGCAACTTCTCTGTTATTAGGGTTAATTCTTTGCTTTTTGCGGTATTGTGGTCATGTGGTGTGTGGATATTTGCCCCACCCTTTAAAATATTTTTTCACCCCAGCTTCCCTTAACATTTGGTACTTCTACAGTTTTTGCACTACAGTACTACTTTTTGCTTTATTGCAGTTCTGTTCTTGTGGGATAGTTGCCCCAATCTATATATTTTTTTTTCAGTTCTTATTCGTTTTCCTTAACATTTGCAACTTTTAACTTGTAATAGGTTTATTTTGGTTTTTCCATTATTATGCTACGCTCCTACTTATATCTTGTCCCGCATTTAATTTTCTTCTTATATTACACACTTTCCATAGTTGTCTCCTCTGTTTCACGGGCGGTCCCTGCACTGATTTCCTGCGCGTGTTGGTACTATCTTTCCTCATGTTATTTACACCTCTTCATTTTATTCTGTAGTTGTTTTTACACTCAGTTATTATCAAGCTTTTATTATCACAGGTTATCTCTCTTTTTTTTTTTTTTTTTTTTTTTTTGGTGGTTATTATGTTATCATGTCACTTTCAGGCAAGTGCAGCGGGACCCATGTGGTGACCGGTAAGTATACTATTGCTATTCTTATTCCTATTTTCCTTGTTTTTAAACTAAAAAATTTTTTTTTCTGACTTCTTTTTGTTTGTCCACTCACCCATCCGTACGGCAATCTTCTTACTAATTACTATTTTCAGTATGTGATATTCTGACAGGTTATAATATAAATAAAATCGCAGAAATATATTTATAATGTACATACTTGTAAATATGCATATATATACTGTTTATACTTATAATTATGCACCATATTACCGTTTCATATATTATCAATCTGCTATTATTGGTATACTGTTTATACTTATAATTATGCACCATATTACCGTTTCATATATTATCAATCTGCTATTATTGGTATAACAATTTAATTATTGTAATATACTGTATAACTGTATACAGGTAATGCACTGATTGAACCAGAATATTAATAATGATGGAATTATTAACTGTTTAAGTACATGATCTTTTGGGCACGGGAGGCAATGACACATATTTCCACCACCCCCCTCTTTTTTTTTTTTTTTTTTTTTTTTTTTTTTTGGCAAATTTTTTCCTGCTGTCATTTATTTTTTTATTTTTATTTTTTTTTTTTTTAATTATTATTATTCAAAAATTTTCCCCCTTTTAGGCAATAAAATTTTTTCTTAGTCATTTTCGGTAGTTACGACTACCGGTTTTTGCTATTTACTTTCTATATACCTTTCTTTCAAAAATGTATGACAGAGGCCTAGTGATCCCCCGTCCAGTTACCCTGTAAATTACTCTATAAATTTAACAAAGTCTTTCAACTGTAAATATTTTAAATTTTATTTTTAACCTGTACATATTATTTTGATTGGTAGAAATATGGAAATATAAATTGAGCTTTAACTTATATTCTACTAAACTATAATTTTTTGTTATTGATCGTGAGAAATGTTAACACAATCTATTGATTCAGTGGTCAGTCCCAAATCCCAGAGGCTACAGTCAACAACAACAAGTTCACAGCCTGTACATCAAGTGCACATACTAAATAGTAATCGCTTACCAATAGATAAAAAATTTCACTATCCAATACATGAAAAATTTCCATCACCAGAAGCTATTAAAAGAGAAAAAGAAAAGATACTAAAAAGACGACAAATAAAACTAATGCATAGTTATAAAGAAAAAGACATGGAACAAAAGAACAAGAAAACTAATGAGAGACCTCCATCCCCACTCCAAGGGAAAAAGCTAATAGATTCTGAAACAGCGCAAGATGATAATATGCCATTGGAAGAGCAATTTGAACAATTATTCAGACATCCCAGCTAAAAATGAACTGCAGTTTTTCTACAGAAGTGGAGTATTTTTTAGGTTTTTCTATAGTCAACTATAGATTTTCTGTAGTGCAATCTCGACTGTAAAAATACTTTAGAAATTCTGTGGCTAATGTGGCGTAATTTTGTAGTACTTTATTTCAAAAATACTCAGTGCTATTAACTTCAAAAATTCTATAGTTTATGTGAAGTCATCATAAACTTTTAAAATAATGAGATTTTGCGTCTGTAGTAATGAAGTAATTTTATCTCATAATTTTACCAGTTCGTCTTTTTCTCTTAGTGTTTAATTATTTTAGTTGTCCGAAAGGAATAAATTTTATTTTGTGTTAATCAGAGAAAAAGAAAATTTAGTTAAAATTAAATTTCAAAGTCCGAAAGAGAATGCCGTCCTCGGGTTACAGCTCCGCCCCCCCCCCCCCCCAAAAAAATGAACTCTTTTTAACCTGACTTTAAGATAAAGTTTAAATACATAAACATGAAAAAAAATCGACCGAAAATTAACTACCAAAAGTGAGATATAGGGGGGTGAATCTCTCCCCCAACAGAAACTTCTTAGTTTCTGTTTAATTTTAAGTTATTCGGAATAAATAAATTTTACTATATTTTTCAAAATTGGAGAAAATAAGATATTTCCGTTAATTAAATTTCAGACTTCAGGGATGGCAATGGGCCTTCCACCCCCCCACCCCCTCCTTAACGGAATTTTTTTTATTTCTTTTATTTTAAAATACTGAAAAAGAATGAATTTTACTATGCATTTCATAAAAAAAGAAAATTTAATTACTTAAATTTCAAAACCCAGGGAAGGGAAATGGCTTTTTTCTCCTATCCCCCTTTCCCCCCTTCCCCCTCTCAACTGATATTTCTGATATACTGCTTCTCTTTTATTTTAAGTTTCTGAATATAAATAAATTTTACTATGTACAAAATCGGAGAAAAAGAAAATTCAGTTACATATCTGTTTCAAAATCCAGGAGCAACAATGACTCCCCTAGGCTCCCCTCTTTTAACGGAAAATTTTGGTTACCTTAATTTTTAAGTTACTCGCAAAGAATAAATTTTACTATGTTTTTCAAAACAGGAGAGAAAAAATTGGGTTACTTAAATTGAAATATCTAGGGAGAGGTAATTGGTCTCCTATGCCACCTTCCCCTAAACGGAAATTCTTGTTTCCTTTTTTTTTAAGTTACTCGAAAAAAAATAAATTCTTCTATGTTTTCAAAATAGGAAAAAAAGAAAATTTAGTTTATACAATTTCAAAATACAGGGAAGGGCAATGGGCCTCCTATACCGTTCCCTCAACTGAAACTTTTTAGTTCCTCTTTTAATTTAAGTTAGTCGAATTAAATAAATTTCACTATTTCAAAACCGGTAGAAAAAAAAAATTAGTTACTTATATTTTAAAATCCTGGGAGGAACAAATGACTGTTCTATAAACCCCCCCCCCCCCCCCCCGCCGCCTCCTGACGGAAAATTCTTGGTTTCTTTTTTTTAGTCACTCGCAAAGAATAAATTTTATTATGTTTTTCAAAATAAGAAAATAAAATTAGTTACTTACTTCAAAATCTAGGGAGGGGTAGTTGCTCTCCTATGCCCCCCTCCTCCCCTAAACGGAAAATTCCAGCTTCCCTTTTTTTAAACATACTCGAAAGGAATAAATTCTACTGTGTTTTTCAAAAGCAGAATTTTTTTTTTTTTACTTTAATTTCAAAATCCAATGAGGAGGCATCCCCCCCCCTTTTTTTTCTTTTTCATAGCACACCCGGACCCGGATTTACTAAATGCACAATTTGCCCTTCTCCCCGAAAATACATGACTCCCAGTTCGTATGAAAATTACTTCTACTTTATAAAAACGAATGAAAAATAAATAATTCTTATTAAATATTTTATTTTAAATTTACATTGGAATATTTGATTATTGTTCACGCAGCCGAGGCTGCATTTCTGACTAAATAAATATTTATTATTTAAGTTAATTTTTAATTATAATTGATTTAATAATTATTAATAATATTTATAATTAATAATTATTGATATTTAATATAATATTAATTATATATTACATAATATGAATAATATAATTTAAATAATTAGTAATTATTATTTATAATTAATAATTATTAATAATATATAATAAATTAATATTATTTAAATAATATTTTTTATTCTAAATTCTGTCCGGGATGCAGATACATTTTGCGCTGTTAGCGAAACGAGATTGACCAATCAGAAGCTCACATTTCGCGAACTTTTCCCTGTTTTAAGGAAGCAAGCTTCCTGATTGGTCGATCTCGTTTCGCTAACAGCGAAAAATCTATCTGGATTCCGGCGGATGAAGCAGTAGTGCTCGTACAACTCAACTTTCGATCTAGGCGGAATGCTTTATTTACAATACATGTGACTCGCGATTCGACCTTCGTCTTTTTTTCATAGCCCCTTTTGTTCGTATTATGCTTTCGCGTTAATTATTATTATTATTATTTTTAAATGAATGTCAATAACCATAACATTGCGAACATTATGTACCGAGCTAATTTTTTAAAGAACTGACACCATGCCCGTTCGGTTTTTGCGTTCGTATAGGGTAGATGCACCAGTTTTGGCCACATTGGATCAATTTGTCTAATATTTAGCCTGTGAATTAATGCTAACAAATAATAGGCATTCTTACATTTTAAGCAAACTCTCTTTTATCATTTACAATATCATTTGTTAATTTTTTGATAAAATATGACTTGCAAAAAAAAAATAAACGTGTGAGACTGTAGTGTGTGCTTACATGTATTAAGATTTTTGCTTAGCTGACGAGTTTTCAGAATCTTTCAACATTAGGCACTTATTGGGTTCTATTTGTTCTGAAACAAATTGCTATTAGGTTTTATGAGGTAAGCTTTCTCTCTACTGCAATTTTACATTTTTAATTTAATTATTTTAACAGTTTAATGGGGGTGGCCAAAACTGGTGCATTAAATTTGCTATATGTACCAGTTATGGCCATGGGGGTGGCCAAAAAGGGTACAACATTATGTTCCACTTTTGGCCACATGATTCATTATAGAGGGAATTTTAGACATTTAATAAATTTAAGAACATCTGGAAAAATCAATTTAATTTTGTTTTATATAGTAATGGCTTCAATAATAATAATAATAGAAAAAGCAAGGCTAATGGCAGTTCTTATAAAAGAAATTTTGTTATTCTCTGTCCAATAGATAATTCACTTTAGAAAGAAGGACATTGTGCTAGTCACTAAAGAATGACATTGCTAAAGAAAATAGAGTATTGTGTTTAGTATCAATAAAGCAAAAGGGAAGGCGATATGTAATGTTTAGATATGATAAATAAACTAAAACATAAATTTTGAAAGATTTTACAACTTATAAATTAAAAAGTTCAATAAAATTATAGCATGATTTAACTGCTTGTATTTTTCCTAAAGAAATGAAGAAGTTCCATAATTTTTGCAATATTTCAGGCACACGGATTTAGAAATACTAAATATTGTGAAAATCTTTACTAGAGATATCTAAATACAAGTAAGAATGTATTTCACATTATTTAAAAAAAACAGGATTCCTTTTACCAAGTTTAAAAGAGATTCTGTGCTATTAAAAAATGGCCTAGAGGGAACACTGCTGTAAGATAGGAAGTAAAATTAAGGCCATTCAAAATGTAATGCCAGTACTACAAGCTAGCAAAGTTTTGGAGTAACCCGTTCTTGCCTTTGCAGGACGGACACTACTTTTCTCTAATAATGTTGAATCTCAAGTAGTAGATCTAGGTACTAGGAATTGAAGTTAAAAATCAATTAGAAAAGTGGATTTTAGATATTGTCAGAATACTATTTCCTATAAAAATGGAATAACTTTTAAGATTCTGCTCAGAAAATTGTAGCCGGCAAGATAGAAACTCCATTTCAAGATGGAAGACCAGGTATGAAATGGTATGATTTGCTTCTGAAATCACACCCTAAAATAACTTGCAAAGAAGCAAGGTATTTAAATAAGGCACAAGCTAATATAAATCAAAAGATGATTTCATAACTTTTTGATGAATATCAAACAAAAATCAGAAAATGTTTTCGAGAAATATAACTCTTTGATGAAGATTCAAGTGTTCTAAACAAGCCACAATCCATGAATAATTATAAAACTGATTAAATAGTTAATCTTTATGTCCTATAGGTACTGTTGTCCCTTTTATTAATCAAATTCAAATGTATTTTTTGTTTTTTAATTGAAATTTTCTGTTAAAATCAACATAAGTATATTTTATTTGATGTTTTTATCAATTCATAAAGAAATTTGCAAAATTCTCTTAATATAGCAAGCAAATATATGTGTGGTAAAATAGATGTTGCATAAAAATGCTTTATTTTTACTTATTATCAATTAAAATGTTTGTTAAACTACATGATATTGGAGTGGCCAAAACTGGTGTAGGGGTGGCCAAAACTGGTACAAATTGGAATAAATTACTTGATGAGTTATTACTCACAATCTAAAATATTTTGTAGAAAGTCATTATAGTTAACAGAAAGACAATTAAATTTACTAACGAATGATGTTATTATGATTTAATATGCTTCAATCGATCAAGAAATGTAAAATTTCTATTTCAAATTTTCTCTAAATGTGGCCAAAACTGGTACATCTACCCTACTATTTTTTAAATCTGACTTGTCCGTATAATACTTTGATTATTCTTTTAGAATGTATATTTAAGATTGCTAAATTATGTACTGAGCTTGATCTCTCTTTTTGAAAGGACTATTATACTTCCAAAAAAGTGGGCCCTTTTTAAAAAATTCGGATATACTATTCAACAGTAGAAAATAAAAGTCGCACCAATAAAATATTTCGGAGGAGGATTTGTAGGTGCAAGATACTATTTATATGTATATTTTTTGGTTTTTCTTTAAAGAATAATAGAGGTGTAGCTGATTAAAAGCTAGTTAGTGTAAATTTAAGTAACTTATTGTTACTACAGAGGAAAAGAGTTCAATAATCTAAGTTTTTTATTGAATAGTTTTTTTTTGTGTGTGTATTGTTCGGGTTATTTAATGTAACTTTTCAAGTAGTGCTGCTGGTTTTAAACATTTTAAAACAATGTGCATGACTTATTAAATTTTCGAATAAAATTAAATTTTAAAAGTAAACAGAAAAAGTATGTTTTCAGACAATGCAAAAATCTTACTTTTTTTTTTTTTTTTTTAAATCTGCCTACCCTCAACTGCTGCTGAAGATTAAACTTGAAGCCACAGCGGTTGTCCAATGGCCTGGAACTAACCCTTCCCACTTTGCAATGTTTTTAATTTAAGCAATTTTTCTTTTAAATTTGTCTGGTAACTTCTTTTTAAAAAAATTCTGCCTCCAGTCGAGTGGTCAGTATTGATTAGAGTGTGTGCATGAATATTTCTTCCTTAGTATACACTAGTACTTGGCATTCGATGCTCAGCAATTCTGCAAAGCAGCACTCAATAGACTGCCGTGTTTACTTGTGTAATAGTCTCACCCCTGATTTGAAGCAGAAAAAATCGTCAAACTATTTTCTTTTCATGAATTGAATGGATGAAAAAATTATGAAAGATTGGGTTCGCAACGTTTGGAAGAAAAGGTCTTGAGCATTGCTCAAAAAAAACAGCCATGCTGGTACTTGATAGTTTCCGAAGACATTTTGTTGATGATGTAAAGAAAAAACTTTAAGAAGGCAAAACAGATCTTGTGATAATTCCCGGAGGAGTCACAGAGATTCTGCAAGACAATATAAGACGAGTATATGGATATTGGATAATCAATGGGAACAACGAGAAAATTCCCTGTGGAAAAGTAAGGCGCCCATCCCTGGAACTAATGTGTAGTTGGACATTACAAAGCTTGACTTTAATGACAAGCGATATAATTTCCAAAAAATTTTAAGAAGATGGGTATCTTTGACGCTTTGGACGGAAGCGAAGATGACATTTTATGGAATGACGGAGATTCTTCAGACACCGACTCTCATTACAATAGTGATACTGAAACCTTTAGTAAAAGAAATTTATTATGATAATTTTTTGTTTAAATTTTCACAAAGATTATTTGTAAATTTTACATCTATAAAAATATTACCATAAAAAGAAAATGGTATTTAATAAACATCACATAATCTGGAAACATTTGGTAAGTTACTAATTTTATTATGTGTTTTTTTATACCAGTAATGTTTCAGCATTTCAGTGTACAATATTATGCAGTAGATTTCTCCGCATAATAGTTGCACCTAGACTTTCACAATAAAAATTTGGCAAAAAAAAGTGCAACTATTATGAGAGTAAACACAGTACTATACAGTATGAAGTCGATTTTTGCAAAGAATCTCCACTACTTACTTAAGAGGTTACTTCACTCACATGAAAACGCCTGCCCTGTAATATTAATCTTATAAGAAATTTTTTAAGTATCTCATTTGCATTTCCATATTTTGAAATTATTCTGTATGCCAGCTGAGGTCGATCTTTACAACAGCCGTTTTTTACTTTTTTGATTTTGTTTGCAGGTTTTTTTTCTGAGGCTATTTTTGTCTGAAAAAGATTAACGTCCTCATAAAAAAAAAAAAAAAGTGTATTTTAGAGATCGTCTTTAGTTACCCAATGCAAACAAAAGCATGGGAATGCAAACGAGATATTTTAAAAAAAATCTCCAAAAGATTAAGATTAGAAAGTGCATGTACTTGCATGGGCACAGATGTCACATACGGGCGGGGTTTTTTTCCGACGCCAGTTTGCAGGAAGTTCAAGACTGGCAGCGGTCGTCACAGATTTTCTTTTCTGTTTTGCATATTCTTTTTCATCAAGCCATTACTTTGCTTCATATTATTTTTAGCTCTTTATTATTTAATACAAAAAGTTGAGATTATTATTAATAACAATTCATAAAATACCTAAAAACACTACAGGTAAGTGATTGTTTGATTAATTAATGCTTCAATTGTTAAAATTTTGCAATATTTTTTATGACTGATTTGTGAATTTAGTATTTTCATTCTGTGACAGAGTCACAAAACTTGCATTTTTTTCCATGTCTGACTGAAAAAAATAATTAACTTTTGATCTGCGACTGATTGATGAATTTTGAGATATTTTCATACAACTGACTGACAAATTTTGCAAATTTTCTTTCGACGGAAAGATATGACATTTGTTCCCCCTTAAATTACTTATAATCTTGACATTAATGTAAACATTACCCTTAATCTCCGATTCATCTGATGTAAACAAACAGCCATTATTTGTGACATTAGTTGTAGATTTGTCCCCAAATCACTAATTTATAGGCATTTTAGAATTTTTTCAATTAATAATATAGAATTGTGTTTGCTTGATGTTTATATATGAAATTATCTAAAAATTAGGGAGCTTCACATTACTTTTCTCCTCAAGTGGGCACACCTAGAAAATAGTGTCAGAATGAACAAAGTAATAACTGTTCTTATGACGTAATTTTCTTTGAAAAAGTTTTGTTATGTGCAAGGGTTGTTCTCTACAATACTTGCAAATTTGGCCAGCAGTCTGACTTGAATGATGCATATGTAAATTTTCATAAAAGTTAGATAAATGGTAAGAAATCAGTCAATTATTGAAGATTTTAATAGCAACAGAAATTGTTTTAAAATTTTGACTTAACAAAAAAAAAATAAAATAAAAATTTGTGGAAAAAATAAAATAAAAAATGTGAGGGAATGACAAGTGAGGGAATGATGAAATAAGACATTTTTACTAGTTGTAGGGGAAAAATGCAAAATTATGAAGAAATCCAAACTGTTTCCTTTAAGAGAAACACTTAATATATAATGTATGATAAAATTAAAATTTTTGATATTTACAAAAAAATGAATATTCTGTGTGAGGGAATGACTGCTAATAAAAACGCTTCCGGATATACTGACTAAAAAAAAAATCTGTAAAATTAACAAAATCTTACACCACCAATTTATGTTGCTGGACTGACAAGTGCTCAAAATAGCTTCTTCTCTGTGAAGGATGCTAGACTGCTACTGCTCATTAGTGGTAGATATTTGAGATAATAGCAATGTGTGAGGGAATGATGGTCTAACATGGGGAAACATATAATTGATTGAGTAGACTATATAATAATAGTAAAAATTAATATTTTTATTATTTTTTGTAATGTACCAAATAAGAACATCATTTTGCTTAGGGTATTTTTAATTATTTTTATTTCTGGATGGAAAGAAATAGGCAATAAAGCATGGTAGTACAGGTGGGGGAAAGGTGAGGGAATGATGTTTGCATGATATATATTATATTTTTAAATACTAAATTTATTTATTTTTAAATTTTACTCTCTGCCCCTAATAAACTATGTTTAGATCTTCTAATAAAAATAAAAATAAATAAAAATGTAATAAAATTAAGAGCATTTATATGGCTGGGAAGCACTTTTTGCACTATTGCAGAGAATAACCCGCAATTTTATTTAAGGAAGTTTTGGGATTTTTTGTAAAGAAAAATTATATGTGACATTTATCGTACTTTATGAAATTCATATTTTCAAACTTGCATTGATAATTTCAGTTCTGTTCAATTTAAAAAAATTGACGTATTTATGTTTGCTCTGTTTTTTTTTTTTTTAATTGTACTGAAATCTATCGGAAAAATTTGAGTAAAATATTTTTATAAATGTCATCCTTCAATTTAAGTATAATACATTATTAGCATTATATCTATGTATGTGTATATATATATATATATATATATATGATGTGGGAACGCTGCATCTCCTGACTGAATTTATCCCTGTGCATTTGTTATGGTGAATGCTTTTCATTATGGGTGTTCTCAAATCCAAAGAGGCAACTTTATGACATATGTTTTAAATTATTTTTGTTTGGAAACGCATGAAACTAGCAGGTGTTTGTGTTCAGAAACTATGTAATCGAAAGATGTTTTCAGACGTTTTATTTTACTGCAGAAACGCGGAATTCCGCTTTTTCAGCATTGAATTTTATTATTCCTGGGATCGATGCAAATATGCATTAAAATTTGTTAACATTTTTAATGAGGGAAGGGTTGTAGTGGGAGTGTAGGAAATATAACAAAAACGTGACTACGAACCGCACCAAATTGAGCACAATTGTCAAAGGATCATGGAAAAAATGCAATTAATGTCAAAGAATCATGGGGAAAATGCGATTTTCGTCAAAGGATTACAGGAAAAAATGCGACTCCCGTCAAAGAATCGCTGGGAAACGCAATTTTCGTCAAAGGATAGCTGGGAAACGCAATTTTCGTCAAAGGATCGCTGGGAAACACAATTTTCGTCAAAGGATCGCTGGGAAACGCAATTTTCGTCAAAGGATCGCTGGGAAACGCAATTTTCGTCAAAGGATCGCTGGGAAACGCAATTTTCGTCAAAGGATCGCTGGGAAACGCAATTTTCGTCAAAGGATCGCTGGGAAACGCAATTTTCGTCAAAGGATTGCCGGAAAAATGAGATTTTCCTTAAAGGATCACGAAAAAGACACGATTTTTGCCAATAGATCGTGTAAAATATGCAAGTTTATTCAAAAGGTCGTGCAAAATGCTCGAATTTCATCAAAAGATCGTGTAATATGCGAATTTCTTCGAAGGGTCGTGGGAAAAACGTGAATTTCGCCAAAGAATCACAAAAAAATATGATTTTTGTCAAATGATCGCAGAAAAAATGCAAATGTCGTTAAAAGATCGTGGAAAACATGCGAATTTCTTCGAAGGATCTTGCAAAAAAATGTGATTTTCGCCAAAGGATCGTGTAAAATATGCGAATTTTGTCGAAAGACCATGTAATATGCGAATTTCTTTGAAAGGTCACAGAAAAAACAAGAATTTTGTCAAAGAATCGCGAAAAAATGCGTATTTCGTCAAATAATAGTGTAAAATATGTGAATTTCTTCGAAAGATTGTGCGAAATATGCAAATTTTGTCAAAAGATCGGGTAATATGCAAATTTCTTTGAGAGGTCGTGGAAAAAACGTGAATTTCGCCAAAGAATCACAAAAAAATATGATTTTTGTCAAATGATCGCAGAAAAAATGCAAATGTCGTTAAAAGATCGTGGAAAACATGCAAATTTCTTCGAAGGATCTTGCAAAAAAAATGTGATTTTCGCTAAAGGATCGTGTAAAATATGCGAATTTTGTCAAAAGACCATGTGATATGCGAATTTCTTTGAAAGGTCACAGAAAAAACAAGAATTTTGTCAAAGAATCGCGAAAAAATGTGATTTTTGTCAAATGATTGCGAAAAAAATGCATATTTCGTCAAATGATCGTGTTAAATATGTGAATTTCTTCGAAAGATCATGCAAAATATGCAAATTTCTTCGAAAGATTGTGTAATAATGCAAATTTCTTTGAAAGGTCGTAGAAAACTGCGATTTTTGCCAAAGGATCGTGTAAAATAAGTGAATTTCTTCAAAAGGTCGTGCGAAATATGTGTATTTCCTCGAAAGATTGTGTAATATGCAAATTTCTTGCCACTTATTCATGTTATGTACCTACGATGACCCTCCCTTTACATTCACACCAGGGGGGGGGGGGGGTACTTTTCTAAATTTTGCTGACATGCATCATGTGACATATCTTTGGAAAGGTGTGTGGCTGCTTATTTGTATTAGCACCTTCGTGTCCCTCTCCCCACCTGCCCCTCCCCCGTGGGAGGGCATTTTTCTAAATTTTGCCATAGCCCCTCGTGTGACATATCATTGAAAAGGCCTGTGACTGCTTAATCATTTTATGCACTTCTGGTGCTCTGCCCACCACTTTGCCCCCCCCTGGGGGGTACTTTCCTAAATTTTGCTAACACCTGTCATGTGACATATCGTTGGAATGGCCTGTAACTGCTGAATCATTTTATGCACTTCCGGTACTCCTCCCCCACCCCCCACTTTGCCCCCCCAGGGGTGTACTAAATTTTCCCGACACCCGTCATGTGACATATCGTTCGAAAGGCCCTTGGCTGCTTAATCATTTTATGCACTTCCGGTACTCCGCCCACTACTTTGCCCCCCTGGGGGGCACTTTCCTAAATTTTTCCGACACCCGTCATGTGACACATCGTTGGAAAGGCCTGTGACCGCTTAATCATTTTATGCACTTCCAGTACCCCGCCCACCACTTTGCCCCCCAGGGGGGGCACTTTACTAAATTTTGCAGATACCCATCATGTAACATATCGTTGGAAAGACCTGTGACTGCTTAATCATTTTATGCACTTCGGTACCACACCCACCACTTTGCCCCCCATGGGGGCACTTTACTAAATTTTCCCGACACCTGTCATGTAACATATCGTTGGAAAGGCCTTTGGCTGCTTAATCATTTTATGTACTTTCGGTACTCTGCCCGCTGCTTTGCCCCCCTAGGGGGGCACTTTCCTAAAATTTTCTGACACTAATCATGTGACATATCGTTGGAATGGCCTGTAACCGCTTAATCATTTTATGCACTTCCGGTACTCCTCCCCCACCCCCCACTTTGCCCCCCCCCCAGGGGTGTACTTTACTGAATTTTCCCGACACCCATCATGTGACATATCATTCGAAAGGCCCTTGGCTGCTTAATCATTTTATGCTCTTCCGGTACTCCGCCCACTACTTTGCCCCCCTCGGGGGCACTTTCCTAAATTTTTGCGACACCCATCATGTGACATATCGTTGGTAAGGCCTGTGACCGCTTAATCATTTTATGCATTTCTGGTGCTCCATCCACTACTTCCCCCCCCCCCCTTTGGAGGTCACTTTCCTACATTTTGCCGACACCCAAACCTGTGACCGCTTAATCATTTCATATACTTCCACTGCTCCGTGCACTACTTTGCCCCCCTTAGGGCACTTTCCTCAGGGAGGCAAAATGGATACTCATTAAAAAAAATACTACATTTTTGAGGTCGATATACTACAAAAAAACTGCAGTTGGAGAACTGCGGTGATTTGGCCGATTCCACTACAGAATTTTTGCGGTCAATAAAACTGCGAAATTTCTGCAGAATTTTTAATATTGATATAACTATAAATTTTCTGTAGAATTTTTGTGGTCAATACAACTGCTAAATTACTGCAGTTAGTAAACTGCGGTAATTTTGTAGTTCTATTGACCGCAAAAAATCTGTAGTGGAATCGGCCAAATCACCGCAGTTTTCCAACTGCGGTTTTTTTGTAGAATTTCTGCAGTTCATTTTTAGCTGGGATCTCAAGAAACACAGGCCCCATAATGATGAACAGGCATTAAAGTATCGACAAAATATCCTTAACAGAATAAAAGATCTGGACAAGCAACAAATTAACACACAAAGCCAAGAAAAGTCAATGAATGATGTAATACAAGAAATGAAAAGAGAGAATGAGGAACAAAAGACACAAATATTAAAGCAAGAGAAACAAATTAATACCCTATCAACTGAAGTTCAAGACCTCACGGAAAAACTAATAGATAAAGACGAAAAAGTCAAAGAACTCGAAAGAAAATTAAGAATTGAATCTCCAGCAAAACTAGCACAAAAATTCGAAAATCATTTTAATTTACTAAAACAATTTGAAACGGAAGAACATTTGATCAAAATACCAACTCAGAAATTTCAAGAAGATATACAACAACTTCTACAGCTTTTAGAAAATCAGATAGAGCAAATACGCGACTTAAATAGCGAATTGCAAAGACAACAGGATTACATAGAAAATATCCATTGTAAAATATCGAGGGAAATGGATTTAAAAACTGAGCTGAGAAACATGCTTAAAGAACACGAATCAAAAATAGAGAGATTCATTGAAGTAAGAGAAGCACAAACAGCAGGAGAAGAATTTCCTCAACAAAAAATTACAACACATACCAATGAATTAGTATCTCCAGTTCCTCTATGTAAACCATCATATGCCACAACTCTAAACTCCCCAGCACCACAGCAATCAAAGTCTGCTATACTGTTAACAAGAAAATCCACAACCAATATGTCCCTATTCAACATCCGTGATTTTATAAATAGAGAACTTAAGACAACAGTAAATCTTGCGAAAATATACTGCACTATTTCCAGAGATAAACGAACTATTATAGTACGCTCAAAAACAGACGAAGATGTGAATAACATAGCAGACAAGATCCAGGAACACAGTAACATACTTGACCTCGTAGATTTAAATCTCGCAGTGGAAAAAAGGAAAAAAATAATCATTTTGGGAATCCCCCAAAACATAACAGTAGAAGAAATAAAAGAGAAATTAAGCGAAGATCTTGAATATGACATAAAAGCTAATGAACATAAAGAATTACAAAGAAAATCTCTAAAGACCTATCAACTTATGCTAGATTTGGAGGATAGATTGGCAACCAGATTGCTACGCCAAGGTCGATTGCTGATTGGTTTTCTATCGGGTAAAATCGCTCAGTACGCCCCCATAATAAGGTGCAGTCACTGTCAAATCTATGGACATACAAAAGAGAGATGCAGAAGAAAAGCAACCTGCGCATATTGCATGAAGAACCATGAAATCTCAACATGTCCGAATAAAAATGATCCAAGGAAGCACAAATGCTATAATTGCTATAATTATGTGAACCCCGAAGGTCGCCAATACAAGTTCGATCATAGCGCAAATTCAAGCGAATGTAATATCTTTCAAAACCACTTCTATAATAGACATCGTATAATTAACTACCGACAGCAACGTTCTCGACCCTAAATAACCTTTCAAATATCGTTACCCAAAATAACAATGTTCTTACTATGGCTTCCAAACCTGCTAATGTAGCAGTTCCAACTAAAGTAATTCATAACAAAGTAACTCTTTCCAAAATTAGATGTGTCCAAATTAATCTGAATAACTGTCGCGCAGCGAATCTAGAACTAATCAAATATATAAATAATCAACAAATTGACATAGCTATAATCCAAGATTACCATAGAACAAATAATTCATTTACAAGCCTCCCAATTGGATGGTCTCTTTATGCCTCAAAAAATGAAACAGCTGGAATTATCATAGCAAACTCCCAACTATATCACCTAAAAACCTTATCTTTTGACAACAGCATTTTTATTAACATTCGCACTAAATACCATGAATTAACACTTGGCTCGCAGTATTCCCGTCCTCGTTCCGCAAGAGACCTTGAAAAAGACCTACAAGCCTGGACCAACACTATCAGAGACTGTAAAAATATCATTTTAGCAGGCGATTTTAATGCTCGCTTAATGGACTGGGGATATAAATGCAATAATGCAAGAGGAGACATTCTTCTAGATTACCTCGCTTTAAATAACGTATCCATAGTTAATGATCCCAATGCACCATATACATTCAAACAGAACAAAAGGAAAGGTACTCCAGATCTAACTTTAAGTGGAAACCAAGCACGCAACTATCTCAATTCTTGGTACGTAGGCGACATCAATGACTCCCTCAGCGACCATCTGTACATAAGATACGATTTAGCTATAGATCCAGTTCTAAGAAATGAATACAGATTTAAAACTAAATTTGAGAATTTCAAAAAATTTAACAACCAACTCTCTCTTAATGTTAACAATCTACTGACAACTCTCAGCGAGGTCAAAAGTCCTAATGACTTGAATGAATGGACCAACAAATTTGAAGAGCTTCTACAAGAAATCATGGAATCTTCTCTCAAAAAGAAAAAACAGTCATATGAAGTAAATACAAAGTGGTACACAGATAATCTCAAAATACAAAGAAATCGATTAAACGCTTTACGGAAAAGATCAAATAAAAATCCTGAAAACGTACAATACCAAGTTAGCTACAAGAAAGAGAGAGCTAAATACAAATTAAACATCAAAAACGCAAAATTAAATTCGTGGAAATCCTTCTGTGAGACAACATCCACAACATACGGAACCGCTTTCAAAATTGTAAAGGGCAAATACCTCAAAAATACCGACTTAATACATTCAATACTTGACACATCAAATTCAACTGACATGTTTAGAGACATTCAACACCAACTCTTAAGCCATCATTTTGGAAAAGAAATCCCTGAAAATCTACATTCATTTGAAAATTTGGAGCCACTATCAGAAAGTGATATAAATGAATATCTAATCAGCTATAGAGAACTAAAATATTGCGCATCAAGACAGTCGAACAACAAAGCCCCTGGCTTCGATAAGATCGATGCAAGGGTTACTAAAAACTTGATCAAAACTTTCCCACAATTAATGCTTCAACTATACAACAAATGCTTTTCCCTTGCCCATTTCCCAGACATATGGAAGAAAGGCATTGTCATTTATTTTCGAAAGAAGAATAAAGATCCTCGGCAATTAAAATCTTACAGACCGATAGTCCTTCTCCCTATGCTGGGAAAAGTCCTTGAACGATTAATCAAGATGCGTGCAATGACATTTTTAGAAGATATTTCCTTTCTCCATGAAATGCAATTTGGATTTCGCGAATCAAGAAGCACAATAGATGCCTTAAATGAACTGAAATCCTCTATCACAAATACATTAGAAAATAAGAAATACTGTGGTATTCTTTCCTTCGATATAGAGGGAGCGTTTGATTCGATAGATTGGAATACTATCTCCCAAATAATCGATAATTCTCCTCTCCATCTATATCTAAAACATTTACTAAAAAATTACATCTCCAATCGATATATTGGTTTAAAAGAAGGAAGCGTTGTAGAATGGTTCATTTCATTTAAAGGGTGCCCTCAGGGCTCATGCTTAGGTCCCCTTCTTTGGTTACTAATTGCAGATTTTATTATAAAGGAGTTCTACAAAATAGAATCAGACATGATAGTTTATGCTGACGATTTCGTAATTAAGGTTGCGGGAGACTCCAGACCTGAGTTCGAGCAAGTTGCTAATAGACGCATCGAAATTTTTTCAACTTTATGCAGGAATTTCAACCTTACAATATCGGAAACTAAAACAAAGGCCATGCTTTTTGGCCGCTTTCTTCTTAACAGACGTCGACCAATTTTCAAATTGAATAACAAAACTATCAAGTTTGAAAATACTATTCCCTATCTTGGCGTTATACTAGATCCAAAATTTAATTTTCAAGAGCATCTAACTCATACTAAAACAAAGGTAACTCAATTTTTAAACGGATTCAAAAGCCTAAAATCTCATAAAGGAGGAATATCTTCAAGTATACTGAAATTTTGGTACAACACCGTCATATTAAAACAAATTAGCTACGCTTATGAAATTTGGTTTCCAAGCCTCAACTCGCATGGGATAAGAAAATTAAAGTCAGTACAACGTACAGCTCTCTTAAGCATTATCAAGACCTATCGAAGTACTTCCTCTGACGCTCTCTGTGTCCTTACTGGTTCTCCCCCAATCGATACTTTGCTCAAGAACGATTATCATTATTACGAACTAATTAAAGGAAGAAGATCATATAACCATAATGGCAAAATCATTAACAGCAACCACATTATGTCAAAACTAAACACCTTCGACTTTTCTCAATATTACAAGATAAACAACCTCTTCTTTTTGGAGGAAAAATACGAAAAATTACTCCAAATCTATGACCCATCCATATATACCGATGGTTCTGTCATGAACGACGGAGCAGCATGTGCATTTACAGTCTGTCTTAAAAACTCATTCGTATATGATTATGCAGTTAAACTTCATGTAGATAACTCGATCTACCAAGCTGAATTATTCGCAATTTACAAGGCAATGGAATGGTCCATTAACTCTTCTCATCATGAAATTCTTATCCTTACAGACAGCCACTCATCCTATGACGCCCTTCAAATTGCATTTCCACGCAATTATATAATTTATAATATCTACAATCTTTTACTACATTTCCCTAACAAAAAGTTCTATATCTCATGGATTAAATCTCACATAGGTATCCCGGGAAACGAAAGAGCCGATTCTCTGGCGAAGGCGGTTATAGATAACAACCAATACAACGATTGCCAGGAATTGCTTCTTCCACAATCCAAATTCAAGTATATCTTTAGGCAAAAAACTCTGGATGAATGGCAACTCTCATGGACTCAGTCGACAAAGGGTCGCGATACTTACAGTATAATTAATAAAGTTGACATACAGTTCATCTGTGATCGCCCTACGTTACCTAACTATATTACTGGTCATGGAAGTTTCCCATCATTTCTACATAAAATTAAAAAAAGAGACTCACCACTTTGTTTATGCAGAAAGAGTATTGGAAACGCTACACACTATATCTTTGGAAACTGCCCAATAATGAAACATCATTTCCATTTTGACAGAAACAAAACATTGAGAGAAAATTTGAATAACACTCTTTTCAACGCAGGCAACTTCCAGAGACTTCTAGAAAATTACGACATTTTAAACAAACATTTTTCGTTTATTTCTAAGACTATAGCTAAACCTTAATCCTTTTTTTTTACATTCTATTTAACCTGTAAATATATTTCAATATTTACTTATACATATGTGTCCGCACTGCCTTCAATAATAAGGCAGTATTTGTAACATGCTTTTTATGTTGTAATAAATGTGCGCCACCCTGCTTGCGCTGCCTGGCAGCCCCTTTTTCCCCTCGTGGACTTATTGTCCCTATACCTCACGGTAGGCTGTCCACGAGTGGGCGATTTCGGTTCCCGCTGCCTACTGCACCGTATAGCAGGCGTGCTGCGCACGCACTGCAAACTCATTAAAAAAATCCTATCGCGCTGAAATAAAAGTCTAACCGGGTCACCGCTGCCTTCGGCACCGTATAGCAGACGTGCTGCACACGCACTGCAAACAACCTCCTTTTTATGAACCTCTAATAATATGAAATCTGGAAGTGAACGAACCTCGAACCAGGTTCACGCTGCCTACGGCACCGTATAGCTGGCGTGCTTTGCACGCACTGCAAACTCTTATAAAAAAACCTTTCGCTATAACGAAAGTCGAACCTGGTACTCGATGCCCACGGCAGCGAATTGCAGGCGTGCTGCGCACGCACTGCAAAATCTTTTTTAAAAGCCTTATCGCGCTCGAACGAATCTCGAACCGGGTGCACGCTGCCTACGGCACCGTATAGGAGGCGTGCTACGCACGCACTGCAAACACTTTTAAAAAAGCCTATCGAGCTCGAATGAAAGTCGTTCCGTTCTTCTCTAGCTCAATTGGGGCCCCGTCAGAGGGGGCTGAACGGGCACTCCCACAAATCGGCTTTTTTCTTCAATTTTTATATTCTTTAGGCCCACTTTCTTTCCACATTTTATCGCTACTAAATTTCTTTCATTGTTGCCACCCTTGCCTTCCCCCCTCTCTTGTCCTTAACATTGGCTACTTTTTAGCTTTTTGAGCTAGAGACTTGGTTGCACTTTTATTATTACTTATTCTGATCCCTTTCATCGTCCCAGCTTCTAATTTTACAGTTTTTGCATTTGTTAAGGATTTTCCGTAACTTTTTGAACTTTTTTATTTATTTAGATATTTTCTTGATTTTTTCTTGTAGTTACTCACTACTATTTGCTAGATTTGTCCCATCCCACATTTTCATTTTCAGTACATCTCAACTCGCTTAACATTTGCAATTTCTCTGTTATTAGGGTTAATTCTTTGCTTTTTGCGGTATTGTGGTCATGTGGTGTGTGGATATTTGCCCCACCCTTTAAAATATTTTTTCACCCCAGCTTCCCTTAACATTTGGTACTTCTACAGTTTTTGCACTACAGTACTACTTTTTGCTTTATTGCAGTTCTGTTCTTGTGGGATAGTTGCCCCAATCTATATTTTTTTTTTCATTTCTTATTCGTTTTCCTTAACATTTGCAACTTTTAACTTTTAATAGGTTTATTTTGGTTTTTCCATTATTATGCTACGCTCCTACTTATATCTTGTCCCGCATTTAATTTTCTTCTTATATTACACACTTTCCATAGTTGTCTCCTCTGTTTCACGGGCGGTCCCTGCACTGATTTCCTCCACGTGTTGGTACTATATTTCCTCATGTTATTTACACCTCTTCATTTTATTCTGTAGTTGTTTTTACACTCAGTTATTATCAAGCTTTTATTATCACCGGTTATCTCTTATTTTTTTTTATTTTGGTGGTTATTATGTTATCATGTCACTTTCAGGCAAGTGCAGCGGGACCCATGTCGTGACCGGTAAGTATACTATTGTTATTCTTATTCCTATTTTCCTGGTTTTTAAACTAAAAATTTTTTTTCTGACTTCTTTTTGGTTGTCCACTCACCCATCCGTACGGCAATCTTCTTACTTATTACTATTTTCACTATGTGATATTCTGACAGGTTATAATATAAATAAAATCGCAGAAATATATTTATAATGTACATACTTGTAAATATGCACATATATACTGTTTATACTTATAATTATGCACCATATTACCGTTTCATATATTATCAATCTGCTATTATTGGTATAGCAATTTAATTATTGTAATATACTGTATAACTGTATACAGGTAATGCACTGATTGAACCAGAATATTAATAATGATGGAATTATTAACTGTTTAAGTACATGATCTTTTGGGCACGGGAGGCAATGACACATATTTCCACCACCACCCTCTTTTTTTTTTTTTTTTTTTTTTTGGCAAATTTTTTCCTGCTGTCATTTATTTTTTATTTTATTTTTTTTTTTTAATTATTATTATTCAAAAATTTTCCCCCTTTTAGGCAATAAAATTTTTTCTTAGTCATTTTCGGTAGTTACGACTACCGGTTTTTGCTATTTACTTTCTATATACCTTTCTTTCAAAAATGTATGACAGAGGCCTAGTGATCCCCCGTCCAGTTACCCTGTAAATTACTCTATAAATTTAACAAAGTCTTTCAACTGTAAATATTTTAAATTTTATTTTTAACCTGTACATATTATTTTGATTGGTAGAAATATGGAAATATAAATTGAGCTTTAACTTATATTCTACTAAACTATAATTTTTTGTTATTGATCGTGAGAAATGTTAACACAATCTATTGATTCAATGGTCAGTCCCAAATCCCAGAGGCTACAGTCAACAACAACAAGTTCACAGCCTGTACATCAAGTGCACATACTAAATAGTAATCGCTTACCAATAGATAAAAAATTTCACTATCCAATACATGAAAAATTTCAATCACCAGAAGCTATTAAAAGAGAAAAAGAAAAGATACTAAAAAGACGACAAATAAAACTAATGCATAGTTATAAAGAAAAAGACATGGAACAAAAGAACAAGAAAACTAATGAGAGACCTCCATCCCCACTCCAAGGGAAAAAGCTAATAGATTCTGAAACAACGCAAGATGATAATATGCCATTGGAAGAGCAATTTGAACAATTATTCAGACATCTCAAGAAACACAGGCCCCATAATGATGAACAGGCATTAAAGTATCGACAAAATATCCTTAACAGAATAAAAGATCTGGACAAGCAACAAATTAACACACAAAGCCAAGAAAAGTCAATGAATGATGTAATACAAGAACTGAAAAGAGAGAATGAGGAACAAAAGACACAAATATTAAAGCAAGAGGAACAACTTAATACCCTATCAACTGAAGTTCAAGACCTCACGGAAAAACTAATAGATAAAGACGAAAAAGTCAAAGAACTCGAAAGAAAATTAAGAATTGAATCTCCAGCAAAACTAGCACAAAAATTCGAAAATCATTTTAATTTACTAAAACAATTTGAAACGGAAGAACATTTGATCAAAATACCCACTCAGAAATTTCAAGAAGATATACAACAACTTCTACAGCTTTTAGAAAATCAGATAGAGCAAATCCGCGACTTAAATAGCGAATTGCAAAGACAACAGGATTACATAGAAAATATCCATTGTAAAATATCGAGGGAAATGGATTTAAAAACTGAGCTGAGAAACATGCTTAAAGAACACGAATCAAAAATAGAGAGATTCATTGAAGTAAGACAAGCACAAAGAGCAGGAGAAGAATTTCCTCAACAAAAAATTACAACACATACCAATGAACTAGTATCTCCAGTTCCTCTATGTAAACCATCATATGCCACAACTCTAAACTCCCCAGCACCACAACAATCAAAGTCTGCTATATTGTTAACAAGAAAATCCACAACCAATATGTCCCTATTCAACATCCGCGATTTTATAAATAGAGAACTTAAGACAACAGTAAATCTTGCGAAAATATACTGCACTATTTCCAGAGATAAACGAACTATTATAGTACGCTCAAACACAGACGAAGATGTGAATAACATAGCAGACAAGATCCAGGAACACAGTAACATACTTGACCTCGTAGATTTAAATCTCGCAGTGGAAAAAAGGAAGAAAATAATCATTTTGGGAATCCCCCAAAGCATAACAGTAGAAGAAATAAAAGAGAAATTAAGCGAAGATCTTGAATATGACATAAAAGCTAATGAACATAAAGAATTACAAAGAAAATCTCTAAAGACCTATCAACTTATGCTAGATTTGGAGGATAGATTGGCAACCAGATTGCTACGCCAAGGTCGTTTGCTGATTGGTTTTCTATCGTGTAAAATCGCTCAGTACGCCCCCATAATAAGGTGCAGTCACTGTCAAATCTATGGACATACAAAAGAGAGATGCAGAAGAAAAGAAACCTGCGCATATTGCATGAAGAACCATGAAACCTCAACATGTCCGAATAAAAATGATCCAAGGAAGCACAAATGCTATAATTGCTATAATTATGTGAACCCCGAAGGTCGCCAATACAAGTTCGATCATAGCGCAAATTCAAGCGAATGTAATATCTTTCAAAACCACTTCTATAATAGACATCGTGTAATTAACTACCGACAGCAACGTTCTCGACCCTAAATAACCTTTCAAATATCGTTACCCAAAATAACAATGTTCTTACTATTGCTTCCAACCCTGCTAATGTAGCAGTTCCAACTAAAGTAATTCATAACAAAGCAACTCTTTCCAAAATTAGATGTGTCCAAATTAATCTGAATAACTGTCGCGCAGCGAATCTAGAACTAATCAAATATATAAATAATCAACAAATTGACATAGCTATAATCCAAGATTACCATAGAACAAATAATTCATTTACAAGCCTCCCAATTGGATGGTCTCTTTATGCCTCAAAAAATGAAACAGCTGGAATTATCATAGCAAACTCCCAACTATATCACCTAAAAACCTTATCTTTTGACAACAGCATTTTTATTAACATTAGCACTAAATACCATGAATTAACACTTGGCTCGCAGTATTCCCGTCCTCGTTCCGCAAGAGACCTTGAAGAAGACCTACAAGCCTGGACCAACACTATCAGACACTGTAAAAATATCATTTTAGCAGGCGATTTTAATGCTCACTTAAAGGACTGGGGATATAAATGCAATAATGCAAGAGGAGGCATTCTTCTAGATTACCTCGCTTTAAATAACGTATCCATAGTTAATGATCCCAATGCACCATATACATTCAAACAGAACAAAAGGAAAGGTACTCCAGATCTAACTTTAAGTGGAAACCAAGCACGCAACTATCTCAATTCTTGGTACGTAGACGACATCAATGACTCCCTCAGCGACCATCTGTACATAAGATACGATTTAGATATAGATCCAGTTCTAAGAAATGAATACAGATTTAAAACTAAATTTGAGAATTTCAAAAAATTTAACAACCAACTCTCTCCTAATGTTGACAATCTACAGACAACTCTCAGCGAGGTCAAAAGTCCTAATGACTTGAATGAATGGACCCACAAATTTGAAGAGCTTCTACAAGAAATCATGGAATCTTCTCTCAAAAAGAAAAAACAGTCATATGAAGTAAATACAAAGTGGTACACAGATAATCTCAAAATACAAAGAAATCGATTAAACGCTTTACGGAAAAGATCAAATAAAAATCCTGAAAACGTACAATACCAAGTTAGCTACAAGAAAGAGAGAGCTAAATACAAATTAAACATCAAAAACGCAAAATTAAATTCGTGGAAATCCTTCTGTGAGACAACATCCACAACATACGGAACCGCTTTCAAAATTGTAAAGGGCAAATACCTCAAAAATACCGACTTAATACATTCAATACTTGACACATCAAATTCAACTGACATGTTTAGAGACATTCAACACCAACTCTTAAGCCATCATTTTGGAAAAGAAATCCCTGAAAATCTACATTAATTTGAAAATTTGGAGCCTCTATCAGAAAGTGATATAAATGAATATCTAATCAGCTATAGAGAACTAAAATATTGCGCATCAAGACAGTCGAACAACAAAGCCCCTGGCTTCGATAAGATCGATGCAAGGGTTACTAAAAACTTGATCAAAACTTTCCCACAATTAATGCTTCAACTATACAACAAATGCTTTTCCCTTGCCCATTTCCCAGACATATGGAAGAAAGGCATTGTCATTTATTTTCGAAAGAAGAATAAAGATCCTCGGCAATTAAAATCTTACCGACCGATAGTCCTTCTCCCTATGCTGGGAAAAGTCCTTGAACGATTAATCAAGATGCGTGCAATGACATTTTTAGAAGATATTTCCTTTCTCCATGAAATGCAATTTGGATTTCGCGAATCAAGAAGCACAATAGATGCCTTAAATGAACTGAAATCCTCTATCACAAATACATTAGAAAATAAGAAATACTGTGGTATTCTTTCCTTCGATATAGAGGGAGCGTTTGATTCGATAGATTGGAATACTATCTCCCAAATAATCGATAATTCTCCTCTCCCTCTATATCTAAAACATTTACTAAAAAATTTCATCTCCAATCGATATATTGCTTTAAAAGAAGGAAGCGTTGTAGAATGGTTCATTTCATTTAAAGGGTGCCCTCAGGGCTCATGCTTAGGTCCCCTTCTTTGGTTGCTAATTGCAGATTTTATTATAAAGGAGTTCTACAAAATAGAATCAGACATGATAGATGCTGACGATCGAATGCTGACGATTTCGTAATTAAGGCTGCGGGAGACTCCAGACCTGAGTTCGAGCAAGTTGCTAATAGACGCATCGAAATTTTTTCAACTTTATGCAGGAATTTCAACCTTACAATATCGGAAACTAAAACAAAGGCCATGCTTTTTGGCCGCTTTCTTCTTAACAGACGTCGACCAATTTTCAAATTGAATAACAAAACTATCAAGTTTGAAAATACTATTCCCTATCTTGGCGTTATACTAGATCCAAAATTTAATTTTCAAGAGCATCTAACTCATACTAAAACAAAGGTAACTCAATTTTTAAACGGATTCAAAAGCCTAAAATCTCATAAAGGAGGAATATCTTCAAGTATACAGAAATTTTGGTACAACACCGTCATATTAAAACAAATTAGCTACGCCTATGAAATTTGGTTTCCAAGCCTCAACTCACATGGGATAAGAAAATTAAAGTCAGTACAACGTACAGCTCTCTTAAGCATTATCAAGACCTATCGAAGTACTTCCTCTGACGCTCTCTGTGTCCTTACTGGTTCGCCCCCAATCGATACTTTGCTCAAGAACGATTATCATTATTACGAACTAATTAAAGGAAGAAGATCATATAACCATAATGGCAAAATCATTAACAGCAACCACATTATGTCAAAACTAAACACCTTCGACTTTTCTCAATATTACAAGATAAACAACCTCTTCTTTTTAGAGGAAAAATACGAAAAATTACTCCAAATCTATGACCCATCCATATATACCGATGGTTCTGTCATGAACGACGGAGCAGCATGTGCATTTACAGTCTGTCTTAAAAACTCATTCGTATATGATTATGCAGTTAAACTTGATGTAGATAATTCGATCTACCAAGCTGAATTATTCGCAATTTACAAGGCAATGGAATGGTCCATTAACTCTTCTCATCATGAAATTCTTATCCTTACAGACAGCCACTCATCCTATGACGCCCTTCAAATTGCATTTCCACGCAATTATATAATTTATAATATCTACAATCTTTTACTACATTTTCCTAACAAAAAGTTCTATATCTCATGGATTAAATCTCACATAGGTATCCCGGGAAACGAAAGAGCCGATTCTCTGGCGAAGGCGGTTATAGATAACAACCAATACAACGATTGCCAGGAATTGCTTCTTCCACAATCCAAATTCAAGTATATCTTTAGGCAAAAAACTCTGGATGAATGGCAACTCTCATGGACTCAGTCGACAAAGGGTCGCGATACTTACAGTATAATTAATATAGTTGACATACAGTTCATCTGTGATCGCCCTACGTTACCTAACTATATCACTGGTCATGGAAGTTTCCCATCATTTCTACATAAAATTAAAAAAAGAGACTCACCACTTTGTTTATGCAGAAAGAGTATTGGAAACGCTACACACTATATCTTTGGAAATTGCCCCATAATGAAACATCATTTCCATTTTGACAGAAACAAAACATTGAGAGAAAATTTGAATAACACTCTTTTCAACGCAGGCAACTTCCAGAGACTTCTAGAAAATTACGACATTTTAAACAAACATTTTTCGTTTATTTCTAAGACTATAGCTAAACCTTAATCCTTTTTTTTTTTTTTTTTTTTTTACATTCTATTTAACCTGTAAATATATTTCAATATTTACTTATACATATGTGTCCGCACTGCCTTCAATAATAAGGCAGTATTTGTAACATGCTTTTTATGTTGTAATAAATGTGCGCCACCCTGCTTGCGCTGCCTGGCAGCCCCTTTTTCCCCTCGTGGACTTATTGTCCCTATACCTCACGGTAGGCTGTCCACGAGTGGGCGATTTCGGTCCCCGCTGCTTTCGGCACCGTTAAACTCTTATAAAAAAGCCTTTCGCTATAACGAAACTCGAACCTGGTCCTCGCTGCCTACGACATCGAATAGCAGGCGTGATGCGCACGCACTGCAAACTCTTTTTAAAAAGTCTATCGCCTCGAACGAACCTGGAACCGGGTGCACACTGCCTACGGCACCGTATAACAGGCGTGCTACGCACGCACTGCAAAGACTGGTATTTCGCCTCTCCCCCTATCCCCAGGCGCCCTTTTTTTTATAAAATTTATCTTATGTGTTATAAAGTATCTTAAAATTTCAAACAGATCGACTTGTTATATTTCCGGCGCGTTATGTTAGTTCCACATTCCACCACCAGGGAGCGCGCTCTATTCTTAACAAAAGCGTATCTGAAGGAAATTCTTTCACGCAAACTTTACGTAAATACATCAGTCGGGAGGGTAGCAGTCTTAACCAATATTTTAAGAAATTAATAAAGTGCCCCCCCTAGGGGGTGAAAAGGGGGAGGATGAAAACCGAAGATGCATAACATGAATCAGCCTTCACAGACCTTTCCTATGATATATCACATGGCGGGTAACAGATAAATACAGAAAAGTGGCCCTTCCTCGGGGGGGGGGGGGGGATTTGGGGATGGACACCGGAGATGCATAAACATAGTAGCAAGAGAGGGGTCAAACTGGGCTCGTGATGTCGAACGGTTTGCTATGAAACACCGCTGTGTTAAGTCAAAACCAGAAGAAGTTGCAAAAGTTAACCCTTTATGGGCATGCTGAGAAGGGGGGAGGGGGAAGAGAAAGGCGGGAACAAACTGGGCTCGTGATGTCCAACAGTTTGATATGCAACATGACTGTAATATTTAAGAAAGAAGAGAAGATGAAAAATGTAACCCTTTAAGGGCCGACACCCAAAAAGTGAAATGATGTGTGTAGTAGAATTGTTTTGAAGAGCTATAACCAAAAATGCAATCAAAATGCTGCTAAAAATATTTTTGGTGGGGGGCCCCTCCCCCGGGCCCCCTAACTTCTCCCTCTTAGGAAATAGAGTTTAGCTGATAGCATAGAAAGAATGTACGGGAAAAATCTGTATAAAACGAACTTTTCCTAAGGCGGAACATCCTACTTATACGGGCAAAAATTACCGAGTCTTTTGAAAGAAAAATTTTGCAGAAATTTGCTTCTTTCGGCCATAACTTTTTGGAGACGACTCGTAAAGCTCAATTGCCATGATTTTCAGGTTGGAAATTTTAATACCTTTAATTTAAGGTGTATAATGTGGGGAGTATTTCCTTAACTTAAATAGTTCAATAAAAACGGCCATAAATTCAAGGTTGTGCCTCGTATTTCTAAGCTTGCATGTTATTCAGTTCGGAATTTACTTTACCTTTATTTTAAAGTGCATATTGAGGGGGTGCGTAGGAAATTTAATGCGATTTCGCTTTATCGCCCAGTACCTAGCCTCGTCAAAATAAAATCGGGTCCCGTTTTCGTGAATCCTCCAATACTACTCCAAAGCTAGCCTCGCAAAAAGGGTCCAATTGTTGTCAAAATGGTGCTTTTAATAAAAAAGATTCAATTTTGAAAGGTTTTTCCTTCGATAATTAGTTGTTAATTAGCTAATAACTTCGGTAATTACCGCGGGATTTTCTCGAAACCACAAAGTCCGTTTTCCGAGAAAATGGCGGCCCGAATAGACATATTATAAGACCCTCTGCGTCGCTTGTGAGAAAAGTAGTTCCGCGTACAAGGGCGTATGTTACACACAGACATACATACAGACGTTTACGGACATTAATAGTATATATATATATATATATATATATTACCTAATGTGCGATTTTAACGTGAATTGTATTCTCTTTAATTTGGTGCTTTATGCCGAAGTAAAAATACCCTTCCTCGTCGCGATACTTTTGTCTGTTTTGTAAATATGTTAGCTTATTATCAAAAAATGAAAAATCTGAGCTTCAGGTGTATCAGGAGTCGATTTAGAGTATTTTCCCAAAAAATGTTCAGACTTTTACTTACACACAAACACATCGTAAGGATATCTTCTTTTCTTTGTATAGATACCTTTACCTCTAAATATCGGAAATAATATATGATCCAAAATTGTCTTCCATTGAGAGGTTTTAGTGTATTAATTAAGAAACTTGTTATTTAGTTTATTAAAAAAATTAAATTAATTACTTAATAAAAAAGTAATAATAATAATAAAGGAAAATGCATTATGTTATTTATTGAAAATAAATAAAATAATGATAAATGAACAAAATTTTATTTAAAAGGCATATAATGTAATTATTTTTTGAAGTATGAATTTACTGAAATATTAAATAAAATTTTTAATTTAACTAAAAAAGATTAAAAGTTGTTGCAATAATTAAAAAAAAAATAGCAATTTAACAAATTACAACGACCATTTGGAAAATGATTTTTTCAAAGACTAAATTTTAAGACATAAAAATCGGACGGAGTTGATCCTACATTACGTACGCCATGGATTAAACGACAACATTCCTGGAACCACAGTGAACAAATTTTAAAAGAAATTTCAGTTTTACAATTTTCGGTACTGTAAATTTTTAAACTTCTACGGAGCTGGTCATACATTACGTACGCTATAAATTAAACATTAATAGTGTTATAATAATAAACACACATACTACAATATATATTAAAACACACATTCACACATAAATAACGTCTGCATTCAACAGTTAAAGGTATATATAAATATTTTACAGACATACATACAATAAATACAATAAACCCAACTGGAGTGTTATTACACGCAATAATAGTGTTATCACACGTAAAAATTGCAAGATTTCCTGAAACTTGCGTATTATCCAAGCATTTCATTGGCTGTTCGGGAAAAGGCTTTTCTATCATCAGATTTCCAAAAAATCTCATGACCAATTTTAAATAAAATTTCATTCTTAAACTTCTAAACATCCGACAATATTACATTTTATACTGTCGGATAGAGAAAAAAATGTACTTTTAAATACAATTTGTTTGAAAGCTGTATCTCAATTTGTTTCTGATTTATTATTATTTTTTTTTAGTTTTTATTACATTTTTGGTCATAGTGGCAACACTCTGTTGTCCATCGTTGTTGAAACCAAAGGGAAATACAGATTACTGTATATACCAATCAGATAACGAATAAATTGCGGATTAAACCAATGAAAACGTTCAGATATGCTTTTGATTTCCTACCCTGACGAGAACAATAACCATTTTTCCAAATGGTTAAAAAAATTACAATTTAATAAGGATTATCTAATTTTCTAAAAAATAATGAATCGAATAATTAGTAATATAAACTAACTCATTAAAAATTGATTCCGATCAAATTGAAATAACTTTATTTTATTAAAAATAAATTGAGTATTGTACTCCAGAATCACTCATGAGATGGCGCCAGCACTGAGACTTCCTAGGTACTTCCTCATGAGTGGCGTCCCTCGGAAGTTGCTCCGTGGGACGTTACTGGGAGCCCATTCCTGAGGAAATCGTAAAAGTCTCTTCCCCAGGAAGTCCTGATCTTGTTATTTTAGTATTAGCAGGAATATGAGATGACTTGGAACCCCTGGGGACTATTGAGGATCTTTCGTGCTATATGAGATGTTATATTTTAAAGTCAAATTATAAATAATAAAGTCAATTTTTTTCTATTTTCAACAAAAATCTATTATATCCTAAATAACTTTCTACAGATGACTGCAGGAAGGTCTTCCTAGAAGGTGACTTCCTAGGTACCTCCCTGGGTTACACCTCGGGAATCTCTCAGGACGTTACTCCCCAGGTTATCATTAAATTAGCTTTCCCAGGAGAGCCTGCATTTGTCATTTAAATTTTGGGAGGAATCTGAGATGAGTTAGAGCTCCCAAGGAAGAATTTGGGAGCTCCTACATGGAAATATTAGAAAAAGTTCAGGAATAAATTAAAAAAATGAAAAATCCCGACAGCGTAAAAAGCGAACTAATTAATTATTTCTCATCAATGTGAAACTATTTCTCATATTTCTTAACCAATTTTATTTATTTCTTTGTATTGATGACTTTTAAGTTGTGTTTAATTGTTAGTTCCTATCTATAAACACTGTTTTGATGAGGCCTATAGATGTCTATGAAGGTTAGAGTTGCAGCAAATCTAGAGATCCTACCTATACAACTTACAGGTTGCTTAACATTTAAACGGAGCTTCTGACTACAAAATAGTCAATGAAACATCGTCTTCATTTTGAAAGGCATATCCAATAATATGCCACTCAATAGGGTGCGTAAATTTATTTTCGTCTCTACCGCCAT